>CM039470.1:22259475-22331976 GCA_022433065.1 Begonia loranthoides | reverse complement strand
GTGGGGTTGCGCGGGGCAACGGTCACAGGACCATTGCCAACGCAAACGATTTGAAGACCATTGCTTCTCTGTGAGAGCTTCTCATAGAGAAGCAATCGGCTCTCACAGAGAATCAACCAGCAACGGTACGTGGCCATTGCCAATGCCAACGGTCTGAAGACCGTTGCTTCTCTGTGAGAAGCTCTCACAGGACCGTTGCTTCTCTGTGAGAGCTTCTCACAGAGAACTTCTCTGAGAGAAGCAAGTCGCCAATTGTCTGTGAGAACTTCTCACAGATCTGAGGCTTTCGGTTCCGGCGACGGGGGCTCGGAATGGAGGCTCGGTGGCGAGAGCTACGGGTGGTTGGCAGATCTTCGATCGCGTGTGAGTGGGCATTTCCGTCCGAGGGTATCCCGAGCGAAGAAGTCGGCCATGGAAGTCCCCAGCTTTCTTCGTGCATTTGCCTTCGGGAATCGGGATTCGCAAGGGGGCGCCGGCGGGCTCGCCGAGTTCTCGCCTTTGCCACTCACCAGTCGCCAGGGACAGGGGACGACTGGACGGTTGCCGACTGCTGATTGCCAACTTCGCCATCGTCTGCGAATTGCGAAGCGCCAAGGTGAGGGGACACCGAAGTTCGGCGTTTGGCCCGGTCAGGAGATTGGCGGGCTGGCTCGCGAGCCTGGGTTTTTGGGCTTGGCTCAGCCTGCCTAACGGGCCCGGGACAAGCCCACTTGGTTACTGTAGCGGGCCGAGCTCGGCTCGGTCTGCTATAGTAATGGGCCGAGCGGGCGGGCTAGCTCTAACTTCAGGTAGTGAGTCTACTAGAATAAAGTGGATGGATTGATTTTTGCAAATATGTCCAATAAAGTACTTCTCATCACATTTAAAACATAGCCCTGGCTTTCTTTTCAATTGCAAATCTACTTGTGAAACTTTTTGAAATTTGTGAATGTCTGCCGCTAATACTTGTGGCTTGTCAAGATTGGCAGGATGTTCCATAGTTGTTAATGGCTTATCCGGCCACTTTGAGGCGGCGAAAGACTTTGAAAGTCTTGGTAAGCACTAGAGGCTCGCCATTGCAATTTCTTGCAAAATGGCTATCTCAAAGGCATGGGACAGAGTTTGTTGCTTATTAATTTTAACCATGGCGCGAATCTCATCTCTCAATCCACTTGCAAAAATTGATGGGTGATATGAATCGGACATATCAGGCAAAGAAGACATAACCATGGATTCAAGAGTTTCAAACCAACTAATATATTCAGCCACAATGGTGTTTTGAGATATTCGGCTAAATGTTTCAACAACATCCTCAGCTGCAACTAGGGAAAACCTCTTGCAAATCTCTGATGTGAACAGGTCCCATCCAGCATTCGGGAAAGCAGCAATAAAACCAGCAAACCAGACGCCCGCCTGATATTGTAAGTGTAATTCTGTTGTAGCCACTTTAAGATTATCTGGAATTTACAAGATGTCAAAGTAACAGTTTGCCTTTTGCTGCCACTCTGTGGGGTTATCTCCAGTAAACAGTGGAAAGTCTAGGCGAGGAAAATGAGCTTGCCATTTGAGATCACTTCTAAAATTATCCACTATTCTATTCTGAGGCAGATTCATGGATGTAGAAGCAAAATTTGGGTTTGGAAGCAGCCCTTGTCGCAGATGGAGTTCTTGCCTGACTGAGCGTTGCTGGGTAATGGCAGCCATCATTGCATCCAGCTTTTTCTTAAGTCCTTGTTCCAGATTCTGGACTGTGCTATCCAGTTTCTCCTGTCTCAAGGCCAATTGATGGAACTGCTGCTCCACTACATCCAGCCTGGTGAAGACTGTATCCAGGAAAGTTTTCGTTTCTGTTCAAAGCATTTGATGTTTTCTTCTCTAGATTTTGCCGAGTGTTAGCCATGGGAATCGTCCTGCTCTGATACCAATTGTTGTGATAACAGAAATAGAGAAGACAGAATGGAGGAATTATTTTGTATTGAGTGATTTGTAGATAGTTATAGAGAGGAGATGAGAGTAGAAAAGAGAAATAGGGGAGAAGAAGAGTAACAGAATTCGGAATTCACAACACACACATCTGTTGCCCTACCCGTGCCTTTTATATCTTCTCTATCTAGTCCTCTCTCCACGTCGTTCGTCAAGTTGTCTTCCATGTCAGCTAGGCAACTCGTTTCTGTATTCCACGTCAGATGGGAGACTTTGGTTTCCTCCTCCTCTCTGTTCTCTCGCCTCTTCTTCCAGCTTGCTAAGACCGGTCCATAACACTCTTATAATAGAATTTCATTCCTATATAAAAAGGTTGCAGTCTACTTGTTCCCAAGATTACAATCCATTGCATATAACCTCTACTCCCAACCTCAAAGCTTTGTTAGAATTGAAACATATTGACATGAAATGATGAACAATGGGTTCTACTATATTCTATTTGAATGTATATTTTTGTTCTTTCTATTGGAATGGAATTTAGATACTAACATTTGAAGTTATTTACATGTTAGACCTTAAACTATTTTTTTTTGATAAATCAAACATCAACTTTTAAGATATTAGCAATTTAGACTTTGTCATTAATTTATCCGTTAAATTTAGCAACCTGATTTATAGCCTCTACGGCAACTTTTAGCCCAATTTTAAACTCTCAATCTCTTGTCGTTATTTGAAATCGCTGGAGAGAAGATTAATAAAGTTTGAAATTGGGTTAGAAATCGTTGTAAATGTTATAAATTGAGTTAAAATACATGATTAATTGAAAATATATATATATAATATATACCCATTGAATTTAATAGATAAATTGACTACAATATCTAAATTGCTAATATTTGAAAGGTAAAGGTCCAATTTATCGAAAAAAAAGTTAAAGTTTTAATTTATAAATGACCCCAGCCATTAGAGTTTAAATTGCACCTTATTATTTTTTTTTATAAGAAACAAAATATTTTGAAGGGAAAAAAATACAAATAGAAGAGAATGGTAGAACCCTTCTTAAGGAAAAAAAGAAAAACAAACACTTAATGTAATACAAATTTTCTTTAATTAGAGAGTATTAAATTAAAAGGATAAATTTTAAAAAACATCTATCATTAAATTAACTTAGTAATATCAAAATTAATATGATCTCAAAGATCAATAATAGACTTTTTTTATCGTTGAAGATAACAATCTCGTGGTGAAGCCAGATAATTCAAAAGTTTGTCAAAATGCCTAATCTCAAAATAAGTTTTAGCTTTCTAAATCTTTCTTTCCTTTTGAAAATCTTAATGAGAAAACTTTGAATATTATAATGCATTCTCACATTCTGATTAAACAGGGAAAGAAAATTAATATAATGTCCTTAATAAGCTAACAATTAATTATAATATCGTACTCTTAGCAAAATTGTTGTTTCTTTATTTTTGGATTTATAATTTTATGGTTTTTTTTTGTTCACGTGATTTGTGTTGTGTTATATTTATACAAATTTAAAGTGAATAATGTTAGACTTATTTTTTAATTTTACTCTCCAACTTTATTTTTTGATGTAACAGTCAAGGTAACTAATATCATATTTTATGATTTATTTAGATTATAAAACTAAATAATAAATAATACATAAGAAACATGTTCAAATATAGATTAATTATTTAAGCATAATTATGATATGGATTGATGCGATTGCACCTTCATCACTATTTCTTCTGCATTTTTGTGTTATTGCCATGGATGGCGGATATCAATCATGGCGGCTAGACCATATCTTGAACTTACATTTAAGAGTAAGATTTTTAAAGAACAAAAAGGGACATAGAAACAATTCTTCGTGTTTGGGCATTTTTGGCGAAACCAAATAACATACAGAGAATGTGTGTATAAATTCATTAATTCCTAGTAAATTTAAAAGACATTTTTGAGTTGTGTGTTTTCGTTTGTTTAATGTTTCAACAAACTAACTTATACGCAAAATATATATATATATATATATATATAGTAAAAATAATATCAGTAACCTAAATGTGTCATTAGAAAATATTCCAATCAGGCTACACTACGGTATGTGTGATTTATTTACTAACATTAATGATCTTATTCTATTATTAAATAAAGCATGTATAAAAATTAGATTGAACTAGTTTCAATACCTCTTCCCCCTCCGACTGTATATATACATTTCATCAATTTTTCAATTTTTTGAAGTGAGAAATGAGAATTGCTTATTTTTTATTTCATTTTTTCTTATAAATAATTAACAAAAAAATATTAAACTATGGAGTCAGGGACTCAGCCGTCACTGACAAGTGAGTATAAGGTAATCACTAAACAATTTTCACTAACAAATAAATTATTGAACTATGGGAAAGGAACGAGACTAATATCGTTGTCACATTTTTTGTTAAAAATTTAAATTTTTAGGTTAGATAGAATTCATTGAAGGAGACAAACAATGAGGGTTAAGGTTTGGAGTTTGCTCGGAAATCGCTCTAACTGGTGTGCTCTATCCAAGGTAAAATGTGAAATTATATAATATCATAGGGTTAAGGATGGCAAGAAGCTCAATGTAAGTTCTTAGAATAAGACTTACTTTTCGCTAATCATAGGGTTAAGGTTAAAGATAGCAGGAAGCTCAATGCAAGTCCTTAAAATAAGACTTACTTTCCGCTGCGGAAAGTAAGTCCTTAACTACAATTACTTTATATACGGATCCGTTGCGGAATGACAACCTATCCAACGGTCATGTAATTGTTCTTCACTTCTTTCCCCTCCCAACTCTTCTCCACTTGTTCCCCCTTAGCCCTCCCCATCTCTATAAATACCATAACTTCTTCTCAATCATTTCACCAAAAATTCTCTTAATCTCTTACTTCTCAATTTGCAATGCTCTATCATTTTTATTTTTTTTTACAAATTTTTATACTTTTTCCTTTTATTCATCAAAGTATATTTATAATTTATTGGAATATTTTTACATTATTATTAATTTTATTTATAATGGTTAATATTTTTTGTATTGATTTTTATATGTTTCGTATATATGGAGGTTATCAAATTCACACCACTTACAAGCTATTGTTAGTTTTGTGGTATCAATTTATTATTTTAGATATTTAATTTTAATTATTATAGATCCACGTAATTATAATGTTGAAAATATTGATAATGATGAAGTTGAAGAAATTAGAGAATTAGGTCCTACATTTTCAATCGAACAATTATCTACACAAGCATCTATATCTTCACTTAGAAAAATAAATAAATAAACAAAATGTCCTATGTATTATGTAACGACCCATATTTTCGTAATTCCTTTAAAAATGCGTAAAATTTGAAATTTCTTTCTTTTTAAAAACAAAATGCATCAGAGTGCGCCTAACCGGATCGCTACTAACTCTTTCGTAAAACTCGTTATAAAAATCCAGTTAATAAAACTATGCGGATGCGTTATAAAATCATCATTTTTGTAAAACATTGCGGAAGCGTAAAGAAAATCCTTTATTTAAATCTTTGCGGAAGCTTAATACAAAATCATTTATCTAAAACATTTCAGTTTAGCAAAACCTTACAAAAGCATAAATACTTTAACAAATGACTTAACCATTTAATTACAATCTTAGAAAACATAATTTCATTAAACTATTTCTCTTTTACCCTTTCTATGCCTGGCCAGCCACGATCTCCCTCGTACGTGCAAATCCATCATCTCTGCTTACTATTGTTTGTTCTTTATCTCTTGCTACTCCTAGTCTGTGCATTCATCATAGCGTATTAGTACCTACATCTACACCACAAGCAACTGTAAGCCTCGAAGGCTTAGTAAGGAAAAATGGAAATGCATTATGCTTATGACTCTCTTTAGTTCATTTGGAATGGGGCCACCCATACCAATTGTTTCATTACGTTTCTTATTTCTTTCTTTCTTTACTCGTACTTCGAGTTGAAGATTGGAAGACTTGTATGGGATGGTATAGTAGATCGGACCTAACCTCCTATGGGCAACTAGGTCCCGTTCCCGATAAGGTAGGGGCATTTCCTAATTGTCAGGCTAGGACCCCTACCCATCTGCCTCCCAACTCCCTTAATCATTTCCTTCGTCTTTTCTTATCATTTTACTTTCCTTACCATGCATGTGAGTACCACCCCAAGGGGGTACTCCTTACTTTGTTTCTATTATCATGATGCATGATCATACATTCTCAACCTAACACGATGCATGATGCTTCACAATATAACATTCATAGAAATTTAAGTGCGCATATAAAAGAAAGTAACTGAAATTGTAACTGCGCATATAATAAAGTAAACAACAGTAATTGAAGAACAAGAATTGGGGACACACATATAAAGAATAATAAGAATTGAATAAGCATAGCAATGAAGGTAACCATTAATATAGAGAGCATTTATAATAATGAATACAAGAATTAACATGTCAATTATCGAGGTAACTTCCTAGTCCATTTACATGCTTCCTATAATTATTATCCTAAGTGATCTAAACATGCTTTTGTTTTAATTAGTTAATTAAACCTACTGTTTGAACATACTCATTACAAGCTTATTACATGACATATCTTAGTTAATTAACATGTGAATATTAATCCAATTCAATTACATGCTCGACTGAGTCATTATCATACTCAAGGTTTAATCAACTAGTTAATTATCGTGCTTAATTATATACTTAGATTAGCTAATTAATCAACATGCTCAACTGATTCAATTAACTAAATTGATTAGTAATTTACATGCTCAAGTTATAACACCACTTTAGTCGATTAACATGCTCAAGTCCATTTATCTACTCCGATTAATTAACATGCTTGAACGTACTTAAATGAATTATCATTCTCATGCAATAATATTAATTAACATTAAAACATGTTAGACCTAGCCAAGTTAACATGCTAGCTAATTAACATACTTAGCTAATTAATTTACTTAGGTAGTGATTACATGCTTGAAGAATATTATGATTTACATGCTTAGTTCTAGTTACTTACTTTGTTTAGTTACCCTAACATGCTGCTAGATGGTTCGAACATGCTAGTTAATCATTCTAAACATACTAGTTACTTAATTAAACGTGCTGGTATTAATTAGGATGATGACCCTAGTTCGTTACATGCTCAAGAGAGGATTATAATTATCATCTAGTTAATTATCCTAATTGATTTATAAGCTCATCAATTGATTTCATGCTTTTATTCTGGATAACTAGTCATACTTAAAGAACAATTTACATGTTTTATTGTCAATAAAATGCTCAATAAAATGCTAACCATTAAACGTGCTAAACTAATTAATTAGACATACTCTCTAGATGGTTAAATATTCCTAAATAGATTGGCATGCTCAAGAAGTAATTACCAACTATTAATTAGTTAGGTGATTCGATTAATGTGCTCAATTTCTAATAAGTTGATTGCTCTAATCAGATCATCATGCTATCTATGCCTAAGGGTCAATCATGTCTATTTATTTACTCTAATTAATTAACACGCTTGACAATTGAATTCAACAATAAACATGCTAAATGAATTTATATAATCTAAAACCAGAAGGTTCCTATCTAGACCCAAGAAATAAACATTTACAAGCTAAGTTAAATATGCTACCATATCTACTAATACAAATTACATGCTCAGTATCAAATTAATTTTGTTGCTGTTCGTTTAACATACTCGTTGATCAACCTTTAAACATGCTAGTTAGATTAACATGCTTAGCTAAATGACGCTTAAGTAATAATTAACATATTTGGGTTAACAAGTGGTAGCAGAATAATAACGAGGAATTATAGCGCAAGTAAATATTGTTGAGTAATCACTACAGTTAGCAAGAAATGAAATAACAGGATAAAGTCATCGCTAATGAGAACAATAGTTCATTTGCACTTATCACATCGTTCATCGTCATTTACCATTCGCCGTTTACTATCTAACATTTATAGAAATCACTATTACAATAAAGAAAAGCATCCATAACAATCACAATTTCAGTAAGGATAATAAACTACCATACAGATAAATCTACATGAACACCAAGCAAGCATCTACAACGAAGATAAAAGTAAAGGAATACCCCACAGCAGTTCATTTTACTCGTTATTGTCAAGAATAACAAACCAATAGCTAACATTAACACTAACAACCTCCCTAACTAACAGTCACAGTAAAGAAGCAGATTAATGAGTTATAACAGGGAATCATCAACTAAACATTTATATCACATAATGGGTAGTAAATCAACACATAACAATAAGAAGAAAGCATCACATATTCAACACTATCGACACTATCAAGGCAACAACATACTAACAACTAGCAGTAAACATACTAAACTAACAAAATGCACGAATTATAAAGCATGGTTCATTCGTGTTTATCTCATTTCCACCCTCACCCATTCTCTATTATCATGTATCATTCTCTATTTCCACAACAATAATGTTATTATCTACCCAAATAAATCAACAACAAAGGATTTACAACAGCCAACTACGAATAGGCAGAGACAATAAGCAAGGAAAGTACCGCTGAACATAAACCTACACTAGCATTAACACAGAGGGCATTTGCTGCAATCATTTCTAAGGAATAACTTCAACCCACGCACCCATACTTGTGGTGTAGGGCCTCAATGGCCAAAACACCCTAATCCCTTACCCTTTGATGATGAAGACACAAGTAGGGCCAGCTGCACTCCAAGCCTCCACATTTCTCCACAGCAGCTCACTCACGGTTTAACACTCCACTCACAGGCTCCCACACTCAGCTCACTCACATAAGTCCTTCACTCATAAGAAGGAAGGCCTCTCCCTCTCTCGGACTCTTCTCACTCTCTCTGGACTTCCCACTGGAAAGATGGATGTAGAATGGAAGGGGAAAGAGGCTTATGCAGGAAGGGAGGGAGGCAATCGTACCTTGAAGGTGGCAGAAATCTGGCTGGAAGGTAGGGAGTGTCGGCTCGCGTGGGTCTGGAAGGCGATTTGGTGTCGGGTAATCGATTCCTAATTGGTTAGCGTCATTGTTCTGTCTGATTTAAATCTGTTTTGTCGCTGATCTGCGTAGATTCGAACAGATGCGGACGGCATCTTCGCATCCACATTTGTCCGCAAGACCAGATTCTCCCGAGTAAAAGTCGAGTTCGGACGGAAATTGGCGTCCTTATCCCCTTGTCCATACCGTCCGCAGGCAACTTACGGACGCGAGATGGCATCCGCATGTGTCGTCCGCGTCGTTTGAATTGTCCCTAAAATGGATAGATTCGATGAGGACGCCTCCTCTCCTCGTCTGCGTGCATCCGGACTCGTCCGAATGTGTCCAAACTTGGACAGATTCGTTGAGGACGATACCTCTCCTCGTCCGCGTGCACTCGGACTCGTCCGAATGTGTCCAGACTTGGACAGATTCGTTGTGGACGAGGCTAACCCTCGTCCTCACCACGTCTGCATGCATTCGTAACACCAAAATTCCCTCTTTTCTTTATCTTTTCTCACTTAACTCCTATCCCAAAATGTCTTCCCCATACATACACGTGACAAAAATGACACATATAATTACGCAACGTAATATCTTAACCACTCCACTTCTAATTACATTGCGTAAACGGGAAAAAAAACATAACGGAAATATCTCTAGACTTAATGTTCAAGAACACCGTTGGTAATATCCCGATAGTTATCCAACTTAAAATATCGGGATGTTACATATTAAATCATTTTGAGTTAAAAGAAATGAAAAATGTTAGAAAAATAGAAATTAGAGCTCAATATAAATATTGTATTAAAAATTATGGATATGTTTCTGGTAGTTCAACTAGCACAATTGGTAGACATTTTAAAAAATGTCACTTAAATGAGCAAGTTAGATATCCAAAACAAATACAATTGAATGCTAGTAGTAGTGACACTTCTACATATTCACAAAATAGAATGAGAGAAGGTATAACTAAACTTGTAGCACAATCCAAGTTGCCTTTATCATTCTTCAATAGTGAAGTGCTTGAAAAATTTATGAAAGAATATGCTAATCCTAATTTTAAACGCATACCTAAAAGTACAACGTGAAATGACATTATTAAAATGTTTAATGATATGAAAAATGAATTAATTACATTTTTTTACAAATGTCTATTCAATGTCTATTTGTATTACGTCTAATTTATAGAGTGCACGTAATGTTATGAGTTATAACTTTCTATTTTATTGATGAATCTTGACAATTAAATATAAAAATTTTAAGATTTTGTAATTGTAAATATCTTTACACTAGTATCTCCATTTATAGATATATTTGTGGCAATATTGCAAGAATATTGTATTGGAGATAGAATTTTTAGTATAACTCTTGATAACGCTAGTGCTAACAATATGGTTTTTCCCCAGTTTAAAAATCATTTTCAATTAGATATTAGTTATGATTCTCTTTTTTATATGAGATGTGTATGTTATAGTTGTTAAAGATGGTATGACATTTATTTCACCTCATTTTGAATTAATTAAATCTGCAATTGCTTACATTATTATATCTAATTCATGACAACAAGAATATAAAGAATTTTGTAAAGGTACCCAACTTAAACTGAGAAAATTAAAAACTGACGTAGATAATAGGTGGAATTCAATTTAGAATGATGTTACAAATTGTTAGGTCATATTGACAAGTTATTTGTGCTTTTATTAATAAAAAGACATAAAGTATTAATTTTGATAAATCTATTTGTGATATTACAAATATATTTCTTGATTTTTTATAACTTTTTTATAATACTACAAATGAATGTTCTAGAATTTATTATTGCATTTCTCATCTTATTCTTCCAATTTTTGTACATTTAGCATATACTTTTTCACAATATCAACCAATAGATGAATTTAATAATATTCTTAATAAAATAGAAACAAAATTTTAAAAAATTAGCATGACATTTCACTCATTTTTTGTTATGCAGGGATCCTAGATATAAATTAAAAAAAGTGTATCTTTTGATTAGTAGGATATCTACTAATTTATGTATTACTCATTTAATTACTAGTGATCAAATAACAAATGGAATTGTCAGTTTATATTCTTTTTATGAAATAAAATATTCTAATGTTAGTCTTTCACGTCCTCCTCCACACACGAAGAATTACCCTAGTACTAGCGGTATTGGTATTGTAGTTCCACAATTTAGTATTAATGATATCTAAAGTGAATTAGATAGTGAAAATTATTCTACTATTTTACGTAATGAATTTGATATTTATTTTAAAACTCATTATTAATTTTTTTGAGAGGAAAATTTTGTTGTTTTAAATTGGTGGAAAAAATACTCTACTACATCATATTCTTTCTATAATAACACATGATCTACTACCACTTCTAGTATCTACTGTAGTATCGGAATCTGCTTTTAGTGCAAGTGGACGTGTGTATGATGAACGAAGAGGATGACTTGCACCTGATCTCGTAGAAGCACTCATTTGCATCAAAGATTGGAATGACATCAAGACAAAAGATCAACAACAAGAGGATGAAATATTTGAAAACTTCAAAATTTTAGATGTTAAAGACTAGATCTTGCTTTTTTTTACTTTCTATTGTAATTTGAAGAAATTTTTACAAACTTGTAATTTTTTTAACATGTTGCAAATGATTGACAATTAGATGGGTGCTAATCTATTTAGGATGTATATAATTTGTAGCGATGCAAACACTAAACTATGGAAAATGAATGAAGTAAACATCGTTGTCACGTTTTCTGTTAGAAATTTAAATTCTTTAGGTCTTGTAGAATCCATTGGAGGAGTTAAGCTATCAGGAAGTGAAGGAGATAGTGAGGGTTAGGGTTCGAAGTTCGTTTAGAAATCGCTCTAACTAGTGTGATTTATCTAGGGGAGAATGTGAACTTACATACTAAGGTTAAGAAAGCTCAATTATCGTACCTATTTGTAACATCCCGAGATTTTTCCTTTTGAAATTTTAAGTGTTTGAGGCACAAGAGGAAAATTGGCGCAGCAAAGGAGTTAAATTGGATATATATTATGGTGTGTGTGTGTGTGTGTGTGTGTATATATATATACAATGGACATTAATAGACATAAAATAATAAAATAAGTTTGGATAGATGTTGTCGGTTGGAACGGAAAAGTGTAAGGGTAGGCGAATATTAGAGTGATGCGGTGAGTTGGAAATGTTGTTTGTGACTTAATGGACGATATCTCTTTGGATGAATTGTTCACTGTTAATAATTCATCAAGGGAAGCGTCTGTGAAAGCCAATCTATTTGCGAAAAAAGGAGTTAGCCGCTATTTAATTGTTTAATTAAGTAATTGTTAAATGGATGTGCAGAGAAAGCGAAAATCATTAGATCTAATGTGCGGATGAAAGAAGCATCGAGGGATTGGAAGCCAGAAGAAAAGATGCTCCTACGGGAGAGAAAAATTCAATGTAGGAGAGAGATTGAAAGTTGGATTAAATGGGAGGACAAAATGTGGATCGTTATATTAAGAAAATGATGCTCCCACGGGAGAGAAAGATTCCATAGTGGGAGAGAGAAGAATCGTTGGATTGATAGGGCGAGCGAAATGAGGACATTTGGATATGAGGAAAGATCCTCCTGTGGAAGGGAAAGATGTCACATGGTTAAACATTAAGTAAATATAAAAAGAACAACGTCGTTTTGCATTAAGGAATGTATCCGTGATAGCGAACGTGTCCAAGACAGCGTATTAAAAGGAAGCAAATTTCGTCGTTTCAGAGGAAAACGTAGAGTGTTAAGGGTCCATGATAGGAAAATAAAAGAAACAAATGTTGTCATATCAAAGGAAGAGATGTCCATCCTCGTAAGCAAGTGCGTCCATGGTAAAATAAATGAAGAGAGGAATGACGCCGTTTTGACTAAAGGAAACGGCTAAACAGTGGAGTCGCAGAAGTTTGAGCATTTACGGATGGAAATGCATCAGGAGATACGTCGTGGTGTAAAATAATTGGTTTAGCGTAATGAATATTCGTCGAGAATATTCTTTGCAGACACAAATGTGTTAATTGTGGCAACCCGTACTTCTACGTCCGAGGTACTGGCGCTTTAAAAGACGAACGACACTTTGCCCGATTGACGATTGAGGTGTCGCTTGCCGTTTCACCATAGAGTAAGCGTACATTGAAGAGAAATGAAACAAATGACCTCTCGGCTGAAAAGTCGTGGTTGATCGTCTAGCTTGGATGTACTAAGACACACATGGATTAAAAAAGGAAAAAACCGAGGATGTATGTTATGTTCGCTGGAGAGAAAATTGAGTTGGGTAACCGAGAGAAGAAATTTGAGAAGAGGATTACCTATGTTGACTGAGAGGATTTTGGCTCAATTAAGTTAAGAGTTTGGTAGAGTATATTACGGTGAATCCAAGTAAATAGAGATGTATGTGTTTCGGTAATTTGGCCTACACCACAATGCCCTAGGTGACTTTGTCATTTTTTGTTTGTTTTTTTTATCTTTAATGTCTCAAGGATGTGATATTCTGTTTTTTGTGCTAGGATATGATGCTCTATATTTTGAGAGTATTTTTATTTAACTCGAGCATTTGTTACTCTACTGTTTGTGTTGATAAACATAGATTCTGTTTTCAGTAAAAACATGATCTATAGGAATTTTGTTCTCTGTTAGAATTGAGATGATATTCCCTACTTACTGTAAAATGTTGTTTTACTCGAAGATGTGCTAGTCTGTAGTTTAATTGTTTATTGTATTGCAATGTTTGGCATATAAGAAAGATAAAAAGAATAAAGAAGATACATAAATGGGTCTGGAGGACAGACTCTTCCGAAGGGAAACCAAGGGGTATAGATATCTGTTAGTTTGCCTTTGATTGATGTCCGGGTAGATCGGTCGATGTCGATCGCTGTGCATTGATGTGCACAACAGCTAATAGATGGTTCGATTAAAGTCGTGTTTATCACCCAAAGTTATGAGATTATCTCATAGTAAGCTTACTCATTCTTGGAAAGATAAAGAAGATGAATAGTAAAGAAAAGAAAGAGAAATGGAGGTGATATTTTATCAGATCTTGTATATATATAATGAACTATTCTGAGTTATTGTTGCTTGTATGTAATTGCTGTGAAATTTTAGTGTTGATAGATGCATGTAAATAAAGAATGTGAAGTGATTAATTAATTTAGTTATCTACTTACTGAGTATTAGATTCATTAGTTTTAACCTTGTCGTGTATTGAAGCTAGTGATGATGATTTTTTTGATGAAGCAGAGAAGATGAATTTCCATGAATGAGACTTGAAGGTTGTCAAGCGATGCTAACCTATGGAGTTTTATTTTGCTAAAAAGGGGTTTGATTTTATGTTTTATAAATCATGTTTTATGGATTGTGTAAGAACTTTTTATTTTGGGATTTTATGCTATGGATTTTATAATGTGAACTTATTATATGTTGTTGGATTTTCATGTTATGTTTTGCTATTGTAAATAATTGATACATTTTTTTTTAAAAATAATGACCCAAAGATTTTATCATTTCATGTTTTAATAAAAAGATATACAAAAAAAGACTTTAAAATTTCAGGTTGTTACAATATTTTCCTTAGTGAAAGACACATTTCTGTTAAGGAAAATACGATTCCGCAGCGGATGGAAAGTATTCGTTGCAAAAATTACCCTTTTTGTTGCGGATACTTGTCTTCTGCTGCACAAAGTAAGTTTTTAACTATAACTATTTCATGTATGAGTGTAATACCTCGAATTTTTGTTATATTAAACCTAGGATAGCGATGATGATATTTGATGATAATTGAAGTTGTATTAGATGATGTTAGTATTGGTATAGTTATTTGTGGTTTATAAGTCTTTGGAAATGGTGAATTTTTTTTAATGTTTTAATAAATTTAGAAAGAAAATGGACGACCAAATAAGGATTGAATGACTAGCTATACACAAGGTGGAAATTTTGGGAGCTCTCAGACATATTACCGGTCGACAAAAAATGCAGTGGTCAACCAGTTTCTAAATAGATTGTAAAATTAGAAAGTTCTGGTTGATAGACTAAAGGAAGGGTGGTCGACCAGTTTTATAGAGAAAATACAGAGTTTAGCTTTGGGCTGTGTTACGGTCGATCAACTAAAGAAAAGCGGTCGACTGCAATACGAAAAGTAACCTAAATAAAAGTGAAAAACTATGATTTGGTTGGATGCTTTGGGAGTGGCACACCAAAATGCATGCCTTGTTTTGTCACACCTCCAGCTTGATGCTGGAGGAGGAATTTCTATTAGAAATGGAGGACTTAAAGTCTTGAGAACCTTCAAAGGAAGGAATCTCTCAAGAGGTTCTCAAGCTTTCGCTCCCTCTCTTTTTCTCGGAATCTCAAGGTATTCAGAGTCCCTTTTATGATTTTCTTAGGAATTCTACGTGAAGTTGTGATAGTTGTGTTGGAGGAAGAAAATAAAAGATGAAGGAAATAGTGTAATCGAGTAGTTAAGATGTTTGAAGCAGGTTGTCTATCTTCTTGGTATCTTTGGGTAAAGCTGAATGGATATGTTAACTAAGACAACTAAAGAAGAAATAGGTCTTGGAATTGATGAGTTTGGTTAATCATAGAGAGAGTTATGGATAGTTAATGATGAGTGGGAATTTGAAAGAAACCCTAGTTGTGTGCATATTTAGAGTATTATTAATTAAGTAGTTATAGATAAAAGTTTCATTGTGTTTAGGTTTTGAAGATGTTTCTAAGTGATTTGAACTATAGCAACGACTTCAGGTAAGACATATTGTGTGTTCTTGGCCCTTTAGCCTACATTACAAGAATTAAGAATTGTTTGATATGTTGTGTATATATGGAGATATTATTATGATATAATATGATTACTTGTATGTTAACACGTGATTAGTTACAAGAAATATATGAGGTTAATATTGATGTGATTAAAGAGTAAAATATTGATTGTTAATGATAAGATAAATGGAAGAAATGTGAAATGTTATTGTGATATGAATTGCGTAGATGGTAATGTGGATTTTATTGATCATATGCATTTCATGGATCATGGTTTTGATGAAAAAGTATGAAAATGTTTTATGCATATGTTTTGAAAATAAAACTAACATTATATGGAAATAAACGTAACTAGACACAACGAGGTATGAGTTTTGGAGGTGGCTGCCCCATGTGGGTCAATAAGTGTCACTCTCCCTTGTATGGTGATACCTCTAGCGCCTGTATAGGTAAGTGGAACTAAAGGAAAATGAAAATAAACAAAAATAAATGTAAATAGATGTTGTGAGATATGGGTTCTTGAATGGCTGCCCCATGTTGGTCAATAGGTGTCACTCTCCCTTATACGGTGATATCTCCAATGCCTGGAAGAGTAAGTGAAACTAAAGTTAAAGTTAAATGTAAAGGTAGAAGTAAAGGTAAAGGAAAAATGAAAACAACAATTACATATATTTTATAAAGTGCATAACAAGAGAGTAACATATTTCTATCTCTTATTGAGCCTTAGACCCATAGTTTAAGTGTAATATCTGAAAAATTCATGTATGTGTAATGTAAAGGCAGAGAGAGGGGTTATCGACCGGTCTTTCTAAAAAAGGCAAAATTGAGGTTGATCATCAAGGAATAGCGGTCAATCGTGGTTAGGACAGTTCATGAAATTGAAATTTGCAGTCGATCACGTGAAGAGAGTGATCAACCAGAATATCAACAGTCACCTGAAAATATGGCGAAATGCCATGATTTCAAGGGAAGAAAAACGGAGTAGGTGGCTGCTTTGATAAGTGATACCTCCTGGGTGAAATACAAATTTGCATCTTGCTGAGTGCCACCTATTTCGTACAATCTCTATAACCTAAGCGTGTGAGTTATGCAAAAAACACACACACATAGAGAGAGAGAGAGAGAGAGAGAGAGAGAGAGAGAGAGAGAGAGAGAGAGAGAGAGAAGTCTTCTACTCCAGAGAGCTATGTTTTTGTTCTTCCGGGTACTATTGAGCTGTTGGTGTGGAGAGAAACTTTAGGAGAGGAAATATTGCAGAGAAAAGGTAAGGGGTGATGTATGTGTTTTGCCAGAGGAGGCCTACATAACAGGATTAAGAATATTTACTGTTAGTTGAGTTTTATGTTTTATGCATAGATTCTCTCTGACTTCTGCTATGCACTTGTTTCCTACTAGTTATTGCCTTGATGAAATAGGAAGTTTGGACAATGTTCTGTTGGTTTGTTGTTCTGCATCTTGGGATATTACTTATTAAACTTTGAGAAACATGTATATGCTTGTTGAAACTAGTTACTGCTAGTGAAATTGGTCAATGTTTAGTGAAGTGATATTAAGCTGACTTTGTTAGTAATTGCACTCACTAATTGAAAGTTAATATTGAGAATTTTGTTTGGTTGTTGTTCTCGGTCACTGCTTTGAATGATAATGCTCTATGATGGTTTCTCTCTGTCCATTTACTGTATTAATTGAAAATAATAACCTATTGGTTTAGTTTATTACTTAGTTTACTTGTTGTTTTGAAAGTTGATATTAAGTGCTTACTGCTGTAACAAATTTGTTAAGGCTTTGATAGTTTACTGCTTTGCTCAATTGGTTGTAAGTGTTCTTTGCCTGTTATAATGTTGGTAAACTAAACTATTACTGCTTGCATAAATGGTTGAGTTAAAGAAAACACTAAACTAGTGAAATATGCTCCCAGTTTTCCCACTGTTATTACGAATTGAAAAGAACATGCTTTCTTTGTTGCTAAGGTGATAAACTATGAATTTAAGATAATGTTAAAGCGAGTGGTGTGATTCTCTGTTTCTCACTGTTGTAGTATAACTATTGAGGCTAATGTATTGCATGGTTGGTGTTAATTCATGTTTTATTCCCTGTTTTAATATGATACGCATTAATGACATGCATCATGAGTAGAAATGCTATGATAAGGTTATCATATACATGCATTGCACATGAATGAAATGAATTAAATAAACGTAACTAGGCATTGGAGGTTAGGGAGATTAGTAACAGATCTACTTGGAAGAACTACAAGACGATGTATCTCATCCCCCGTCGGGATGAGTGACGGTTCTACCCAATTTAGATCTCGAGGATGTATCTATTCTTTTCAGCAAAACATCTCCAACATTCTGAATTTAAACTGATAGCTGTAAATCAAGTACCTCCTCCTCTTTCAAAGTGTCGCACTACATAAAAAGAAAGCATTCAAGAGATTTATTTTACATAACAGTATCTTAAACATTGATTACACATTTTTAAACAGTTATCCTCATTGATTCAAATGTTGACATTTGCTTTAGAATGATGAAGGTCGTTATCGGGAAAACATCATTATTATGAAAAAAGTCAACACGAAGCAGGATGTCTTAAGCATACGATCAAAACTAAGAATAACTTTGAAATGATAGAGTTTCTTACCCTAATGCAGGCAAGAATATCACATGTCTCTAAGTTCCTATGGGTATTTGAACGCGCCAATTTCATGAACTCCTCCATCAAGTTCACGGGGTTTAATGTTCAGTTTAAGCAATACCCTCAGAGTACTAAGTGTAAATTCGATACATTGCACAAAACCAAATTGAAGTCATATCACATGCAAATTTAGTTGTGAACCAGGCTTTGGAACTGCTTCCTTCAATGGAGGACTCGTTGCCAATATCTTCTACACTTTGGCAAGGGTTAGAGGAGGGGACGGTTGCCTAATGATAAGAAATTTGCACAGTTGTAACACGATGTTAATATTTTTAAGTAACATAGTAATTAATAAATTAATATTTTTTTAGTTAATTAATTAATATTTTTAGTTAATATTTTTAAGAAAGAATGAATTAATATTTTTTTAGTTAATTAACCTAGTAATTATTAAGTAAAGTATCAGCCTAACTTATATTATAGCCAGTTTAGTGTTATTGTTGCTTATTTAGTTATTTACTATTCATAGTTTGTAATTGGCTATTTAAAGCCACCTTATGTACATGTTTAAGACATTTGAAATTGAATAGAAAAAATATTACTTTATTTTCGAAATTGGAGTGATTACTCTTTCAAACCTTTGGTGAGTTATATCCAAAGTTCCCCCTTGTGTGTGTTATATTACGGGATTAAGGTTATTTGTAAGTTAGGTAACATTTCTTATCGGCATCTGCATTCTTACTCCGTGGAGGAAGAGTGTGAGAAGTGATGTCCAACTTTCCAAAGGAGTTCCATACGGGA
Source organism: Begonia loranthoides (assembly GCA_022433065.1). Classification (NCBI taxonomy): domain Eukaryota; kingdom Viridiplantae; phylum Streptophyta; class Magnoliopsida; order Cucurbitales; family Begoniaceae; genus Begonia; species Begonia loranthoides. The sequence goes on along the minus strand of CM039470.1, from coordinate 22,312,824 downwards.
GTTACAAGTATCACCACTTGCTATTTCCAGCCAATTGACTTCTTCAGTACATAATCTTACCATTCTTTTTGGAGGAGTTGTTTTTCACTTATCAACATGGCTACTGCCAAATTTACAAAGGAAAAGCTTCTAAAATGAGGGAGTTCTTTCTAAAAGTTGGACTTTCTACATTGTGTTTTGTGGCAAATTAAGGAAACTTTGAAGGATTGGTTGATCACCTTCACTGAAGCTGACTAACCGCTCATCAAATCCCTAGCCACTGTATTGTTTTTGCACGTTGACAATCGATTGCCTCATCCAATAGCAAATCTTTGGCTAATCAAATTTACAAATTATCGATCGATCTCCACCTGTGCTATCCACTCTTGATCGAGCGCCTCACCAGCTCGTTAAGCACCCGGTTACTTCAACACTTCTCCATTCTTCAACTCTTCAATTAATTACATTATATTCTCTTTATTTCCCTTCCACTGGTGCATCATTTGGTATCATAGTTAAAATTCCTACTAATTTCTGATATCTTTTTTTCAACATCATGACGAGGGGTTGCAATCAGATTACAAACGAAGAGGAGTTACAATCATGTATTCCTACTTTTAGTGGGACAATATATGAAGAAGAATATTTGGATTGGGGAGCTGAGGTCAAAGAAATCGTTCAAAGTTTTTATTTTTTGGAAAAGACCATGGTAAAATTTATTTCTTCAAGATTTAGAGGAAGAGCTTCAAGATGGTGGAACGACTTGACAAATTACAGAAGAAGGAATGGAGAAAAAGTCATCGACACATGGAGCTCAATGAAGAGAAATTTGAGAAGGAATTATGGCCCATCCTCACCACAACCAACTAGGTATGAGAAAAGATTTTCCACAACTAAGCACGCTCAACTCGATCAATTAGTACCTAGTTTGAAAGGGCATTACAATAACTTGAAGCAAAGTATACTGAGTACTCCGACCTTATGAGCACAAGACTATGATGAGGTATTTGAAGACACTCTTGAGCAAATTGAAGAAGAAATTATTTATGCCAAAGAAGGGACATTACTATCTTTGGAGTCTCAAATAGAAGAGGAAGAATGTCAAGAAGGATAAGTGCCTGAAGTCAAGCATTTCGAAGACAAAGTTGACTCCTTGACAACAATACAAGAGGAACAAACTTTTCTTATCCAATGTACCAACAATGATAAGGTTTGCTATTTATTTATTGATAAGAGAGCTAACATGGCTTCTATGATTCTGGTTAAAGGAAGTTGCTTTGAGATATTAATGCATGGCATCCCTTACAAATTTTGGTGGCACTTCGACAAGGAACAAGTCCTCATGAACTTTGTATAATCAAGAAAGAGTTTTGTTCTTCCATTAATGATGAAAGAAATTGCACAAATGTCTTCCATGGATTTTAAGGAAAGTTTGATTTGGTTGAATGACAAAGAAGACATAAAGGTAAATCCAACTTTGGTTGATTTTTCTCATGGAAGTTTCACTAACATATTGATTTACGATATGACAAGATCAAGTAGTTTTCTTTGGGAATTACCATGGCTACTTGATAGAAGGTCCACGCATGATGGATACTCTAATTGCCTCTATAATTATTATGCATTCAAAGATAGTGGAAGGATGAACAAACTAGTTCCACTTGAACCAAAGCAAGCTACAAAGGATTATGGTACATTAAAGGGAAATCATTTGAAAATTGCTATACTTATGACAGAGAGGTATGCTCCATTATACAAGTTGATTACTTGGATTTTTAGAGTTGGATGGATTAAAGCTTCTCATATTGTTGCCATGGTATTTAGATATGGCAATCATGATGGTAAAGTTTTTCTCTTTAATTTTGGTGGAAATTCATTGACGATTATGTATAATGGAATGTTCTTGGTCTTAATGAATTTTGATATTGAATTTGATTATAATTTTTGTAACATCCTGTAACCTTTTTCCATATAAAACTTCTTCTTTTCTTTAAAACCATTGTAAAATCATTGCGTAATAAAACCAGAGTCATAATTATACAGCGGAAGTCTTAATCATATAAAACAGACAATGAAAGTTTTTTACAAGTAAATACTATAAACCCATTGTTAAATAAACATTTAAATAGCACATTAGCTTAAAACATTTATTTAAAATCATAAAACACTTAAAAGCCTTTTAAAACATTTATTCCTTTCCGTGAGCCATAACCACAGGTCAATATTACCAACAATACAAATATCCACACAGCAACACTTCATCAGTTACGTCCATCAATAGCTTTATCATTTCATCTGCTCCTTACCTACATCAACGAGACTTAACTATGAGCCTAACACTCAGTACGTGATATAAAAGTAAAACATAGAATTTACATACAATTTCTATAGCATCGTATAAGGTTTTCTGTTTCGTTTCTCTTTTACTATTCATATTTTTTATCGTTATTTCGTTTGATTATGTGTCGAGCGTATCGACACATAATCAAACCAGTCCACACAATCATTCATTTACTGTTTATATGCCGGACGTATCAAACCAATCCATATAAACATCTGTGCCGGGTGTATCAAACCGGTCCCCAGTTATTACTCATCTTTGGTTCTTGTGTCAGACGTAACTAACCGGTCCACAAGAACAACTATTTACATATCTTACTGTTTAATTCTGTTGTCTTACATTGTTGCAGTCATTTACTGTTTATATGTCGGGCGTATCAAACCGGTCCATATAAACATCTGTGCCGGGGGTATCTAACTGGTCCACAGTCGTTTTCTTTGGTTTCTGTGTTGGGCGTGACTAATTGGTCCACAGAAACAACTTAATTACGTTTATTTGGATTTCGAGTCTTAACATTATTGTGCACATACAATCATATCTAACATGTTCCATAATCATATCCTTAAATGTGGTCTGTCTTATCTAAATAACTTAACTTAATTCTAATAAACATGCAAGCAAATAACATACAATTCCATAACTTAGGCATTAAATAAACAACATCAAACAAAATCCTAATTTCCCGAGATGTAGGTCCCTTCGGACAAAGCACATGTAACAGCATGTACCTGGAGTCCTTAGCTTTAACGGTTTAACACTTTAAGATTCTTCTCAAAGAAACATAAACTATTCACGCTAACAGAGAAGTCAAAGACCACATTCCTCCATTCATCACTAAAGTCTTCTCGGCTATTCCATTACCATTCACAGCTTCTGCAACTTTTCCTTCACCAAGAGAACCCAAGGTTTTCTGACAAAATTCCAAAACTTCCAACAATCCTTCACTGCCTTCAAAGCTCCTACCCACGGTTCACCAGAACTCACACTCACAATATGCCTCGCTGTCTCTCTCTCTCTCTAAAATTACCAGAACTTCAACCTTCGAAGCCTCATAATCTCATGAACACTCAAAGCCTCACAACAGAGTCACTCATTCACTATAACCACGGTTTCTCACTCACTGAAACCCTCACAATATCAGAAAACCATAACTCTCTCTCTCTCTCTCTCGCAATTTTTGCAAAGTAACACCACAGATTTCCTTCCTTCCCTCCAAGTTCACGACCACACTTCTTTTATTTATAGGCAACTACACTCAACGCATCATCAGGGAAATAGAAAGCCAAGAGGTGAATATCATCAATGTCCAATAACCTTTTGTTTTCCAAACGTTTGCCCCATCATCAATAGACATGTTCAACGCCCTTCACAACAACGTATTACCATTAACAAGCAACCATTGATTGACCAAACGTACATAACATCAACCTTTCTAACTTCAGACGCATTTAGTAATGTCTCCTATAATTCCAGACGTTGCAGATGATGCATTGCTTCATCTTCCCTACGTTCTAGACTCTCAGTTTATTTTTCAATAAATGGGTTGACAAATTTTAATGAAGGGTGATCGACCGCCAATCAGCAAATCATCCGCCAAACATTGCTTCAAATATGCGGCCGATGTTGCCGGTCGATCGACACTTTGTTGATCGACCGCTACGATTGCCCGCCCCTTCCAACTTTTGATTTTCAACAATTCTTTCAGATTATTCCGTGACCCCCATGACACATCCTAATATATAGCAATATATGTTTACATACTTATCTTTAATAAATCACTCTTCCAAATTTTCAAATTTTATCCTAACCTAACGGGGTATCATCATTCACTTATTCCAAATGCATTTCTCTTGACCAATATCTTTACTTGTCCAACTTAGCTCCTAATAACCCCAAAAATTAACACGTAAACTATGCCTTCAGCTTAATGAAGATTCGGGATATTATAATTTTGGAACTAGAAGAATATATTACGTCAAAAGAAAGACATTACTATCTCATGATGACATTGAATTGTCTCTATACTTCTATGGCAATCATCATAACAAAGATGCTCTCTTTAATTATGATGAAAATTCAAATTTGGATGGCATTGTTAGCATGCATAAAAAAAAGAGGGTTGTTATTGATCTTGTTAAATATTGGTGATGAACTTAATTACTATTTTTGGGCTAGAAGAATGCATTGCATCATAAAGAAATTCTTGATATTTGATTATATTAATATTGATTTGATTCTATGGCAAGACCCTTATGGCAATACGAACGATGAAAATTTCATTAAATTTGATTACTATTTTGGGATTATGGGAACATATTGCATCTTGCGGACAACTTTGCTATTGCATAAAGATATTAAATTGATTCTATGGCAAGACTCTTATGGTGATGATTCTACTAGTTGTTTGTTTTGGGGTTTCAATTACTACTTGCCCAATTGTGCATCATTGTTCAAGAATGAGTTGGTAGAATATTTTCCTTATATGATCAAGCACAAGAAATGAAAGATGGAAATCGTGAGTCATTACACCCTTGCAAATATTATACTTCCAAATATCATATTTCCAAGGATGATAAGTTTCATGGATTTGGAACATCACTAATAAGGAAGGTACATGTTGGAAATCTAGCACACCATATTGAAGAAGAGACAACTTAAGAAGCTACCAAGAAATCACTAATAAAAAAAGCTCATGGTGGGAATCTAACAAACCATATTGGGAGAATAACTACTTAGGAAGTTACCAGAAACTTAAAGGTAATCTCAAGATTATATTTATGGAAATTATTGAATTACGAAGGGGTGTCTACATTACTTCTAAATTGTTGTTCAAATATGAGAGGTGATTTGTGAAAATCTTAATATTATTGGTCTACTACATCAAACAAGATTTGTTTCCTTATTTCATTCATGAAGAATTTGAAGTCATTACAAATCTCAAGGTTCATGACACTTCTCCATATGTTATTAAAGTATATTATAAAAGAATTACTCTTTGGCCACACTTACTTAAAGGTGTTCTCAAAGTTATATTTATGGTAATAATTATTATGGTCTACATTATTTCTAATTTGAAGACAAAGAATGAGAATCTAGTATCTGAGTTATTGATCAAGCATGGAAAGAGGTTTATGAAAATTTTCATAACATCAGCCTGCTACATCAAACAATATTTATTTCCTAATTACACTCATGAAGAGATTGAAGACATTGCAATTATGATAATCCATGATGAATATTCTTATTATGGTAATGGAGGAACAATACTTGATTCGAGGTCCAATCCTTTGCAACCACGAGAGGATGATGGCCTATGAGTCCATTATATCAATAATCAAGCTTTAAATAATATCATGGAGTTATTCAAAGTCAAGCATAGGTGGAAGTTCAAGAACAAATAGAGAATATTGGATGGACTTTCTAAATTTGTCTACTTTCTGACCTTTGACAAGTATTTAAACCTTTGCATTTGAAACAACGTCATATCTAAAAAGAGTGCAGCACTAATATTGTAGCTGACTTTTTAAGCTTTTTAGAATGGGCTGAATCATTAAATTTGGCGTTCTTTTGCTTTGTCAAAAGACCACGGAATGGAGAGCAAATATTATGGAAAGTCCAAGTATCCAAGCTTGGAGACAAAGGAAGTCTATATATGGAAACTATCTAAGTGGCCGAGTGCCAAGAAGAAATAGCTACCAAAAGACCTCTACACTTGGAGAATAAGAATGAATGAATGAATTAAATATTCTTTTAGTTAATTAACCTAGTAACTATTAAGTAAAATATCAGCCTAGCTTATACTATAGCCGATTTAGTGTTATTGTTGCTTATTTAGTTATTTACTATTCATAGTTTGTAATTGGCTATTTAAAGTCATCTTATGTATATGTTTAAGATAGTTGAAACTGAATAGAAAAAGCTTTTGCTTTATCTTTGAAATTGGAGTGATTCCTCTTTCAAACCTTTGGTGAGTTATATCCAAAGTTTCCTTTTGTGTGCATTATATCACGGGATTAAGGTTACTTGTAAGTTGGGTAACCTTTCTTATCGGTATCTACATTCTTACTTCGTGGAGGAAAAGTGTGAGAAGTGGTGTCCAACTTTCCAAAGGAGTTCCATTAGCGAAGTCATCCATACGAGAGTTACAAGTGTCACCACTTGCTATTTTCAACCAATTGACTTCTTTAGTGCATATTTCCACATTCGTGGCTAATCTTATCATTCTTTTTGAAGGAGTTGTTCTTTACTTATCAATGTGGTTACTACCAAATTTTTGAAGGAAAAGCTTCTAAAACGAGGGAGTTCTTGTTTCTCAAAGTCAGACTTTCTATATTGTGTTTGTAGTAACCTAGTTTTTCTTACATTTGAAAATGAGTAAAATTTTTAAAACTTTTCTTTTCTAAAAACAGCAAAAGACTTTTTTTTCATAAAACCCTTTTTTAAATTGCAGCGGAAGTAAATACAATTCTTTTCTTTTACAATTAAATACTTTACAAAACTTTTTACAAATTATTTTCCCTTAAATCCCTCTAGCCTAATCAGCCACAAGTTCTGCGCGTGCAAATCCTTCATCAACTGCTCCTTAACATGTTCTCATGTTCTCGTAGTACCTATATCACAAGACTTAACTGATAAGTCTAACGCTCAGTAAGTGATATAAAATAAACTATACAATGCACGTATCATGCAGCTTTTAAAATCCATATATAGTTTCTGTTATCGTTTTTTTTTCGTTGTCGTTGCCGTTTCCGTCTTTTCCTATACATTTTCTTTTACCGTTTTCTTGATATTAACTTTACTTTATCTTGACGGGTGTTGAAGATGTCTAAACTTGACGAGGAAGAGTGGCCCACTCAGTCTCACATCTCGAAACGTACCTTTATATTTATCTTGACTTGACGGCGTTAGAGATGTCTAAACTTGACGAGGATGAGCGGCCAACTCAACCTCACATCTCGTCACACCCATTTACATTTATTTCTTTCGTTCTATTTCTATTTCTCTTTGGGAAGCTAGGCCACACAGGCCACTCCGACGTATAATGCTATTTATGTCCTCTTTGGGAAGTCAGGCCACACAGGCCACTCTGACCCAAAAGGCCATGTTACCACTTGATTCCGTTTTCGTTTCATTTATTATCTGTTTCACTTTCAATGATAAAATGGATATTCCTACAGCCTAAATGAAGGTCGTTCGCTTCAGGTGATCAGCCCTCGAGAACGCTGTACACTTAGTATGTATGAGCATTCATTCAACTATTTTCTAAACCATGCATGAAAACCATTTTCGTAGCGTTTTAAAAACCATGATACATGATGCTCGTGAATGCATACAATATCTATATTCTCAGTATAATCCTCATAACATGATCATATGAAATCCTTAACTTAATCTAATAAACATATCATTAAAAGAACTTAAATATAATAAACACAACATCAGACAACAATACATCCTTAAAGCATATCAATATCAAAATTCTATAATCCTCGAAGCATTAACCGTATCAAATATATAACGTAAAGAACCTAAATCTAATAAACACAGTCAGCATACAACCCTAATTCTTGTGATATAGATCTTTTGGCAAAACACAAGCAGTATGACTTACCTAGAGTCCGTAACACGTTTATGCACTTTATCTTTCCCTCTTCTTAATACTTTCTAAACCATAACATTTATTCATCAATACTTACCAATTACGAACCTCAACTTTGATACCATCATTCCTCAACCTATAACTCAATAACATGCATATACATTACACATTATAATTCGACTCCATATTTTCTCCAATTTCCCAAACTTATTTCTTCCTGTAATTCACGCATAAAAATGACATTTCATCAACAGATCAATATTCCCTCAGTATTATCCAAAAAACAGTAGTCAACGGCAACATTAAACCAACAGAGCATAATCCAAGCCTTAACAAAGAATAATATACTTCATCTTTTATCTTCTTCATTTATCCACATATAATCCATAAAAATCCGTAACAAACATGCAGAGGCTCACCAATACAAATTTCCAAACGTACAGAACCTAACTTCCATTAACAGAGCATATTTATCAAGCAGGGAATAGTTTCCTTCAAAGCAGTAAACCAACCAAGCAATATTAACCAGAGACTCTAAATAACTTCATCTTTCATCAATCTTTAACATAACATTCACCTAAATTCCATAAAACAGGAAATTATCATACCTGAAGGCCAACTAAGAAGCACAAAGAAGACCTGAGCCTTTACTAGCAGCTCACTCTCCCTCTCTCACTTTCTCTCTATTTCTTCTCCAGAAGCTCATTGTCTTCCTCTTCTTCTTCTTCTTCTTCTTCTTTCACAACTCATACTCTCACCATTCACCTCCTCTTTCTCCTTCACCCTCGCTCGACTATTTCCTTTCACCAGAGAACAACCTTCACCTCACACAGTAGCCCTCTTTCTTCTCCCTTATCTTTTCCCCTGCTTCTCACAATTTCTCTCAACCTCACACAACTCACAGAATACTCTTCTCACTCTGTCTCTCTTTCTTTCTCCCTCTTTGTATTTCTATTTCCTCCTGAGAGCTTCTGTCTCTCATTCTCATTCTCTTCTCCTCTATCTCTATTTCTCTTTCTCTATTCTTATCAACAACTTCCCTTATACGATTCATGCATCCCCATAATCTCACCTAAGACCTCTATTATTTTTTCATCTGTAAAGTGGAGGATGTGGAGAAATCACAGAAGAGGAAGCTACCTTGGGATTTTCACTTTCTCTTCTTCGGTCCACAAAATCATGTGGGAGCGGTTGATATGAGCATCGACCGCTAATTCCTGGTCGACATGAATGTCGACCGCTCCAACGCAATTCTTTCATCCTGTCAACCTCTCCTTCCACCTTCCTGTCAACCACTCCTTCATCTGCTCCCTCTTCACAACCACTACCATTTCTTTCTTCACGTTTTTCTTTGTGATCTACTACCTTATATCTTCTCTCTCCATTTAATTTGCATTTCAACTAAATTAACACTTACTACTATCACACAAACGCCACTGCCTTATATTGCACACGTAACTTCTTCTTTCCCACAAATGGCCACTGCCATTTTGTTAATTCAATCCTTCCTTTTTATTTTCTAATCTAATAATCTTCTAGCTATTATTTATCCACCAATTAATCTTCAATAATTGTCACTAATTATTCCAATCTTTATTACATTTACCAAACGTATTTTTGTGGTAAGATATTTCATAATAAAACAATCCCCAAAACCACCAAAATTCTCAATTATTATTACCTTTAATCCTAGTTTATTTCCAGGCATTACAGTGTTTTGTGGCAAATTAAGGAAACTTTGAAGGACAGATCGATCACCTTCACTGAAGCTGACCGACTGCTCGCCAAATCGCTAGTCACTGTAATGTTTTTTGCACGTTCACAATCGACCACCTCATCTGACCGCAAATCTCCAGCTGATCAAATTCATGAATTACTGGTCGATCTCCACCTGTGCTATCCATTCTTGATTGACCACCTCGACAACTCTTCAAGCACCCGATTGCTTCAACACTTCTCCATTCTTTAACTCTTCAATTAATTACAGGTTATATTTGTATTCCCCTTCCGATGGTGCATCAAGATGCCTTTCAAAGACGAGGGATGTGCAAAGCTGATCCACAAGGGATGCGCAATGTTTTTCGTTGATTATCGATTATTCGTGATGAGATTATCTGTCGATTAAAATTTAATTTAATTTTATTATTCGTCGGATATGCTACTACTAGAAACGAAACTAGGTTGGGACTTCAAACTCGGTTTCAATCGCGAAATAAGATTCATGGAAAAGCTCAAACGATACTTTTCCTAGCAATTTCTCTTACAATTTAAGCTTAAGGACGTCCGTCATAAGCCGAGAGATGTCCATTTTAAGCTGAAGAATGTTCGTTGTGGGCTTAGGGATGTCCCTTGTTAGCTGAGGGACGTTCGTGTTAAGCGAGGGACGTTCGCAGTTAGCTAAGGGATGTCCATTATAGCTTAGGAACATTCGTTGTGGGCTTAGAGATGTCTATCATAAATTGAAGGACATCCGTTTTAAGCTGGGGATGACGTCGTCTTTCAATAATCCATTATGAACATCTATTTCCAGCAACAGACGTCCCCAGCTCTGAAGGACGTCTGATTCGTTCATCTAACGGGCAACAACTTTCGTTTGCAACTTTTCTCCCATTTAAAATAGCGTGTTTCTTGCACATGACCCTCTTCAACATAATATCTGCCAGCGCCTTGGTCCATCCTGGTCGTCCATCCTCATTGAGGGATTTTAGTTCCTTCATCTAATGGTCATGAAGCTTCATCCGCCAGTGTCTTTGGTCCATCCTGGCCATCCATCATCATTGAGGGACTTCCGTCCCTTCATCTAATGACCATGAAGCTTTGTTCGCTCGCACCTTCCCGTCACAAAGTCTCTCAATAATACTTTTGGTAAAACAATCTCATCAACTCATGTAGAGATTGAGAAGTAAAAGAGTCGACTGAAACATAGCCAAACAAGCTGCAGAAAATGCAAAAAGACGTACATTGTTGATTCTTGGATGTCCCTCATGGTCGATGGACGTCCGTTGTTGATCATTGGACGGGGTCTTAACTTTAACGTGGCTGCAATATTTGCTTCTGGTTTATTTGATGGAAAACGTGAAAGAAAGGTCAGTGTCATTCATTTCCATAATTTGAGATTTTAGTTGTTTAAAAAAATTCTTCAAGGTTTGTCTTATTACGGATTTAAAACTATAAAATTTATTTTGTTAATTTTCTATTTTTCTAAAAGAAAAAGATGCTAAACGACGTCACATGGCGTATGTTGTTGGTTGTAACTCGCACGTGTCTATCTTGATATGAAAGAAGCAAAAGGACAAAAGCCCCAAAAGCTTGGACTGGATGTGGTCATTTCTTCTTCGTGTATGCCGTATGGGAGATTGTTGGCAAGGAAGAAGCTCTCTCTCTCTCGTACTGAACTCCCTTCCTAACTTCCAAAACCATGGCGTCCTCTTCTTCTTCCTCTTTGCTTTCCAGTGCCCTTGTTGTCCTGTCGATCCTGATTTCTCTAATCGCACATCAATTGACGGCCTTTATGTTGCCTGTGCACCCTCGCGATGTCCTCCCTTTCTTGCCTAGACAACTTTCCTGGCCCATTCTTAACTCCCTCCATTCCCCTGTTGATCTTCTCCCCACTTTTGTTGGGACTGTGTCTTCTCATAACGACACTCCCTATTGGAAGGGTGCTTGTTTTTATAAAAATACGGCTTGGATGGAATTTCACAATAAGAGTGGCTCGGAATTTGGTGGTGGTACGCTGCATATCAAGGTCTGAGACTGAACTTTTTTCCAATTAGGATTTTGATCGTTTGCTTGGTCTCCGTGAAACTTTAGGGTCTAAGCTTGTTATTGGAGTTATTGGACTTCTTTCCTTTTTTCGATGTGTTTTTGGGAGTCCGAGGAACTTAATTTGAGAAGTTTTCGAAGCTTTTGGCAGTGTGATTTTGATTGTCAGAGGGCCTGTTTCCTGGACATTATTTGCTATCATTGACCTCTTTTAGAGTTCTTTGTTGTTTTAGATCTATGTCTTGAAAAGGACCCTACGAGTGACGAGATGCAGACATCGCCTTTCCTATAACTTTTCTTGCACTTGAACTTGTGCTTTTTGGAGGGTGAAAACAAGCACATCTTTGATATATTCAGTTTATGGTGGGTTGTGGTAGATATTGTTATACATCTAGGATTCATCGTTGATGCTATAATTTTGGGGCATATATTGTTATTGAGTATTACGAATTGTGTGGTTGTTTCTGGTTAGGCAATTTTATTTTAAATTTCATGTAGACTCCCAATTTGACTGTCACACTTTTCCTTCGCAATTTCCTTACCTTTGGTTTAGATTTTAAAAACTTTGACATTGATATCTCTGACGTATTTAGGTTAGTAAAGCTCATAGTTGGACATGTATGGATCTTTATGTCTTTGCAACTCCATACCGAGTAACATGGGACTACTATATTTTGTCACGGGAGCATACTCTTGAAATCAAGGCATGGGAAGGGAAAGCGGAGTTTGATTATGTAAGCTGCCTCTATGTTCTCAGAACTTTCTATGAAGAGCAGTCTGAGAGATTTCTAATCCCTTTTTCTATAAATGAAAAATATATTGTTTTTCATTTAAAATTAGGTTAGAAACAAAGGCGTGTCCATTTTCCTCATGCAAGCAGGGATGCTGGGAACCCTTGAAGCACTCTGGGATGTCTTCCCTTTATTTACAAATTCCGGATGGGGAGAGAAATCTAACATTGGATTTCTTGAGAAGCATATGGGAGCAAATTTTGTACAGCGTCCTCAGCCATGGGTGGCAAATGTAAGTGCTGATGATATTCACTCTGGAGATTTCCTTGCCTTATCAAAAATTCGTGGGCGATGGGGTGGTTTTGAGACTCTAGAGAAGTGGGTTAGTGGAGCATATGCTGGTCATACTGCTGTTTGCTTAAGGGATTCTGAAGGAAAGTTGTGGGTGGGGGAATCAGGCCATGAAAATGAACAGGTAAGTTCATAAGCATCAGACAGTAAAAAAGATTTTACTATTTATATTAGATATAATACTTTATATTTCAACTTTGACATTCGTAGAGTAAAACTTTACTTTGCCTTTTTGAGTAATTAGCATAAAACATTATTTTTCCTTTTTGAGTAATTAGCATAAACTTTCCCCTCTACTTTAGTTAGTTTCTCCAAGGATGTCCCTTTAGGATGCATTAGACATATGGGGCGACACTATTATAGTTTGATATGTGGTCTGACCCTAACTTATCTTTTTTTTTAGTAAAGACGTGTGTTAAAACTATGAATAATCAACACAGCCCTTTGTTTAAGTGATTAGGCAGCACATCCATCTCAAGTTTCTTTTGTCGTTGATAACCATCTCCATCTTGACAATGTGTGAGGTATTTCATTACCATGTTTAAGTGCTCCTTGGCTTTACTAGAGTCTCATGCGGTGAAGAAATAGTGATTTCATGGCTATTGGTGATGTGATATGCCTATCTTTACTTTAATCATAACCTGGTCAAGCTTTAAAGTGTACTATTTTAGGAAAAAAAATAAACCATACTTTGTTCTGTTCTTTAATTAATTCAAATGGCGACTAACAAGAAACCCGAAATGTTCTCTCCTTTCCATTTTTGTTACAATGTCGAATCCTTAAAGTTACTTATTAATTAATCGATAATGGTTTATTATCTTTTTTCTGTAGGGAGAAGATGTTATTGCTGTGTTACCATGGGATGAATGGTGGAACTTTGAGTTAAACACAGATGATGCCAACCCTCATATATCATTGCTTCCTTTGCATCCTGATTTGCGGGCCAAATTTAATGAGACTGCTGCTTGGGAGTATGTACGCAGCATGGACGGCAAACCTTATGGTTATCACAATCTGTTATTCAGCTGGATAGACACCATAGATGGCAACTATCCACCCCCATTAGATGCTCATCTGGTAAGAATCTAATGTCCATTCTTCATGAAGTTCTGCCACCAATCCTTTTTGGTCCTTTTTCATAGCAAATTATTTGATCTTAAATTTTAAGAAATGTATAGTTCTTCGAAATGGGTTGCCAAGCTTGTTTGACTATCTCTTTTTTGGTGCATTTGGAACAAGCAAAATAGAATGATTTTTGTGGAGGAGATTCTAGATGTAGTACACTTTTTCTGATGGGAAAATTTACTTATTTAATCTTTTTTGTATAGTTGTTGGAGATTGTGAGCTCTTTTGGCTGTTCAATATTTTTCTTACAGTTTCTTTATTTAATATATTTCTTTTCTATGATTTAAAAATAATGAAGTTTAAAAGTTAGGTTTTCCAATCATCTATTTCCAGTTGCTTTTTCTTAAAATCTCTGAGATTATATTATTTTAATGTGATGAAGACTGTGCTATTGTCACAGTTTTTTTTTCTTGTACTAGCTCTGAAATCTTTGTGATATATCCAAAATATCTATTGAGTATTGTACTACATAAGCATATCATAATTAAATATTTTTCATCTTTTTCCAAAAAGAAACAAGATTGTGGTATCAAAATGCTTCTTTATAGTTTCCCTGCGTCTTCTTGAAATTACAGGGAAAGAAAGAAAATCATAATAAAAACTACTGTTGGATTTTTAAATATCACAGTGGTTAGATTCTGTATTTGAATTTTTTTCTCATTTGAGGAGGTTGCTTAGCAACAAAATCAAGAAGCATAGAAACGTTTAAAGAACAACATTCTTTAAGGAAAAAGAAATATCAGGAAAGATTTACTTCTTAACATGTGTTTTATGTGTGTAATGGCTGCACTAAATTAGCTCTAGAACTTTTAGTGGGTTTTGTCTATTATGATTATTGGTTTTGTGGTTCTACAGATTGCTTCTGTAATGACTGTCTGGAATCAAATACAGCCAGCATACGCTGCAAATATGTGGAATGAAGCCTTAAACAAACGACTAGGAACTGAGGTACGACACTGATATTTCTTGTCATCATTGTTGTATTATGAACAGAGGCTAAAACATGTAGTTGCCTTATTTACAAATGTCTTTGGTGACATTGGTTAGTTTAAGGAAATACCTAGGCTTTTATCTTGAGAAAAAAATTGGGGATTTCAACCTGTCATTCTTCTAGTTATTCCTCTCTGTGCCAAATATAGATAAATATTAAACTGAAAGCCATCATGTTTCTGGAGAAAGTGTTTTATTTTATTCTAGGAGATTGTCTGATGCACCAGGAGGAGGGGAAAATGGGAGAATCCGTGGCACATCATTGTCACATCAACTATTCAACACCTTTATGTTTCTTGCTTTTCTATGTTGCATATTGGCAGTAACATCCATTTATGAAATTGTAGGTATATACTTACACCTATCCATTTTGCAACTTTTTTTGAAGTGTTTGTGTTTGATGCAGGGTCTAGGTCTTTCTGATATTCTGGTTGAAGTTGAAAAGCGTGGATCATCTTTTGACGAACTGCTGGCAATTCCTGAACGGGATGACTGGATCTACACGGATGGGAAGTCAACATCTTGTGTCGCATTTGTCCTTGAAATGTATAAGGAAGCAGGGCTGTTTGGTCCAATTGCAAGCTCCATAGAAGTCACAGAGTTCACGGTGAGTCTCATGAACATTTGCATTTTAACTCCAGGATTGTATTGATTACTACTTTTTCCACATTGAAACAATGCTGGAGTATCATAGTCCCAATGGTAAATAATAATTTGATTATTTGAAACAGAAGTTAAAATGCTATCATTTCTTCATAGCATATCAACCTATTTCTTTCAAGTTTAGATGAAACTTCATAAATTTCTCCTTTGAAAACAGATTAAAGATGCATACATGCTCAATTTCTTTGAAAATAATTCAAGCCGCCTGCCTGATTGGTGCGCCAGTGGGGATGACATGAAGCTTCCATTTTGTCAGATTCGGGGTAAGTATTTAATGGAATTACCCGGGTACAATACAATGGAACCATACCCACATATGAACGAAAGGTGCCCTTCTCTGCCTCCTCAATACTCTAGGCCACAGAATTGCTAGTTCAGCGTATTCTCCAGAGCAAACATTCTACAGCAGTGTATGGTGCACGCAGGTTTATTGTGCTGTTAGTTGTCACCCATTTTTTGATATATATATATGTATGAAGGATGCTGTAGTTTGATGCTGTGGCTTGTAAATATAGCAATCATTTGGTCCAGTTTAGGAAATGTCACCTCTTTAAATCCTGTGCCATGTACACTAGGAAGAAATTATTTGTGAAATGAAAATAAGTACTTTCCAGTTGTTCAATGCATAAGTAGATCTGAGAATGCAATTTAGAATTTGGCTGTCAATTTATCTTTTAATTATATTCATAGAAATTGTGTTTCTACAGAGAGTAATCCATCCATAGGCTTCTTATTTTAGTGTTTAGTTTCTCTGCTATTTTGCTTTGATGGTGTTGACTTAAAGAGACTTGTGGTTCTTGAGATGATGTTACGGTATGGGTTTAAGGCAACCATAATAATCACAATTAGAATAATAAATTGCGATTAGACACAATAATTAAGTTTCAATTAACAAAACTTTAAAATAAACCATTACATTGGAAGTCATTTGAGTGAGATGACTTTACTTAGAAATTTGACAAACCAAACATAATTGTAATTACAAATTAATTTAGTTGTGCAATTATAAACTCTAAGGAACAAATTGACTATAAAATTAACTCAATTGGATTTGAAATGGAAAAGTTATAAATATTAGAAGTTAACATATAATTTGGAATGGAAAAAGATTAACTTTCCATTTTGGAAGGTCAAAAGATGTTGTTTTACTCAAAATTGATGAGCATAAAGTAGGTCATATGGATGTGTGGTAATGTGGTTTCGCTATGGGTGTGATGAAAATTTATCGGTCAATAAAGCATCAACTCGTGTCATGGATTAATTAAATTAATTAATTAAGTTTGAATTTAATTAATTAATTACGTGCAAATCAAAGGACGATGGTAAAATAAATAAGACAAAATGGTTTCATATCATAATGTAAATAAAAAACAAGGGAAATTAACACTGCAAACTCTATAGTTTACGATCAATGACAAGTCAAATCTTGGAAAAATTTTTTAACAACTAAAACCTTGAACTATAAAAAATTCTCGCCAGCGACCTCGCAGTCACGATTTCCGTCTAGGACCGTCGACTTTAACTCCTCGGTTTCATCTCTGTCAAGCACCGTTGAACGGAGACAAAGGACATCAAGTACGGTCCCTCCTGGAAGTTTGAAGAAGATGGATGATGGTAGGAGTTGGCGGACGATGGCGGTTTTGTCTCTATCAAGCTCGTGGGCCATTGGATCACGGAATGTACGCCCATGAATGAATCTGGCGATTCCCAAAGGCGACAGACGAACGAAAATCTTGGCCGTTGGATTGAGCGAGGGACGTCCCTCGTCTAGATCGATGGCCAGGATTGAATCTGGCGTCGTCCAGAGGCAAGGAACAGACATCTCTCCCTGGCCGTTGGATCTATAGACGGACGTCCCTCCTTTGAATCGACGACTAGGATTGAATTTGGCGTCTTCAAGATTTGACGGACGGACATCCCTCCCTGGCTGTTGGATCGAGAGACGGACGTCTCTCCTCTGGATCGACGGCAAGGATTGACTCCAAATTAACTGTCACGTGCAAGGCACACACGATTTTAAAACGCATGAATTCCCTCAATTAAGACGGACGTCCCTCGCCATGAAATGGACGTCCGTCTACCAATACTACGTCGTTCTGCCCTCAATGGACACCTCTCTCCTTTAGAAGGCATCGTCTAGGCCATGAAGGACGTCCGTCCCTCTTGGATTTCATTCAGATTTGTCTTTAGACAGCGTCATCTAGGGCATGATGGACGTCCGTCTTAATACGACGGACGTCCATCCCTCTCAGATTTAATTCTCTGAATGCTAAACGATAGCTTTTTCCTCTCGACGGACGATGAAAAGCTGCCTTATAATCGCGATGGGTGTCCCTTGCCCTAGATATTGCAGAGAGAATCCCCGACGAAATTCCCCCGATGAATTCCCGAACTCTTAATTAACTCCTGAGTTTTGAAGCGGAAAACGGCGCTGAAGGCAGGTCAAGTGTCGAAGAAGCGTAAGGTGGTGGCTCCCTCAGAGACCGCGGGTCCAGTGAGCGTGTCTGTAGAACCCGGGTTGTTCAGTTGGGCCTTCTCCAAAGAACAGTACGATAATGACATTGTACCTAGTGCAATAATCATATCTAGGAAGATAGATTTCAATTCGTTCGCTGATTTTGGATTGAAGGACATGTTTGAGCGAATTGGTTTGGATAAATTGTGCACGATGGGGGGTTATTACTATGAGAGGGCTATAAAACTGTTTTATGCAAATTTGGAGTTAGACATCTCCAGTGACAGAGAGTTGAGGACTTTTCTGTGTGGAAAACAAATTAAGATAACTCTAGGACAGTTGAATGAGCTAATTGGATGCTCCACGGAGGAGCTGTTGGAGGAGTATTTCCATGTGTCGAAGGACCCCGATTTTGTAAAACAAGGAGAAGGTCTTGCATTGCAAAAGCGATTGGTTCACAACCCTATAGCCGTTGAATCTTTCTTCCAGCCCAAATCAAAGGACCTCGATGCTAAAGCAAGAGTCATCCATCACATGATCACTCACACAGTTGTGCCTCGTGATAGACATAGAGACCTTGTCACCGCCATGGATCTCTACGTGATGGAGAAACTCTACAATGGAAAGAGGTTCAACCTTGCATATGTCATCATGCAGCAAATGAAGGCAAGTCTGAATAGTGCAAGGAAGAATCTCCCGTATAATTGGCTCATTCAGCGCATTGTTTACAGCAGCGGTTGGTTGTCCCTCACATGGAGTGATGAACCATTGAAAAACCATTTAACGTGTACAATCAAGTGACATTGACTCATATGGGGCTACACAAAGTACAAGGGGAGTGGTATTTAGAGGAGAGGTGGCAGCTATACCTCCTGCACCTCGTTCTTCCACGTCAGCTGCACCTCCGCCTTCCACGTCAGCTGCACCTCTGCCTTCCACGTCCACTGCACTAATTCCATGGATGACAGATGCACAACCATCATATCATGTGGAGGTGGAGGATGATTTTGTGCATCCTACGGCAGACGATACACGTCTCCCTCCCCAGTCCTCGCCATTTGTACTCATCAGTGAGGAAAGGTGGCAGTGGCTTGTCGCCCAACTTGGTAAGATTCAAGCCAAGTTGGATAGACAGGAGAGCCAACTTGGTGAGCTTCAAGCCACTGTACTACAAATGAAAGAAGTACAGACGCATATGGCAACCGCTCCTTCAGCGGCCCAACCAGCTCCTCCATCAGCTTCTCCTGCATCTTCTGATGGCGATCCAGATGGATGCTAGTATGTCTTTGAGACACGCACTTTCCTTATATGCATTAGTACTATTGATTAACAATGTGTTATAATTGTGCAGGTCTCCTATCATCATGCAACTGTCCCCTCCTCTAACCCTTGCCAAAGTTTAGAAGATTTTGGGAACGAGTCCTCCAGTGATGGGTCCTACAGCGGGTCAAAGGATAACAGTGCAAGTGGTATGTCTTCAATTTGGTTTTGTACAATGTGTTGAATTTACACTTACACTGATTTTCCATTGCAGCCGGTGAAATTGATGGACGAGTTCATGGCACTTGCACGAGTAAATACGAAGAACAACAAGGAGACGTGTGCTTTACTTTGTGGCTCCAAGGTGAGAAGTAATGTGATTTGAAAATTATTCTCAGTTGTGATATGAAAATGTATGTTGTACGTCGTGTTGTCCATTTGTAGGGTGAAAATATATGCTCAATAACAACCCTTCTCCTGCCAAAGCAAAATAGAGCTTCGGACTAGGTGAGAATGTTTAACCAATGTATAATATATTGTTATTGAAAACAACTAACTACATAAATAAATCATGTTCTTAACATGCAGTGCACGATGACAAGTGAGGAGGACACTACATAGGTTCAAAAAAGGGAGGGACTGTTGACTCTTGGTTGGATCCATAGAAGACACTTATATTCATTCATGCAATATTTCTTCCCCATATGATACACAGAGTAATATTTCTTCCTCATGCAGTGCCACCCAGAGCTGAATTGTTTCATGTCATTGATTAACGTGCACACCCAGTATGCGTACCAATTGCTGATGCCGGAGGCAATTGCAATTGTCATGGCATTGATGGACAAAAAGCGGTATGTTTTTCAACCCTGCGCTTTGAATAAAGTGACAAACTAATTTGGTCTCTCAATTACAGCCAACACGTTATATTTCAAGTCTCTCAGCCTTTAGGGTGGTCAG
Organism: Begonia loranthoides; assembly: GCA_022433065.1. Taxonomy (NCBI): domain Eukaryota; kingdom Viridiplantae; phylum Streptophyta; class Magnoliopsida; order Cucurbitales; family Begoniaceae; genus Begonia; species Begonia loranthoides. The sequence goes on along the minus strand of CM039470.1, from coordinate 22,292,608 downwards.
TGATTGCCAAGTGTGAGAAGAAGGGCTTCCATCTTCACAATCCACACAATCAAGAGGATATGTATGAGGAGACCACTTATGTTGAGATGAGTTCTGACTGGCAGTTCAAGGTTATCGATATCCAGGACAAGGAGCCATCCATTTTAGAAGATGCACCAGTGATAGAACAGGCACCAGCTAAAAAAGAGGCACCACCTGTAACATATACAAGAACTGTAAGAGGTGCAAGAAGTGCAAGACTTGTACAAACGTTAAAAAAGTGGCTCGATTGAGTTTTTTTTTGTAAAGTTTGTTGTTGTATATTGGTTTTTTTTTTTTAAGTTGATTGTTGTGATTTTTACTGTTGGGTTTTTTTTGTTCTGATTTCTGTTGTTGGGTTTTGTTGGTGCAAATTGGTTGTTGGTTTTGGGCGATGGATGACTCAAACAGGTCGAGGGCCATCCATTGGTTGGCGAGGGATGTCCGTTCTGCTACGAGGGAAATCCGTCATGCAACGACAAACGTCCGTGAGGTGTCAAAGGACGTCTGTCATGACGGACGTCCGTTAGACTATGATGGACGTCCGTCATGTTGGATAGTAACTCAATAGAAATTCCAACGCATTACATATGTACAAATGAGATAGTAAGTCAATAATATTCGTTAAAAATTCCACCGCATTACATATGTACACAAAAGATAGTAACTCAATAATATTCGGGGTATTACATATGTACAAGTAGGATACTAACAAATACATAACAACATGGTTAAGGATGTGGGTGTGGGGCGATGAACTCCTACAAAACACAAAAGCAATATAATGTCAGACAAAGCGCACATAGTGAAAACAACGAATGAAAGAATAACAATCTAAGCACCTGCGTATCGGCCAGAATGGTAAAACCCATGAAGGTGTCGTGTGAGCGTTTTGCTCTGCCACTACCACTTGCCATGTCAACTGCTGAGCCTCCACCTTGACAAGAGCGGACATTGTGGCCCACACCGTGACAATGATTGCATGTCATGGGGACATGTCTCTACTGAGTACCATGCAGCTACGGGGGTCGTCCACATCCTGCACTCTTCATTTTTTAGTCCGACTTGGTATCTCTTAACTGGTGGCTGTAGAATTGGAGGCTGGCTCGTTTTAGGCCACATGTGCTGGCCACTGACAGGTCAGGCAAAGTGGGAGTACATCCTCATAAATGTGTCCTGATGGTACCATACATGCACATAATCCTCAGCTGAAGTCCTCATAAAATTGATGCACGGGATGACATGGACGCATGAGATTCCAGTCAGCTCCCATTGGTAACAGTTATAGGTACACGTGTCTAGATCTACTATGTGTCGTTCATTATCATCACTGACCTGAAATCGATTAGCTCCTGCAGGTGTTGGACACCAATTCCGAGTTGCATGTTGCAGATTGGCAAGCTTTTTTGTGGTCTTAGAACACAAAAGATCGATTGCTTTAGCCATCTGGTTATGTTTCTTAACGATCCTAGTCATTATGCCCGTTCTAATCATCTTGAACATAGTGAGGATCGGTTTGTCCCAGGCTGGCAAGAAGCAGGCATTGTAGCACTCGCTCAAATTATTGAGGCCCATGTCGCACTTTCGGATGGAACTGAAAGCATGTTTCAACCAACACCTCGGGTTAAGTTTCTGCAGATATGCGTGTGCTGACTGATCGAGCGCAAGTAGTTTATTCATCTCCTTCTAATATTGTGATGATGTTGTGGCCCCAGCTGCCTTCCACATGATATCTTTGTATTGCATGCTTGAAAATTGTTTTTTGAAATTAGCATACAAGTGTCTAAGGTAGAAACGATGCTCAGCTACTGGCGCATATTGTTAATAGCAGGCACCAGCCCTTTCTGTCGGTCGGAAATAAATGTTCATCCCCTGCCTATGTCATTGTCTATGTCTAAAAGCAAGTAGCACAAAAACTAGGTCGAGGAGTCTCTACATTCTGATTCAACAAGTGCCATAACAACTGCATAAATTCCATCATTGGCGTCAATGCTGACGGCTATGAGCAATTGACCTTGGCATGACCCCTTCAGGTGACAGCCATCTAGGCAAATGATGGGTCTACCAAACTCTGTCAGCCCTTTCTTGCACGCATCCAAACACATGTACATCCTTTTAAATATTGGACTTGGAGAGAGCGTAAGCTCAGGAATATCTACCACTAACAACAATGTGCTGCCGGGATTGGATCTTTGAATCTCTTCTCCTTAGGACGACAATTGCTTGTACTATTCGTCACCATCCCCTTTGTTGAGGTTCAGTGCTAAATGTCTGGCTATTCTGGCAAGACTTAGGTAATATTGACATTAAAGTCTTTCCTGATAGTCTCAATAATGGAAGGTAGGTTCCACGTGAGTTGACTTTTGAATCTATCCAAATATTGGGTTGCCATCCATTTGTAGGAAGCGTGTCGGCTTTCCGTTTGTCGCTCTTAATTTGAAAGGTCAGCTCACCTTTCATCTTTGAAGCGTGAAGCCGCCAACTGTATCCATCGTTGCACACAGTAGTCAACCGATGACGTTTGCTTTTGACAAACTTGATCCCGTGCCCATTTTTTAAAGCATAATCAACCACTTCATCTCTAATATCCTTCAACAAACTATACTTCTTACCTAAACAAAACTCCGAGGATGAACATTCTACTTGGGGATGCATACTTTCTGCCCAATCATCATCATCATCTGAGTCACATATTGAATGCAGCTCCGAGTCTAGAGATGCCGATATTGAATGCACTTCTATACAAGCTTCATGATAGAACCATCGATTCTCATTGGTCTCTACTGCCGAAATAGGAATAGGATCCACCTCCATTCCACAATCAATGGATTTTTCAACAATAGATAAAGCAACACCCCTTGATTCCATGTGAAGTGCAACACTTTGTTCGTTCAATTGTGTTGAGGGAGTTGGTTAAGGGAAGACAAAATTTCTCTCTCAAATATCTAGGGCAAGGGCTAGACTTATTGTGCTTGATTCTGATATAAGGTAGAAGAAATGGACTTATTATCTAGGACAAGGGTATGAAATCCGAGAGGGACGGACGTCCTTCGTATTAAGACAGACGTCCGTGATGGCCTAAACAACGGCGTCTAAAGGCATATTTGAATGAAATCCAAAGTGATGGACGTCCGTCATATTAAGTCGGACGTCCACCATCGCCTAGACGACGCCATCTAAAGGCGAGAGGCGTCCATTGAGGGCAGAATGGCATAGTATTGGTAGACGGACGTCCGTTTCATGTCGAGGGACGTCCGTCTTAATTGAGGGAATTCACGCGTTTTAAAATCATGTGTGCCTTGCACGTGACAGTTAATTTGGAGTCAATCCTGGCCGTCGATCCAGAGGAGGGACATCCGTCTCTCGATCCAACGGCCAGGGAGGGACGTCCGTCTGTCAAATCTAGAAGACGCCAAATTCAATCCTGGCCGTCGATCCAAAGGGACGTCCGTCTATAGATCTAATGGCCAAGGAGAGACGTCCGTCCCTCGCCTCTGGATGACGCCAGATTCAATCCTGGCCGTCGATCCAGATGAGGGATGTCCCTCTCTCGATCCAACAGCCAGGATTGTCGTTTGTCTGTCGCCTTTGGAAATCGCCAGATTCAATCATGGCCGTACATTCCGTGATCCAACAACCCACGAGCTTGACATAGACGAAACCGCCATTGTCCACAAACTCCCGCCACCGTCCATCTTCTTCAAACTTCTAGGAGGGACGGTACTTGACGTCCTTCGTCTCCGTTCGACGGTGCTTGACAGAGACGGAATCGAGTCGTTAAAGTCGACGGTCCTGGATGGGAATCGTGACTGCGAGGTCGCCGGCGAGAATTTTCCATAGTTTAGGGTTTTAGTTGTTAAAAAAATTCTTCAAGATTTGACTTGTCATTGATCACGAACTATAGGGTCTGTAGTGTTAATTTCCTTAAAAACAAATTAAAATTAGATAATTTTCATTTTGCTGTGGGTGGTTATCGTGAAATAAAAGAGAAAAGAAAGAGCAAGGGAGAAGAGAGAGGACATGAAAGAGAGTTGGAAAGATCCAGTATACCATCGTGTTTTGGCAAAAGTTGTCAACATGAGAAGTGTTCTGGGTATTGAAAGGAACGTGTAGGTATAAAAATGTTGAAGTGAAATCTAGATTTTAGGTAAGTTACTATAACATCCTCAATCCTTCCAGTATAATATTATCTATTTTGGGTCGAAGCCACAAGGTTTTTGTTCTTGAGGTTAGCCCAAAACACGTTGTACTAGGTAGAGAGGAAACTCTACTTATAAATCATGCATTTTTCACCCTCCCAAGCAATATCAGATTATGCACCCCATTGATATGGACCGAACCTTCACTTGAGTCATTCTTGCCTTCATAGGGAGGGCTACCATAATCTCCCCGCTTGGGAGCCCAATGTCCTTGTTGGACACAGTTTCGGTTGAGATTTAGCTCTGATACCATTTGTAACGTCATCAGGTCTCCCAATACAATATTGTTCGCTTTTGGCCGAAGCCCACATTGTTTTTGTTCATGGGGTTAGCCCAAAACGTGTTATACTATATAGGGAGGAGAACTCTACTTATAAACCATACATTTTCCACTCTCCCAATCGATGTGGGATTGTGCACCCCCATTAGTATGGGTCGGACCCTCACTTGGGTCATCCTTGTTTTTATAAGGCGGGCTGCCACAGTTACTCTTTACCCTCTCTATTTGTGGATATATGCAAAAATTGTGTTAAATTTGTTATAATTCTTGAAATAAATGGTATATAAACATTCTCAATGGTTAAATTAATATGTAATGATGTTTAGAACATTTGGAAACTAATAATTTTGATGGAAATCATGAAACACCTAAAATTGCCCATTTGAAGTGCAATAGTACAGAGAATCTATTTCAAAACACTATGTGAGTACAGTAGTGCTCAAATGAATGAAATTTCGTGCACCCAGATAGAGAGCAGCAACACCCAAATTGTATACTTTGTAGTAAAATTGCATTTTCTTGAGTGTTAGGTATCAGTTTGCACAAATTTTAGAACATGATTAAATAACATTCAAATGAAGGTAATGACATAATTTATACAACTTTTTGTTTAATAAATAAACATAAGTTGCATGGTTCATATTTCATTCAACATTAATGTGTAAAACTAAGATTCGCCCCTTTAATGTTTTGGTGTTTAGGGTTGGAATGCATAGACATTGGGCTAGTAAAATGCCCCAATATTCGAGATTGGAACATTTATGATGCGCGCACAGGAGGGCTTTAGAATTTACCCAGAAATTAGGAGAGAAATACAGGCGCGGTCGTCCTCAGAATAAAGGCAGCACCTTTATTTGTGAAGCAACAGAATTCCTTTATCGTCTCAAATCCTAGAATGGAATCTTGGAATATGAAAGTTGGTAACTTTAAGCTGCCAATGGATGAACTATGGATGAATGCACCACTTCTCACCTCCTTGGATAAGGATGCGGGTGCAAGGTTCTCTCATGATATAACTCACACAAGAGGATCTTTGGATATGACTCACCAAAGGCCTTTGGATATAACTCACCAAAGAAAGAAAAAGGATGACTCCAATTTCCGAATCAAAGCAAAACTTTAATTTGTATTCAATTCTCAACTCCCTAAAACATAAGACTAGGTGGCTTTATATAGCCTTTTGCGAACATAAATTAGGAAACAAAAAGAAAATAGAAAACCTAAAAAATAGGAAACTACAAAAGATAAGAAATCTTCTAAAATCTTCTAAGATCTTCAGCTTGTTTTATCTTCAAAGAAGATGATATCTTTGGTATCTTTCCTTCCTTTAATTCTGCCTTCAAGATCTTTTTGTTGTGATTCTCGACCGATTTGAAAAATTTCCTTGATCTTTGACATGATATCTTTTGATTGACTTTCTTGTCTTTCAAGCATGTTTTCTTGGGCTTCTTTCCATTGAAGTAAGTCAGTAGGTTTCCCTTGATCTTCATGGGGTTTGGCCTTTGCTCTTGTTATTGGGCCTTGTTGAAACCGTCCACTTGGATGATTTCTATAACTTGATTTTCTTTGGTCTCCAAGTTTGGAACTTGGGCTTCCCTTAACTTTTGCTCTCTGTTCCATGGGCTTTTGACATAGCAACTAAACTCTGAATTTAACGATCCAACATGTTCTAGCAAGCTTAGGAAGTCAGTTATAATCTTCATGAAGCACTTTTCTTGAATTGACGTTGTCTAAAATATCAAAAGAGTCATATACTCATCGAAGGTCAAAGAAAGACAGTTTTTGGAAAGTCTTTCCATTTCTCTTTCATTGCTCTTGAACTTCCACCTATGTTTGACCTTGAGTAACTTCATGATATTCTTTGAGGCTTGATCAATAATAGCATGGTTCCAATTTGCATCAATTTAAGCATGTGTGATATTATATGCATGAGTATAAATGCTAAAGGAAAGTTATATGATTGATCAGTGATGTGTAAACATAATATGCATCTAGTAATAAAAAATGTGGTAACATGGACACATTATGGGTTAGAAGATAATTATATTAGTTATGAATATCTATCTATATAATTGTACTTGTTTGTATATATATATATATATATATATCTTGTATGTATCACAAGAGTTTGACAATTTGTCTAACATGTGGTTGAATGTATTTACCCTGGAATATTAGGTAGATGCTCGTTGGTTGACCCTAGTGCCTAATGTGTAGGTAACATATGTATTTTGTGACAATGCATATCCACTAACATCGTTACTTAGGTGGGATGCATTCTGTGATGAAAGAGAGGGTCTACCTTGGTAACATCAGAAGTCTTGGTGATCTTTCATGTAGGGAGATGCACATTAGTAAATATTGAAACCCAGTGGTGTATCCTTTCCTGGATTTAGATGGAGTTGCTACTGAAGTCCACCACTGGGTATGATACTCAACCTCATGAGAAGAATAGCGTGGGCAACTACAACTCACTGATAAAAGCCCCAAAAATATAACAGGATGTGTATTTTATGATTGTTCTTAATATTGGCATTTAATATTAGAACACTTTAAAATGATAGATAGTTAATTAATATAAGATATATAAATATATTTATTAGTTGTATACATTACTATTATATGTAGATAGATAGAAGCATATTAATTCTATCTAGATAATCAAATAAATAGCTAATAATAATAATAAATTAGTTAATTATGAAAAATGTAATGAACAATTAGAATGTTGAATAAAAATAACATTCTAAGAAGTTATTTTAGAAACATATTATATATATATATATATAATATGGTGTTAGAGCATAGAGTATAATTAACACTCTAGATGTGTAGGGATGATTGCATGGGTTTAGCACAGATACAAGTAGAGCTAGTTGATACGTGTAGATTAGACATTGGTTTAAATGTGTAGGTGGATGGGGTTACAAGTGAGAGTCAACCATAATTAAGTAACCTGAGTAAGAAAGATAATAAGATAAATAATAAATCTTATGAAATTGTGAGGAAAGAAAAACTTAAGAAATATGACAACCTAAATCTATAATATATATATATTGTAAATTGTTAGAGTAAGGTTTGACTTGTTGATATGCCGCAAGGTCCCTTGACTAGATTGAGAGTCTGGGAGATTTCTAATTTATTTGCTCATTTTGCAAGGGATCAATTTTATGCTAATCTTGGAGGAGAACCAACAATTGAAGACATGGAGAAACCCTTCAATTTCTTTGTTTGGAAAATGGATGAGACAACTCAAGGTGATGTTCCTCTCGGCCCTCAAGAAAAGCACTCCCACTAAGGCCGTGTGTTCAATCCTTTTGTACATTTTATGCTGATGCTTTTTGGAGATTATTATGCTGGTGTTTTTGGAGATTCGAATGGTTTTAGAAAAGGAACTTTTGCATGAGAAATGAAGTGGTGATGCTAGAGTCCATGGACCACACAAGTTAAGCCCACTCGACCATTCACATTGCACCTAGCCGAGTGGTGATCAATATTCACATTCACATTGCCATTTTATTTGTCATTTGTTTTCTTTTATTTTTTCCTTATTTTATAACCCTAATGGGGACACTATATATAGTACATTTATAGCTGCTGAACAGTAGTGAACATTTGACAAAAAACCTAGTTTTTGAAGAGAAACTCTTCACCTCATTTGTGAGGAACATCAGCCAAGCTTCTTGAAGTAGATCCGAGTGAGTGAACCACCATTTCTTCAATATTTGTTCTTTTTGGTTGAAGATCTTACTGTCCCTCCTTGCCCTACTTCCTCTAAGGTAGTAGATCCAGAGTGTAAGTGAGGTGAAATGCACGTCCCAGCCCGGTTGGAGACACTTCTTCTGGAGTTCAATCAAACCAAAGGTGCAGATCGGTTCACCTTTGGCTCCTCCCGAATATTCCTTCCCTTTTTTCTCTAACATTCCCAATACCAAAGTTACTAAAACCACTGCCAAAAGCACCCCCTATTCATCAGGGTTCCAAGGAAAGAAAAATCAACAGAAAAGGAGTTCGGGTTCAGAAGTTACGCACCTTTCTTTACTGAAGACTCAAACTGCCGATTCCAACCGACCTCCGAGCAGCTTTCGTATGAGATCTCTAGTTGCATAGAGGCTTTTGATCTGAAATTTGGAGGGAGTAAAATAGATATATGTGAAAGTGAGGTGTCCAAAAATCAGCTTCATAGGAGCTCGTGAGAGGGAGATCAACCATCACCAACTGGAAGCAGCTGCTAGAAAATATCATCTGCCACCTCCTACTTGCAAGTGAGCTACTTGCTTGTATTACTCCATTTTCATTCGACCAATTCTTGACCCCTTTTTTGGAGGCACATCAACGTGGTATCAGAGCTAGTTTGATATGTGTTTGGTTACATTTTGTGATAAATTACTTGGTATTATGTGTAATACCCCAAATTTTTATATTGGAATTTAATAAAAATAATCAAAAAGTAATTAAGGGTATTTGGATTAATTGAAAAATTATTGGGGTATTACCAAAGACGAAATCGTCAATTTTCATCAAGCGATGTTTGAAATAAATCAAAATTTTAAATTGAATTGAAAATAATTTAATTAAATGAAGGATGTAATTAAATTATTAAAGGAGAAATTATTGAATAATAATTATAGTTAATTTGGAAGAAGAATAAAAGGAGATTTATTGGGTTAGTTGTGATTAAAAAAAATATTAGAGAGTAATTTATTGGAGATTAAGTGGAAGATTGGATTAAGAGAAATTAGTGGGAATTGAAGGAATAAATAAAAATGTAATTAAAATAGGAATGGAGCACCGGTCCTGTTCGCGGGTTCGGTTCAGTTGGTGATAAGAGGATTGGTTTTGTTTAAGTTAAAGGAGAAACAAAGAATTAGAAGGAAAAATGTATTTATGGCAGAGGAACCGAAGAGAGAGAACAGGAGAGGGAGAGAGGCGACGAGTCGGCGATCGAGAGTTCTCCCGCGACGACGAGTATGACGGCAACGTGCGGCGCAGGCTGGAGTTGGACAGTGACGACGAGCTCGGCCTTGGCCTGGGCTCCCTCGCGGCGGGCGACGCTTGGGATCGTCGGGTCGCAGGACGGCGAAGGGTTCGGGATTGATGTTTCGCCGGCGATGAACGAATACCATGCATTTGATAAGGTTAGTCATGGTTGATGCTCCGTCATTGGGGGCTGCTGCATTGGATTTCTTGTTGGGAATTGCAGGGACTTCGGATGAATTGAACAGGGGATTTCAGTGTTTGGGGCTTAAACAGTGTGGTGTCTTGTTGGTTCTGAATTGAACTGAGTCAATTGTTCTGCCGACAGCCCATCAAACATTTTGGCGTATTCCCCCAATGATTTCTAGCAATTACTCCATGCATCATGACTTGTCGCCAAGGCAGCTGGAGATTTAATTCCTTGTCTTTGGTACTGTCTTCGGCTATGTGATAAATTGACAGAGAGCCTTCAGCTCTCGGGTGAGTGGAGGAGCTTCAGGTGAGCTGAGGAGGCAGGTTGGAGCTGGATTGCTCATGGATTTCCTGTTCAGGAGCTGTTGGCCAAGAGAAGCCTGCAGTTCAGTGGTCATGGAGATGAGGAGTAAGCTCCTTGCCTGCGTGAACTCTCGGTCCAGCTGGAGCGTCTTCCTTTGGGTACAAAGAAGAAGAGAAGAACAATAACTACTAAATGCTATTGCACATTAAAACTTCGAGGTAAGGAAATAAGGGTGTCTTGGCCAAAAGAGGCCCTACACCACAAGCAGAGTGCGTGAGTTTGGAGATGTTTAGTTCTTTAAATTTCTTGTTAAATGCTCTACTTTATGTGCTATTAAACTCTTTCGTTACTTGGTTGTTCTTAGGTGAATAAATATGATTGTTGGAAAATGTTATTGCTTAGATAGATAAGTTAAGCCTGAAAGTATGAAGGAGTAGAAAGATCATCTAGAATGACCTGTTCTTTATGATTTAGTTTAGCTTACATGCTGTGTATTTCCTTAAGTTTATACTTCCTTGCTGTTAGTTATTCTGTCTTTATTTGAGTTACAAGTATAATTTGATTAAGCATGTTTGATCCGACGCTTGATTTACTATGAATGTTTACTTGAGCATGTAAATGATTAAGAATAATATAAGCATGTTAATCAGTTTAGTTTAACCAATTTAGTTGCACGTTAATCAATAAATGATAATCCATTTAGTATGTTAATCATTTTAGTTAAAAGATAATCAATTGAGCTTGTTAATCAACTAAAGTGATTATGATTAGAGTAATTAACTAGAATCTTTGTACGTTCATAAAGTAAATCTTGAGTATGATTAACTGACTAGAACCCTAATTATAATGACCTCCATGAGCATGCTAATTAACTAGGTTAATTAACTAAATGTGATTTCTTAGTGAGCATGGAGATGATAAATTGTAAGCATATAAATGGACTAGGTTAACTAATGAGTATGTTAATTAACTAATTAATTAGAATGAAATTGAGCATGTAAATTAACTAGAATCACAACTAAAATAGTTATCTTATCTTCTTGAGCATGCAAATTAATTTAGACAACTTATTAAAATGTTAGTTCTACTTGAGCATGTAATAAACTAGGCTAATATTAATAGGTTATTCCTTCTTGTTAATATTTTGTGTATTTCTCTTTACCGTACTTTCCTTTAATATAATTATATAATCTTTGCTGCAATTTCTTTTATTGTTTTACTTTACTAAAGAATGATGGAAAGATAAAAGAAAGAGGAACTAAGTATGAAGGAAGTTAAGAGTTTCATTGGCTAAGTGAATGAATGCTTTTGTTATTGTTTTATTGCTTACGATCTTGATTTCGATTACAAGTCCTTAGTATGTTATTTTCTACTAAACCAAAGTATGATTAGTTAAGTAGGATAAAAGCATGTAATTAACATAGAAGCATGTTAAATTAATTAGATAACTGATTAGAATAATTGCTTAGAAAGATAACGTAGGAAGCATGTAAATGGACTAGGAAAAGTTGCTCTTAATTCCTATTGAATTCGAAGCATGTTAGCACATTTTAATTGTTGTATTCACTATTGAATTCGCTACTGTTTTGTAAATGATTCTGTGAATCTTCAAATATGTTAGAAACATGTTAAAATAGTCAATTCTTGTACTGCCATGTTCTGTAAATTCAATTTGTATTTCTTGTTTGAATCTCTTGCCTTACTAGTTATTTATACTCATTCGATTTCCGTAATTCCATGTTAATTGCTATTCCTTATAGTTGTTCTTTCTATTATTATGAACTGTTGTGATTCTTTCCCTATGGTATTGTTACGTTTATAATAATAGAAACAAATAGAAAGTACTTCCTAGAGACAAATAGGGAGTATCACCTACGGTGTGAGTACTCACAAACACAACATGAGGAAAAACGAATGAACCAAATCAAAGAACGATGATGAAATGATGATGAAATGAAGATGAAATGGGAATTAAAGAATGGAAGGGCAGTGCGGGTTTAATCAGGTAGTTGGCTAGGTCTCCTCCCTATTCGGGTACAGGACCAGCTACCCTAGGTGGTTAATATCCGGTAGGCCACTCCCTATCTCTAGGGTTTCTTTAATTCAACTCGATGTACGAGTAACGAACGAAAGAATGAACGAACACAACAGAACGTAAAGAAAGATTTGGTTTGGACCAGCATCCATTCCAAGAAAACTAAAGAGTGGTGTATGTGTGTGTGTATATATATATATATATATATATATATATATGATTGTTTTACCTCATTTCTTTACTAAGCCTTTAGGCTTACAGTTACTTGTCGTGTAGGTATAGGTACGAGTACGAGGAAAGAAACACATAGACTTAGGAGTAAATGGGAAAGATGACAAACAATTAATAAAGCAAGGATGAAGGATTTGCATGCGCGAGACTCGTGGTGGGCAAGCTTAAATGAAAAGAGAAAACAATTGTAATTGAAATTATATTTAATTATTTCATTCCTTTTATTGAGTTCTTTCATTAAATATTTATGCTTCCACAACGTTTTAAAAATAAATGATTTTTATAACACTTCCGCACTTTCCCGATTGGTTTTCATAATGAGTTTTAAGAAGGGTCAGTAGCGATCTGGCTTTAGCATCGCGCTCTAATTTCGTTTTATAAAAGAGTCTTTTGAAAATTTTAAATTTCTCGCATTTTCAAGGAATTACGAAAATCCGGATCGTTACATTATGATGACAAGAAGTGGGGCTCAACAAAACCAAAACCAGGAAGCTTCAACTAGTCAACCGGTTGCTCCTCAACCACCACCCACTGTTGAACCATCTTTGCAGTAGCAAATAGACTCTTTTAAGGAAGAGATAAGGCTGATGTTACAACAAGTTACATTGGCACAAAGGCCCCAACCAAATGCTGACCGACCACAACAAAACCCTCTAAACGCAAGGAGAAGAAATGTGGGTGCTAGGAGACCACATTTTGATGATGATGATTATGATGATGATGAATCTGATTTTAATCCAAGAATTTCCACCAAAGATGAGTTGAAGAATATCAAAGTGTCCACTCCTCCTTTCAAAGGGTCCAGCCAAAGTGATGAATTCATGGAATGGATTGAAAAGGTGGAGAAGATTTTCAGGTGCTATGATTATTCTGATGGAGCAAAAAATCAGCTTGTGGCACTTGAACTTACCAGTTATGCTCACTTGTGGTGGGAGAACCTTAAAGCTCAGCGGAGGAGAGATGGCATGGAAGAAGTTGATACATGGAGGGAAATGAAAAATTTGATGAGAAAGAAATTTGTGCCACTACATTACCGCCAAGAGTTGTTTTATCAAGTGCAAAGTTTGAGACAAGGGCCATTGACGGTTGTTGAGTATTTGGCCGAGTTTGAAAGTTTGAAGAATCGATGTGGACTTGAAAAACCAGAGGATCAAGTCATAGCGAGGTTCATTAAAGGTCTCCACCGTGATATAGGAGACATTATAGAGTTGCAACCACTTGACACCATGGAAGGTGTTATCCAAATGGCCGTGAAGGTGGAGAGGCAAAAATTGAGAAAAGGAAAGGAGGGGGCTACCAAGTTCACCCCTTAAAGAAAGTTTACCTATCCCAAGTCCCAAACCAAGGAGAATGAGAAGATAACAAACTTCAAGAGAGCAAATAACAAGGGAGTTACCATAAAAACCGTGGAGGAAAAGAAAGTGGTAGATGAAGTTCAAAGGCCGAGAGCAAGGGACATCCAATGCTTCAAATGTCTCGGACATTGTCACATTGCCTCTCAATGCCCCAATAAACGAGTTATGATCTTTAGGGAGGCCACAAATGAGTTAATTAGTGAGGATGAAGATGAAGCATCCACCACCCTTGAAGAGGGAGAGGAAGAAGTTGATGTGGCTGAGAGATGCTTGGCACAAGAAGGACCTTTGTTGATGGTGATTCGGAAATCTCTAGTTGCTCACACCCGTGGAGACAATGAGCAAAGGGAGAATATTTTCTTTAGTAGATGCCTAATCAGAGATAAAGTGTGTTCACTCATCATTGATGGAGGGAGTTGCACAAAGTGGCATCTCAAGAGCTTGTGGACAAATTGAATTTGGAGACCACCATGCACCCGAATCCATACCAATTGAGTTGGTTGAATGACCATGGAGTGTTGAAGGTGTCCAAGCAAGTGAAGATAGATTTTGCTATTGGGGGCTATGAAGATCAAGCCCTATTTGATGTGGTGACAATGGATGCAAGCCATATCTTGTTGGGAAGACCATGGCAATCCGATCGGAGAGTATTGCACGATGGTTACACAAATGAGTACTCACTCAAGCACCAAGGCAAGAATTTCATTTTAATGCCTCTTAGTCTGAAGCAATTGGCCAAAGATGAGGAAGCTAAGCGGGAGCAAAAGTCCAAGGTAAATTTGTTTTTGTCAAAAAATGAGTTGAGGAAGAGTCTTTGTGAAGGAGGGCCGATTGTCCTCATCTTGTTCAAAGAAAGAATGGAGGAGCTAAGAGTGGTTCTTATGGAAGTTGCACAACTCCTTAAAGATTTTCAAGATGTTTTCCCCGAGGAGTTACCTCCAGAACTCCCACCCATTCGAGGGATTGAGCATAGAGTTGATCTTGAGACGGAGTAATTCTTCCAAACCATCCCGCTTATAGACTAAACCCGGAGGAGGCCAAAGAACTTCAAAAACAGGTTCAAGAACTTCTAGAGAAAGGGTACATTTGAGAGTCGATGAGCCCCTGTGCTATCCCTAGCTTGTTAGTACCCAAGAAAGATTGCAATATGAGAATGTGTATTGATAGTAGGGCCATAAATCAAATTACTATTAAGTATCGTTTTCCCATACCGAGACTGGAAGACATGCTTGATGAACTTAGTGGGGCGGCTATTTTCTCCAAAGTGGATTTGAAGAGTGGTTATCACCAAATCCGGATGCAAGAAGGTGATGAATGGAAGACGGCTTTCAAGACTAGGCATGGTCTTTTTGAATGGTTAGTGATGCCTTTCGGTTTAACAAATGCTCCTAGTACTTTCATGCGATTAATGAACCATGTGTTGAAGGAGTTTTTGAGAAAATTTATTGTAGTATACTCTGATGACATTCTTGTATATAGTTTGGATTTGGCTTTGCATGTGGAGCATCTACGATTGCTATTTGAAACTTTGAGAAAGGAGAAACTATTTGGGAATCTTAAAAAGTGCTCTTTTGCTCAAGAAAGAGTGCATTTATTGGGATTCATACTTTCGAAAGATGGCATGGAGATGGATGAAGCCAAGGTGGTGGCCATTAAGGATTGACCGATTCCAAAGAGTATTTCGGATGTGAGGAGTTTTCATGGAATTAGCCTCTTTCTATAGGAGGTTCATTCAAAACTTTAGCACCCTCATGGCTCCCATGACTGATTGTATAAAGAAAGGGAGAATTCCAATGGAGTGAAGCATGTCAAAGAAGTTTTGAAGACATCAAGCAAAAATTGTGTTAAGGTCCCATCCTTCGACTACCCGATTTCAATAAGGTGTTTAAATTAGAATGTGATGCTTCGGGTTTGGGGATTGGTGCTGTCCTAAAGCAATAAGACAAGCCAATTGCCTTCTTTAGTGAAAAGTTGAAGGGTGCCACACTCAACTACTCAACCTATAACAAGGAGTTCTATGCAGTTATCCGAGCATTTGAGGTATGGCAATACTATTTTCTTCCTAAAGAGTTTGTTATTCACTCGGTTGGTTCTCCTCCAAGATTAGCATAGAATTGATCCCCTGCAAAATGAGCAAACAAATTAGAAATCTCCTGGGCTCTAGATCTAGTCAAGGAACCTTGCAGCATATCATCCTCCTAGGGCAGTTGAGGATTTGTCCTCAAATCAAGTTCTTCTTCTGACTTCTCTTAGACATTTTCAGCTTCTATATAGGGTGACAAGTCTTGTACATTGAAAGTGGCTGACACTCCATAGTCTCCGGGGAGGGCAATTTTGTAGGCATTGTTGTTCCCCATTTGTAGCACTCGAAAGGGTCCATCGGTTCTAGGCATTAGCTTGGATTTCCTTTTGTGTGGAAACCTCTCCTTGCGTACGTGAAGCCACACAAGATCCCCTTCATTGAAGATCACTTCTTTTTTGCCCTTATTGGCTTGCTTAGCATAAGATTCATTATTCTTTTCAATTGACTTGCTCACTGATTCATGCAAAGACTTGATGTGCTTGGCCTTGGCTTCCCCCTCTGTATTTGTCATCTCCTTTGATCGAATAGGGATGAGGTCTAAGGGAGTTAAGGGATTGAAGCCATACATAACTTTAAAGGGTTTTTTCTGAGTGGAAGTGTGCATGCTTCGATTATATGAAAACTCCACATAAGGGAGTTACAAATCCCAATCCTTGAGCTTCCCTCTAAGAATGCTCCTTAATAGTGTTTCGAGAGTCCTATTAACAACTTTTGTCTGGCCATCCGTTTGGGGATGGAAAGAGGTGCTAAATAGGAGCTTATGTCAATCTTCCTCCATAAACTTCCCCAAAAAGCACTAAGGAATTCAGTATCCCGGTCCGACACAATACACTTGGGAATACCATGAAGTCTCACCACTTCTTAGAAGAACAACTCGGCAATATGGCTTGAATCATCAATTTTGGAACAAGGTATGAAATGTGCCATCTTTGAAAACCACAAAAATTGAATCTTTGGATCTACTAGTGCGATGCAGCCCCAAAATAAAATCCATGCTCACCTCAACCCACGGATGGCTTGGAACTGGTAGTGGCATATAAATTCCTTGGGGTAGTGATCGGCTTTTGAACTTTTTGCAAGTAATACATTTCTCCACTACTTTGTGAACATCCCTTTGAAGGTGTGGCCGAAAGGAATGCTCCTTCACAACCTCTAATGTCTTCTTTTCACCAAAATGACATGTCCAACCTCCCTCATGAGCTTCCTTTATCAATAATTCTCCAAGGCTCCCCCTCAGCACACAAATCGGGCCACTGTTACAAAGATATCCATCCATGAGATAGTAAGAGCCATCGGCCTTGCCTTGAGATAATTGTTGGTAGATCTCGTTGAATTCTTCATCTTTCAAATATGCACCTTTGATCCATTCAAATCCCATTACCTTGTATTCAATTCGGTTAGAAGGTTGCTCCTCCTAGAAAGTGCATCGGCAACAACATTGGTCTCTCATTTCTTGTACTTAATGATGTAGGGGAATCATTCAAGAAACTCAAGCCACTTTGCATATCTTCTATTCAACTTGTTTTAACTCTTGAGGTGCCTCAAAGCTGGAAAACATGGAGAAACCCTTCAATTTATTAGTTTGGAAAATGGAGGAGACAACTCAAGGTGATGTTCCTCTCGGCCCTCAAGAAAAGCACTCCCACTAAGGTTATGTGTTCAATCCTTTTGTACATTTTATGCTGATGCTTTTTGGAGATTATCATGCTGGTGTTTTTGAAGATTTGCATGGTTTTAGACAAGGAACTTTTGCATGAGAAATGGAGTGGTGATTCTAGAGTCCATGGACCACACAAGTTAAGCCCACTCGACCATTCACATTGCACCTAGCCTAGTGGTGATCAACATTCACATTGCCATTTTATTTGTCATTTGTTTTCTTTTCTTTTTTTTCTTATTTTGTAACCCTAATGGGGACACTATATATAGTACATTTATAGCTGCTAATCAGCAGTGAACATTTGAAAAAAAAAACCTAGTTTTTGAAGAAACTCTTCACCTCATTTGTGAGGAACATCGGCCAAGCTTCTTGAAGTAGATCTGAGTGAGTGAGCCACCACTTCTTCAGTCCTTGTTCGTTTTGGTTGAAGATCTTACTATCCCTCCTTGCCCTGCTGCCTCTAAGGTAGTAGATCCAGAATGTAAGTGAGGTAAAAAGCACGTCCCAGCCCAGTTGGAGACACTGCTTGTGGAGTTCAATCAAACCAAAGGTGCAGATCAGTTCACCTTTGGCTCCTCCCGAATCTACCTTCCCTTGTTTCTCCAACATTCCAGTACCAAAGTTACTAAAGCCACTGCCAAAATCACCCCCTATTCATCAGGGTTCCAAGGAAAGAAAAATCAACACAAAAGGAGTTTGGGTTTAGAAGTTACGCACCTTTCTTTACTAAAGACTCAATCTGCCGATTCCAACCGACCTCCGAGTAGCTTTCATACGAGATCGCGAGTTGCATAGAGGCTTTTAATATGAAATTTGGAGGGAGTAAAATAGATATATGTGAAAGTGAGGTGTCCAAAAATCAGCTTCATAGAAGCTCGTGAGAGGGAGATCAACCATCACCAACTGGAAGCAGTTGCTGGAAAATATCATCTGCCACCTCCTACTTACAAGTGAGCTACTTGCTTGTATTACTCCATTTTCATTGGACCGATTCTTGATCCCTCTTTTGGAGGCACGTCACTTGTTGAACTTTATATATATATATATATATATATATTCAAGATCAAGTAGCAGCAACTGTGGGATAAAACCAAAGATAAACTAACTTGAAAATCTGAACACAACCAAGATAGAGTGTCTTTTTCAGCACTCTTTGTATATTACTTTGCTGTGGTGGTCTAGAATATGTATATTAATTTGAGGTTTGAGTCTTGAATATAATAAAACTCGCATTATATATTGTGGGTTGTATGGTTTTATTTTATGTTGGTCCTACATATGATTGGTTGTTAGTAATTATGGTTGAAGTTTATAGCATATTTAATTTTTAGAAGTTTTTATGCTAAGAATCCATGGATTGTATTTGAGTGCATTAGTTCCTACTTTAGGATACCGGGTGTGCTCAAGAGAGTGTAGCATTCCGACCGAAGTGCAAAGATTAGACACGTGGTCACTCTTCCTCCCACTTTGGGAATCTATGAGTTGGGACTCAGGGAAAGCGATCTTTGATAGATGATCTCTAACCCCCTAATCTATTTATATGACATACTCCTTCAACAAGTTGGATTTCAAGGAGGAAAGAAGCATGTTTTCTTAACTCTTAGGAATTACAAATGGTTAAATTAACATAAAACCAAACTCTGTAGTGTATTTTTTACCGTGGCTTGGAGAAAGCTAATGTTTTGGCCATGGATGGAATTCCAAGCACCGGGAGGGAGCCTTTTGGATGATATACTTCTTCTAGTTAGCAGTGGAAAATGGGGATGATGAAACTCCATAGTTTAGACGCACCTGGACAATGTACATGCTTCTGGAGAGGCAAAATAATTGTTCATTTTTTATTTGGAAGACTAGAAATAGTTTACCTTCTCTATACAAGGCTGTATGCATGCATTGAGAGGGATCTAGTTCTTAGACCCTTTTTCGGCATCAATTTCAATACAAATCTCCAACGATTACCGGAGGTCTTTAGTTTCGTAAATGCTCGAGATTTGACCTCCAAAAACACATTTTAGATTTGTTCCTCATTAATAAATTTTGTAAATGGTTCTAAGCTTTTTACATTAAACGATGAAATTAATAGTTTTTCTCCAAATTTTTTGATGAAATTCATGTTCTTAATAATTGCTATTGTGATCTCTATGTACAGACCATACAAACACCAGCCAAGTTGGGTTGTCCATGGCAAAGTATTCACCTTGATCATTATAGCTCTATTCAAAGTTGTGTACAAAAGTGAGTACCTTCTGCAATATTAGCATAAAACATGAATTTGTTGAAGTACTTTTCATCGATCGAACTACGATTTTATAATGGTTTTCGTGGAGTAATTTGAATCGGTAATCCTTTAGTTGGAATTGGCAAGGGATCTCTTATGAAAAGATCATCAGTAGTGAGCTTCCATGTGAAGTGAGTTATGAGATAATGAATGGTAACAAGAGTCTCAATCCTTGCAAACTCATTGCCTGGACAGACTCTCGGCCCGCCCCCAAAAGCCACGAAGCAAAAACGAGGAATAGATGCTTGGCTTTCAAATCTACTCGGATCAAACTTCGATGGCTCAGGGAATATGCTGTCGTCCATGTGAGTCATCGATGCCGCCCAGAAAATCTGAAATGTGAAAAGCATACGATTGAACTTCAAAAAAGAATATGTTTAACGGAAGAATTTATCAGGGTAGAAAATTTGACTAACTTGCCATCCCTTTGGAATAAGATACCCATCAAATTCGACATCTTTTAGAACCTGTCTGAATGTGCCGAACACGGGAGAGATGACTCTCAACGTTTCCATGGCCACCCTCCATGTGTACTTCATCTTGTTTAGATCTTCCCACGTCAGTGACTCTCCAGGGAGCTTGCTTTTTTCTATCTCTTCATGCTCTGCGAAAACAAATCAAGCCATTCATGATTTTTATATATCATGACCTCCCACTTAGTTTCCTAGTATCAATTCTATCAATTTATCTTGAGCTCAAGGTTAGGAACCAGCTTGAGGGCCCGCCCATTTTGATAAGGTTCAGTAGGGCCCGACTCAACCTCAGTTTCCATAAGTGGGTTGTCCCGTGAGCCTTATCTGATGGGCCGGCCACGGCGCTGAAGTTGGGATGGGGCGTGTTCTACCCCTACCAAACCGCTTATATTTGGGAGGACATTCTACATAGGCTTCAATAACTCCATACAAATTGTTTAATGGCATTTTTTCTTTGCAGAACATCTGAAGTTGAATTTTCAGATATTTGGTTTAAGAATCATCCAGTTCTCATGATTTTGAATCCATATAGATTGAGTTTTGTGGGTCTACCTTGAAGAACAGCTCCATAAACTGCAGGATTATTAGCCAGCAGCCTCATAATGAAAGTGAGCAGCACAGCAGTCGTGTCGTATCCCGCAACCATGATAGTCGCAGCATTGTGCACTATTTCCTTCTCGCTGATTCCGTCTTTGCCGCTTTCGTTTTGAACGCAAAGCAAGTGAGAGATCAGGTCTTGCTGCTGAGAATCGACCTTTTTTTCGAGTTTTACTCTCTTCTCTTCGATAAGTTCCTTCAACATCCCTTGCACCCGTCTACTCCCCCGCAGGCTCCGGTTGTATCGAGTGAACGGCAAGTCGATCGGCACCGACCATGCTCCTTCTATCATCGTTTGAAAGCAGTTCATATACTTATCTCTAGCGATTCCTTTCTCGATTCCGAACATAACAGAACATATCACGTTGAACGTGAGCGTCTTCATCAACGGCAAGACCTGTTCGAAAATGAAAAACACAAGTTAAAAACAGATGTTAAAATGGATTCTGTCTGAAAAAGAGATTTTAACATACAGAAACTTCTTGCTGTCCTTGCCAATGGGTCTTGAGATGCTCCCTTACTTCTTCTTCCATTCTTCCGATGTACTTTTTCAATGAATCCGGCTTCAGGAACGAAAGCAGGGCGCCTCTAACACGTTTATGATCTTCGCTGCTGAGCTCGAATATGTTGCGGTCGCCTAAGATCATCGTGACGGACTTGACTTGTTGGTTACTGAGGGTGGTCTCGTCACTGTTGAAAGCAAACTTGTTGGCGGCCTGTCCGCTGATGAAAACTGTCGGTTTACCGAAGAGACTGAGCTTGGAAACTGGTCCATACTTTCTGATCCTTTGCTGCAGCCATTGTTCTGCTGTGTTTTTTCTCATGGCTCGGAGCAAGCTAATGCTTTGGCCTATGAAGGGAATTCCAAGTGAGCCAGGAGGGAGCCTTTGGGATGATTTACTTCTTCTGTTAAGAAGTAGGAAAATGGGGATTATGAAGATGAAGGCTGCAATGTAAATGTTCATCATTTTCTCGGCTGCCGAACCAGGAGAGTATTTCTTCGAGTTCTTGATGGGTTTAGAGAGAGAGAGAGAGAGTGAAAAGTGGAGGGTGGTGAGAGAATGGTGGATCTCTCCTTTATGAAGCTCTCTAGGCTAATAAATCATTGAAATTGTAAATGAAATCTCCAACCCAATTATTGTTTTAGAACAAGGAATCTAAGCGTCTCCTAGTAAACGAAAGGTCGTTTTGTCTGTTTGTCAATTGCAGTCCAAACCTTCTCGACTAATTCCTTGTTTTTGTTTCTCCGAACTTATCAACTATTATAAACATAGCCATACGCCACTAATAAAGACATTCCCTCAAGATTTTTACAGAATCATTTGGCAGGAGAGAGAGAGAGAGAGATAGAGAGAGGACAAAAAAAGGGAAATGGGATCTGATTTTTCCAGGTACCTTTGATTCCACCAGAGTATGCATAAAAAAAAGAAGTTGGCCAAGAATATTTGAGGACATTAAATGATCAAATTCCTTTCCTATTAAAATATGAACACACTTAAAGAAGATTGTCACACACCAATGATCGAAAAACAGAATTCGGATAAGAAATAAAGAAGTTTGGTCTCAAATTCCAAAGCCACTTGTTTTGTACCTAATGTGAGTTAGCAATGAAGCCAGAAATACAACACTTTTTCATGTCCATAAAAGCTACTGCAAGAACATCACTCCGCCTTGGTAGGAAAGTGGTTTCCTCCGCTTGCGATCTTGTACAGGTAAAACACAGTCATGAGAGCACTGCAAGAAGAGAGAATGAAAAAGGTTGAGAGTTTCATTTTAGTTTAATGTGTTGTGCGAGAGCAAAGCGAGGGTGCTTCGAAAAGGTTCGTTTTGGAAATATTCAAGCCAAATCTAAGCATCCTGGATTTGTAGCTAAAACAATTTCAAATAAGTTCAGTAGGGTATATAATTGAGTCACCTGATCCCAGCAATGATGCCGGCTGGCATAATCTTAGAGGTTTGCAAATAGCGTTGTCCCATGACCCATGTGAGTGTGGCAGCACAAACTGTTTTGGAAACATACAAGCAATTTCATTAACGAGTTCTGTCCCAAATGAAGTAAAAAACATGGTCAGCACAGCTTGGATGGGAAAGAAAAAAAAGAGAGGATAACTTATGAAGTTATTTTCTGCATATTACACTCAAATATTAGTACCAAAGAAAGGAGGATTGTACAAAGATTTTCAGATCTTCGAACCAATTTACCGGAGTCATTTCTTGATGCTTTTAATTTTGAACCAAGTGAAAATTGCGACAAAGATGAAAAGAGAAAAAATAAGAACAGAAACAAAGAATCCAACAAGGAATTCAAAATTCCTAAATTATGTCTTGCGCATACACCTAACAAGTCATGTTTTTATAAGAATTTTATTAAGAAGAAATAAGAAGTACGAAGGAGTACAAGTAAATCTCCAAAAAAAAAAACATACAAAGAGGTTAGGAATATGTTTTGGATATATCTATCCAATTAGAGATAATCTTATCGAAAGAATAATCCTTGAAGAATTTAAAGTTTAAAAGCTCATTTTGCAATAAAGAATGTTTCCACAAATCCCTATGATTTAGAGTCAAAATCTTTGTTAGATTTTGGAGTGACTCAAATTCTATTGGGTTAGGTTGATGGGCCCGTATTTTAGATCTCAATTAGGGTTTTGTTTTCTCTATAAATTGATGTAAGCTAGAGTCACAAAACGCATGGTTGTGTTTCGATTTTCATATTAGATTATTCCTCTATCCATGGTTTTTTCCCTGTAAGTGTTTTTCCATGTAAATTTGGTGTCCCACATCGTATTTTCTTTTCCGGTTATCGTTCGATCTCTAACATATGGTATTAGAGCTTTGTTTTATGGAGTTCGTGTTTCCAAGTGTGGAGAAACAAATTCACTCTGGTCGTTCCGCATCGAACAAGGTTTGTGTAATTTTTGAGAAAATTAAAATTTTTGGGAAAAAGAAAAGAAAAAAAAAGAAACAGGAAAATTGTTCCCCCTGCCATTCTTCTTGCTCAAGAGATTTGTTCTCTCTATCATTTAGCTGCCATCAGAAATTGATGTCTCGTTTTTAATCTCTATTTAAAGTTCTCCAAAGTAGAGTGTCTCTGAACAATAGGTTCATCATTAGAGGGCTTTTTTTTTATTTATCGTTAGTTCCCATAGATCATCTGCATTGGTGTTCTCCATTCTTGCTACCAAACCGTTTCGATTGGGGTTGCCGTAAGAGTGTCCTTTGCAAAATTGGATTGTTGCCAAAGATAAAAAATTTTTCAAAATCATTGGGATTTTCGGATGATTTTTGGGAAATTAAATTTGATGGATTTATAGCAAATTTGGAATCGCAAGAATATCTCAATCATAGAGATTGTTTTCGGTTGAAATTCAAATAAGGTTTGAATTTTGTAATATTTGTGATTATTCTGGCGATTAGATTTGATTTGATTTTGGAGATGATTTGTTATGGTCAAATATCTGAATTTTTGGGATATCTTTTGGAATCTTATGATATCCATGGTTTTCTGCTTCAATATTTTAGGGTGAATATTTTCTTGAAGTCAGTGATTTTTTGGGTTAGATATTTTGTTAAAGATTATGTTTCTGTGGCGATGAGATCTTTGAAGTAGATCTCCCACTTTTGAATTGAGATTCGAGATTTCGTTATGGTAAGATAACAAGAGTGGAATTTTAAAGAATTTTGAAAGACGATTTTGATATGGTAGGTGAAGTGGCGAGATATACTCGCATAGATTTGGCTGACTCTTTCTGGGATTTGAAGATGTCACCAGTTTCAATTACAGTTTCACGTCAGAGTGGTATCGTCAAAGGCAGAACCAAAAGAAAGGGTAAACCTCCATGGTGATATGGTGAAACTTCTACAGTGGGTAACGCATTGAGTGTGTTCGAGGGTCTAGATTCCAGTAGGGGGTCTTCAACATATTCACATGCAATTCATTGCAACATCTATGATAATTTGATGGTCCAATGAAGAAGATGTGATTTCTCTCTGAGTGTGTCTCTCAAGTTTAAGCGGGGCTTAAACTTGATCAATACCAAATATTGAGTTGGCCCAGTAGGGGCCTTTGTCGAAGAGGAAGATTTGAAGATTTAAAAATTGGTTACTTGCATTAAAATTCGTTTCGAGAAGGAGATTGTCAGAATTCAAGGTTTTGAATTCGTTTTGTTGGGCCGAGCTACGAACATACGCTATGGATCTCTTTCATAGAATTCATGTCAAGGTGGAGATTGTTAGATTTCGGTGTGACATGAATGCTACTGGGTCAGGCCGATGGGCCCGTATTGTAGATCTCAGTTAGG
Source organism: Begonia loranthoides (assembly GCA_022433065.1). Classification (NCBI taxonomy): domain Eukaryota; kingdom Viridiplantae; phylum Streptophyta; class Magnoliopsida; order Cucurbitales; family Begoniaceae; genus Begonia; species Begonia loranthoides. The sequence goes on along the minus strand of CM039470.1, from coordinate 22,267,625 downwards.
GTTTTGTTTTCTCTATAAATTGATGTAAGCTAGAGTCAGCAAAAGCGCAGTTGTATTTCGATCTTCATAGTAGATTATTCCTCTGCCCGTGGTTTTTTTTCGAAAGGATTTTTTCCACGTAAATTTGGTGTCCCACATGGTATTTTTTTCCGGTTATCGTTCAATTTCTAACAATCTTCAAATGTGATCACATTGCATGATAGCAAAAGAACTCATGTCATTGCAAAGAACCTAAATGTCCAAGTATTTTAAATGATTGATTAGGATTTAATTAGAAATATTCTAGAAAATATTTTTAGAAATAACTGTAGTGACATGAAAGAGTCTTATTTAACTAGACGTTTTTTAAGATTCTTTGGAAGATATTTATTTAAAAGAGGAGAAGAGAGTGCTTAAGGATATCATTAAATGTATTTTCTGAAAGTGAGTTTTCTAAAGGAAGAGATAGCAAAACTCTCAAATGTCTTTCCTATCGTTGTAATTTCATTTTTCATCTGTATTGTTCTCAATTAAATTCTTGAGTTCTTATCAAATTGGTATCAGATCATTACCACATTTTCCTTGTCATTCTTGAGTTCCTGCCCGAATCTGCTCTAATATGCACCAAATGACAAAATAGATCTCTCTTACCTGTGCATCGCGAAAAAACGATGGAAAACGAGTCCTCAAACTTCCAAAACAGTTAAAAATTGAGAGAATTATATATGTGCAAAGATTCACTATCGCAGTAGCTGAAAGAAGAGAATTTCCTTTTTGATGATGAACCGCTGCGTTTTGTTGTCACACCGCAGTGGTTTGTCGTCAAGCCGTAGCGGTTTGACGTCAACTCGTCACGGTTTGTCGTCAAGCCGCTATGGTTTGTTGACAAACAGTCGCGGTTTGACGACAAACTGTGGCGGTTCGTCGTCAAATCGCCGCGATTTGTGTGCAAATAAAAAAAATCATTTTCTTTTTCGTATAAAAACCCAGACAAACTGTGATTCTCCCATGGACTGTAAAACAATTGTAAATCATCTTAAACAAAAATATTAACATTTTTTTTACAAAAGCTTCTAAATTATAAAACCTGAAATATTCTAAATCCTTTCTTTTACAAAATCCAAAAACTTCTAAATCTATTCTCCATGGATATTAACTTTTTTCTACTGAAAATCTATTCTAAAATCACGAGTTTTTCTATTTTTTTCCATGGGTATTTGTTCTTTTGCACTGCTATTTTCAGAAATTTAATGGTGATGTTCGTGACAACAATTTTTCAAAGTTTAGTGGTTAAATTGTTAGCCAAAAAAAGATGATGGTTGGTTTGTCGCTAACAGTAAAGGATGATGGTTGCTTTTTCATTTTACCTAAAAAAATTAAAATTAAATAAATTCTCATTTTGCTACAGGTGGTTATCGTGAAATAAAATAGAGAAGAAAGAGTGAGGGAGAAGAGAGAGGACATGAAAGAGAGATAGAAGGATTCAACATTCTATCGTGTTTTGGCAAAAGTTTTCACCACGAGAAGTGTTCTTGGCATTGAAAGGAACGTGTGGGTATAAAAATGTTGAAGTGAAATCAAGATTTTAGGTAAGTTACTGTAACGTCCTCAATCCTCCCAATATAATATTATCTACTTTGGGTCAAAGTCAAATGATTTTCGTCTTTGTGGTTAGCTCAAAACACGTTGTACTAGGTAGAGAGAATAACTCTACTTATAAATTATGTGTTTTTCACTCTCTCAAACGATGTCAGATTATGCACCCCATTGATATGGACTGAACCCTCACTTGAGTTATTCTTGCCATCATAGGGTGAGCTATCATAATTTCCCCCCTTAGGAGCCCAACGTCCTCATTGGGCACACTTTTAGTTGGGATTTGGCTCTGATACCATTTGTAACGCTCTCAGCCCTTCTCGTACAATATTGTCCACTTTTGGCCGAAACTCACATTATTTTTATTCATGGGGTTAGCCCAAAACGCGTTGTACTATATAGGGAAATGAACTATTTATAAACCGTATATTTTTCACTCTCCCAAGCAATGTGGGATTGTGCACCCTCATTGATATGGATCAGACCCTCATTGATATGGATCGGACCCTCACTGGTTATCATTGTTTGCATAAGGCAGACTATCACAATTACTCTTTACCCTCTCTATGGACGAATAAATGCAAAAATTATGTTAAATTCCTTATAATTCTTGAAATAAATGGTATATATACATTCTTGATGGTTAAACTAACATGTAATGATGTTTATAAATTTGGAAGCTAATAATTTTGATGGAAATTGAAGGAAATCCTATTAAAATCATGAAAAACCCAAAAATGCCCATTCGAAGCGCAACAACGCTGAGAATCTATTTCAAAACAATGTGTGAGCATATTAGTGCTCAAATAAATGAAATTTCGTGCACCTAGACAGAGAATAACAACGCCCCAATTGTATATTTTGCAGTAAAATTGCATTTTCTAAAGTTTTAGGTATCAGTTTGCGTAAATTTTGGAACATGATTAAATAATATTCAAATGAAGGTATTGACATAATTTATACAACTTTTTGTTTAATAAATAAACATAAGTTTAGAGATGTTAAACGAGCCGGTCGAGCAGAGCCTAACGAGCTTGGCGAGCCTAACGAGCCGAGCCTAACAAGCTGACCCCAAAAAATTTTCAACTCGAGCTGGCTCGCGAGCCACGAGCCTAACGAGCTGAGTTGAGCTGGCCTAACGTGCCTAACGAGCCCAATATACATAAATAAAATTATTTAAAATAAATATGTTATATATATTTTTTTAATTTTAGTTATTAAAATTTAAAAGTATAATAAATATGTTATATATATATATTAAATTTTAGTTATATTTTGTTGATGATTAATATTATTGGATTTAATAAGTTGTTTATTTGTTGAATTTATATTACACAAACATTATCAATTAATAATATGTTATATTATTATTTGTTTACAAAAAAAAATATTTGAGACAAATATATAAAAAAATTCATTCCTTATCAATTTGACACTTGCATCACTACAAATTAGATACATCCTAACTAGGTTGGCACCCATCAATTGTCAATCATGTGTAAAATGTCAAATAAAATTACAAGTTAAAAAAATACTTAAAAATTCAAATTACAAATTACAATACATTTAAATTTAAATGAAAATATAATCTTCAACGTCCAAATTTTTGAAATCTTCTAGTATTTCGTCCTCTCTTCGTTGATTTCTCGTAATTGCGTCGTTCCAATCCTTCTTGCAAATGAGTGCCTCCACAAAGTTGGGTGCAAGTCTTCCTTAGCATTCATCGTGCACCTGTCCACCTACACTAAAAGCAGACTCCGATGCTACGGTAGAGACCAGAGGTGTTAATAGATCACGTGCCATTATAGAAAGAATAAGATATGTAGTGTAACTCTTTTTCCACCAATCTAAAATATCAAAGTTCTCATTGTGAGAAATGTGATATCGAGTCTCAAAATTAATATCTAGTTTATTTCGCATGGAACTAGAATCAACATATGTATCTAATTCATTCCGAATATCATGAATACTATATTGTGGAGCTAAGCTACCACCACCACTACTAGAAGTAGCATGTGAAGAAGGACGTGCACGACTAAAATTAGAATATTTACTTTCATAAGAAGAATATAAACTAGCGATTTCATAAGATATTTGATCAAGAGAAAGTAAAGGAGTAGTACATAAATTATTAGAAATTCTATTAATCATGAGATTCACTCCTTTTAATTTATACCTAGGATCCATAATGCATGCATCACAAAAAAAGAGAGGAATGTCAAGCTAATATTTTTTAAATTTTGTTTCCATTTTACAAAGTATATTTTTAAATTCATCCATTTGTCCATATAGTGGAAAATTACCCATTAAATTTACAAAAATTGGGAGAACAAGTTGAGAAGTGGGATAATAAATTCTCGAACATTCATTTGTAGCATCATAAAATGGTTTTAAAAATTCAAGAAATGTATTAGCTATATCACAAATAGATTTATCAAGATTAATACTTTGTGTTTTCTCCTTAATAAAAGCACAAATAACGTGCCAATATGGTTGAGGATTTTTCAACATTAAATAAGTCGAATTCCACCTATTATCTATATCAGTTTTTAATTTTCTTGGTTTTAGTTGGGCGGCTTTACAAAAGTCTCTATATTCTTGTTGCCTTGAATTAGATCCAATGATATAAAAAATTGCGGATCTCATTATTTTAATATGAGACGAATAAATGTCATACCATCATTAACAACTAAATTCAAAATATGACATACACATCTCATATGGAAAAGAGAATCGTGAGTAGTATCTAATTGAAAGTAATTTTTAAAATGAGAAATAGCAACATCGTTAGCACTAGCATTATCAAGAGTTATGCTAAATAGTTTATCTCTAATAGAATATTCTTGCAATCTTGTTACAATATATCTATAAATAGTAATACCGGTGTGAGAATATTCATAATTACAAAATCCTAAAATTCTTTTATTTAATTGCCAAGATTCGTCAATATAATGAGAAGTTACAACAATATAGTCTATATTATTACGTGCACTCCATAAATCAGAGGTAATACAAATAGACATTGAAAGGGAGGCGTTTGAAAAAAATGAAACTAGTTCAGTTTTCATATCATTAAACATTTTAATAATATCATTTCTAGTTGTACTTCTAGGAACACGTTTAAAATTAGTAGTAGCATACTTTTTCATAAATTTTTCAAATTCGTCACTATCAGTGAATGATAAAGGCAACTCGCATTAGGCTACAAGTTTTGTTATTCCTTCTCTCATTTTATTTTATGAATATAAAAAAGTGTCACTACCACTAGTATTTAATAATCTTTGTGTAGGGTCCCTTACTAACTCATTTAAGTGACATTTTTGATAATGCCTACAAGTATGTTAGTTGAACTACCGGCAACATATGCATAATTTTTTATACAATATTTGCATTGAGCTCTAAATTCTACTTTTCCACAAATTTTAATTTCTTTCATTTCAAAGTGATTCCATACCTCAAACGTTTTGCTCTTTTTTTTAGGTGAAGAAGTGGATGCTTGTGCTGATGAGTGTCCTATTGAAAATGCAGAATCTAACTCCCTATTTTCCTCAAAATCATTATCCATATTCTCAATATTAGAATTACGTGGATCCATTACAAATAAATATTTAAAATAAATTTCAAATAATATATTGATATGGTGATACCACAAATTCAATTGCTCAACAATATTTTGTCGATGGTGTAAATTTCGTGATCACCTCCACGTATTCGAAACCTACAAAAATTCGTACAAAAATTGTTAAAACATACACGTATAATTAACAACAATATAAAAATACATTAAATAATAAATTGCAATACATACCTTGTTAAATGAGTGGAAAGATTTTAAAATAAGAGAGATTGAGAGAAATTGTAGTAGAAATTGAGAGATTGAGAGAAAATTTGGTGAAAATTTGGTGAGAATATGGAGGTTATTTATGGAGAAAGAAAAGAGAGAGAGAGAGAGAGCCAGAGAGAGAGAGAGAAATAGTCATATGACCGTTGAGAGAGAGAGAGAGAGAAACGGTCATATGACCGTTGAGGAGGGAGGGAGGGAAGGAGAGAGAGAGAGACCAAACGGCCATATGACCGTTGAAGAGAGAGAGAGAGAGAGAGAGGGAAAGAGATGACTGAAAAAAAAGGAAAAAAAGTGAAAAATGAAAATGGGCAAATCCCATATCGAAAAATGAGGGGAGTGTTAATTGAGAGAGATGTTATAAATAGAGTGGGGTGTAGACTATTTAGAGTATAAAAAAATTAAAAATATAAAATATATATTTTGAAAAATAAAGTTTTTAAAAATGAATTATAAAATAAATTATGTAGGTTTGGGCTTTAGGAAGAGGGGGGCTCAATTGGTTGGCACTCCTATCCTGTTGCTCAGGTTGCTGGCAACCCCGTCCATGGGCTGGCATGACGGGCCAACCCTCCAGGCTCGTGAGCTAGCCAGCGGACTAGGCTCGAATACCCTGGCTCGACGGGCTCGTGAGCTTAGAAAATCAAGCTTGGCTCAACCCGCTCGGTTACTGTAGCAGGCTGAGCCGAGCTCGGCCCACTACAGTACCAAGTCGAGCGAGCAGGCTGACTCGCCAGCCCGCCTGTTTAACATCTCTGTATAAGTTGCATGGTTCATATTTCATTCAGTATTAATGTATGTAACTAAGATTTGCCTGTTTAATGTCTTGGCGTTTCGGGTTGGAATGCATAGACATTAGGATAGAAAGATGCCCCAACATTTGGGATTGGAACATTTAGGCATGTGTGATATTATACGCATGAGTATAAATGCATGGGATAACATATTGGATGATGTACATACTAGACATCATTATGTGCTAGAAGAAAGTTATGTGATTGGTTTAATTATATATATTTTCTTGATAGGTGAGGTGTACACATAATATGCATTTAGTTATAAATAATGTGGTAACATAGAGACATTATGGGTTAGAAGATAATTATATTAGTTGAATATCTATTTATATAATTATACTTGTTTGTATATATATGTATGTATCACAAGAGTGTGACAATTTGTCTAACATGTGGTCGAATGTATTTAACCTGGAATATTAGGTAGACGCCCGTTAGTTGACCCTAGTGCCTAATGTGTAGGTAACATATGTATTTGTGACAATGCAAATCCACAAACTGTTAGCCTTTTTGTTAGGCTAAGTTGTATTTTGATGATGACTAAAATAGTGATTAATTTAATAAATCTAATAAGTTATACTTTGTATTTTCTGGATATTATTCTTATCATTTTCTAATAATATTTATATCTGTGTTTATTGAAAATATCCTCAAAATGGGTATTATTAATGTGCTAACAAGTTTGCTTGAGTCCATGTAGCGTAGCATGTCATTAAGGACCCAGTATAGTTTAGGGGTGAAATTAGAGTGAACTGTGGATGACATGTTGAAGTGAAAACTCATCCCAATCTATTTTGTGATCTTGCGAACGCGTGCGGACTGATGCCGACACGGATCCACGTATGAACCAATCAAGGATTGCGGACTCCAGGATGAGACCAGGACGAGACTTTGCGTCCCAATCTAAGGTTGTTCGTACGGACGAAGAGCGGACGGGTGAGAACGAGGAGCGGACGGGTGAGAACGAGGACTGGACGGGTGCGGACGAATTTTAAATCTGTCCATTTTGCGCTACGATGCGAACACCAATCTGTCGACATGCGGACGAGAATCTACGTCCGAAGGTGATGTTTGGACGATGCACGAACAAGGCATGGATGTCTGCAAACGAAGGAGTAAACAATCTGGAGAATATATTTTAATCATGCGGACGAGACTGCGGATGAGGACCCGCATCCAAAAGTTCCAGATTGTGCATAACGAAAATATTTCCAAAGGACAGATTTCAACGGATATTTTTCAACGGCCACATGGGGACATCCGAAACTGGTTGTGCACGTCCGAAAGTCCACTTTCTATAAATACAAGATCACTCCATGCTCTCTACAATGAACGGAGAATCGTGGTGAAGCCCTGCCAAATTTAATATGCGATTCTAATCACTGTGAACTATTGTTGTAAATCCAATTCTCCCCAACACATAAACTTGCGAGTTATATTTGAGAGAATTTGGATTAGATAGTTTTGTATTTTAATTTCCAATTCTATACTGTGCTAAATTATAAAAGGTGATTCCTTAAGAATTCATCACACTTGGGTGACTCCCCTCAACAGTCAAACAAAGGGTGACGCCCCGAAATAGTCAACGGCTCGACTGAATGCTCAAAAGTTCAATCAATGGGTGAACCCCCGCAATAGTCACATTTAGATTGACGACCCGTAATAGTCAAAGGGTGACGCTCTTAGAATTAGTCTTTGTAAACGGTGTTATTGGCACTCGTAAGCCAATTGTTTAGTGTATCTCCAAGTGAAACTTGTAGCGCGGACGTAGGCGAGTTTGCCGAACCGCATAAACAACTATTGTGCACTCTCTCTATCCCTTACTCCTTAATTTACGCATTTATTGTGATTGCTTGTTTAATCATATTCGATAAATCACTTAGGGATTTAGAGAATTTAAATATCGCACGAAAATATTAGAAACGCTATATTCACCA
>CM039470.1:22068052-22249482 GCA_022433065.1 Begonia loranthoides | reverse complement strand
ATTAAGAAGAAATAGGAAGTATGAAGGAGTACAAGTAAATCTCCAAAAAAAAACATACAAAGAGGTTAGGAATATGTTTTGGATATATCTATCCAATTAGAGATAATCTTATCGAAAGAATAATCCTTGAAGAATTTAAAGTTTAAAAGCTCATTTTGGAATAAAAAATGTTTCCATAAATCTCTATGATTTAGAGTCAAAATCTTCAAATGTGATCACATTGCATGATAGCAAAAGGACTCATGTCATTGCAAAGAACCTAAATGTCCCAGTATTTTAAATGATTGTTTAGGATTTAATTAAAAATATTCTAGAAAATATTTTTAGAAATAACTGTAGTGAGATGAAAGAGTCTTATTTAAATGAACGTTTTTTAAAATTCTCTAGAAGGTATTTATTTAAAAGAAGAGAAGAGAGTGCTTAAGGATATCATCAAATGTATTTTCTAAAAGTGGGTTTTCTAAAGGGAGAGATAGCAAAACTCTCGAATGTCTGTCCTATCGTTGTAATTTCATTCTTTATTCGTATCGTTCTTAATTAAATTGGTATCAGAGCATTACAATGGCTGGAAATTTCATCAATGAAACTCATTGTGAATTTCATCAGATTCGTGATGCTTTGCAAAAATTATCAACAGTCGAAGAGAAGTTGAAACTTGTTTTGGAGAAATTGGATTGACTATCACTTCAAGAAGTTGGATCCATTTCAATGGGTAAATCGGAGTGGTAGATCTATTATATGTCTCCCTTAATAAAAAGCACTTTGTTCTCTTGGATAGTATCTCCAATAACTTCTCTCCATCTATAAGAAAGGATCTTCCTCAAAAATTTAGAAAGCCTCTAAACTCAGTTTGCGGGCCTGTAGTCACCCAACTTCTTAGAGTTGTGCTTCTTCAGGATAATGCATAAATATGTCTCATTTGTGGTAATGAGATGGAACTCTGTAAAGAGAAGATCAGCTTTACTAACCTCCTAGAAATCCTAAAAGAACAACATAATGAAACATCGAACCCTGGAGCTTCACAGTCAAATTTTCTTTTTTTTTCAAAGTCTCGTTAAGCAATTATCCATGGTAGGATGAATAGGTTGGCAATTGAGACCATCAACCTCTAGACCAAGGCCCAGAATTTTTGTGTAGTGTAGAGCTTCTCAAAACAACATACAACTTGTTAAACCATAGCATCTTCTTCAATAATGACAGACTTGTCTTTGCTTACCAATCTATTCATAAGTTTCGGTCCTCAACTAGCAACATGATAAAACATCTTAATATTGTGATCCATTCGGTAATAACTTTAATCCTAACTTTTTTTGTGTCCATGATTGTCTCTGGGACAAAGCTTTTTTTGAACTATGCCTTGAGGGTGCTTCTTTCCTGTCTTTGATTCTCCTACAAACCTTCATTTACCTCTGAAGTGTCAGGATGTGAATTATGCTTTGAATCGTCTTCTTCTGAATTCTTACGTCTCAAAATGTCATTTGGTTCCCTCCTCTAGTTCTTTTTTATGTCCCTGAAGAATTTTCATAAACTTAAACCCTTACCAGCATTGTGCTTCTATATTATTCCTCTAAACTTTGATGTTTTCAATGCATCAAAGCGATCATGTGTTGAAGTTGCTACTTGAAAGAAAATTCTGGAAACTTCTTTACAAAGTTATTAATTAATCAGAATCATAAGAAAAAGGCTCAGTTAATCCCGGCAACAACCCAACGAATTTAATTCATCTTGGTAAAAGTTGTCCCAGATGGAAAATTAGTAAATAAGGAAACCCAACTAACCAAAATTTTGCCATGATATCAATCTTTATTTACAGATGTTGGTTCTAAAAGAAGATGGCAAGATTTAGCGTAAAACTAGGTATTGCTTTCTATGACAATTTGGGACTAGTTATTTTGCTTGTTCTTGGACTATTTCTTCTAAGAAACTAAAGTTTTTCGGCCATTTGTCAGCCGTACAATAAATGAAACTTCAGTTCATCAGAGAGGTTAAGCACTACCCTCTATGCAATATTTGAAAATACGTAGTTAGGAACAAAAGTCTATTTATCCATCTAAAAATAAGATAGAAGGGTGTGAAATGTGTTAAACTTTGTTTCTCTCTTCTCTCTCTATCGTTTCTCTTTAATTCTCAAAATAATCTTCCTCCCCACTTCTTTTTGCATTAAACCTCCGATTCTCATAACACTCTCCCTCTCTGTTTGGCTAAATTCCAAGTGGCAGAAAGAAATTCAACCTAAACAACATGATTCCCTTCCTGGCTTCCTTAATTTCAGCATCCTTAACAACAGGAATCAAATAGCTACCAACTCAAGGATTTAGCATTCCAAAACCTATGAAATTAGAGAAACGTAAAGAGCATGAATTTGCAGAAGTAAACATACTTGTCTCGAGAATCAGAGCAGGATATGAGTTCTTCCTCTTCTTAAAAGCTTCGAGGCTCAGATATCCAGCCAAAATGAGCACCAGTCCAACGCCCACGCCTCCGCCCAATGATGCCGCGCTCCCTTTCCTGAAATATCCAAAAATCCCGCCTCCCACCAGCACCATCCCATACGGGATCGTGAAGCAGAAATCGTGCATTTTCTGCGAATGAATTTTATCGGAAGATCAAGATTCCAGAAATCGCGCTGAAATTTCTCTCGCCAAAGTGAACTTCCTATTTTCTGCTCTATTTGCTTTATAGTTATTGGTCAAACTCTGAGAGTTTCACCTTCCGTAATTGACCTTCGTTTTGTCTACAATGGCATGTACGGTTGTCCAAGAAACGACACCGTGTAAAGCTTCTCTTCCAACCCCGTCTACGGTTTAGGTTTTCTCTTTCAGTGTACTGGGATACTGAAATGATTCTCCATATTCTATTTCGATTGCCATTGCCAACCAAGAAAGATTCTCATTTTTTCATTCTTAGTCATTTAAAAGACAAGAAGACGAGGCTTTCTCGAGCTTTAACCATGGCGAACACTCCAGCCAATCGAAAGAGGCCGACTTGCCCATCTTGCTCCAAGCCCGCCCGTCTCTGTCTATGCTCTCGGATCCAGAATCCTTCTATTGAAAATTCGATCGGCGTCATTATTCTTCAACATAGTTTAGAGAGAAAGCATCCTCTAAACTCTGCTAGAATAGCAAAATTAGGGCTTAAGAATGTGAAAATTGTGACTGTTTCTGACGTCAATTTTGAAGCGGGCTTCAGGATCCAAGAGAACGAACCGAATCCAGAAACGTGTTATATCGTTGATGAAACTATAGAATTCGGATTGGGAAATGACGATAAGTGCACGCGAAAAGCTCAAAATCAAGCAGCAGGAGGTAGCGGTAAGCAGATTTCTGATTTTTCAGCGAGTAATGCTATAGAGTTAGAACTCAAAAACGGTTTACCTAATACGGAAAAGAGCTTGGCTATGGATGCTCCTCATGAACATTCAGGGATGAGATTTGATAAGGACGAATCAGTTATCGAGAATAGAATTAGCCAGCGCGAGACCTCTAATGGCGATTTGAATCCATTGGAAGCTGCCATTACAGCCACCATTGTCAAATATGGAGTCATTAGCTCATTCGATCACATTTGGCTGCAGAAAAACCAAGAGCAGCAGCGTAATTTTGATGAGCTTTTAAGCTGTCGAGCTGCTCGTGATTCTCTAGGAAGAGGTTTCGCTGTTCAGAAGTTGCAGAAGAGAGAATTCAACAACGGCGTGGAGATGGAGAAGAAGAGAGAATTTGAATCCGAATTCGAGGTTGAGGTTCCTCCAAACACAGCACTACTATTTCCCACTGAGAATGCATTAAACGTTGATAACCTGAAAATTGCAGATCTCAAAATAAAGAATTTGATTGTACTGGATGGGACTTGGGCAAAGGCAAAAAGAATGTACAAAGAGAATCCATGGCTGAAGCTTTTACCTCATTTAAAGTTGGATTTGGAGAAGATGAGCTTGTATGAGGAAGTGCGGCATCCGCCAAAGGTTGGATTTTTGTCAACCATTGAAAGCATTGTGTATGCATTGAAAGCCATGGGAGAGAATCCTCAAGGTCTGGATAATCTATTGGATGTTTTTGAGTCCATGGTTGGAGATCAGAGGAGATGTAAAGATGATAGGTGGAAGAAGAATGCGACCAAGGACTGACCCTTTTCTTCACACTCGACTTTAATGGCGCATAACACTCTCAACCCAGAAATGCAAGAAAATTCACGTCGTCAAAGATGTTTCGACAATTCCTTATCAGTATGCTATATAAATGGAGGATCGATTAGGCAGTTTTGATTCTTCTGGATGACTCTCGGATGAAGATGGTCGATGTTTGAGGTATTGAGATAAAACCTGAACCATTTTTTTGCAGTGCAGCCATCAGACACCATTTCTTCTTATTTCATGTTTCTCCATATTTGAGCTTAGAAAACCATGTATGGAATTTTGGCAGGAAACGATGTTCCATTTTTGAGAAGAGACTCAATTAATTTGACTCAACAAAGCTCCAAACTACATTGTCACAACTCTTTCTTTTTCCTTACCCACGTACTTAAATCTATAGAATGGCAACATGCCATAAAAACTGAAAAAAAATGATCTTCATTTTTCAACTTATTGCCCAATTGTTGAGCCTGATGGGCTCCGAGAACCACCAAAGTTTTCTCCATTACCGGGCTCCGGCTGGAGCGAGAATAATACGCGTGACAATAAGAGCAATTATTCTAAACTCGAATTCTTAATAATGTACTCTTTTGACCTTTCTGCAGCAAGAAATGGAGTTAGATCAAACTAAGGTGGGAGGAACTGAGCACACAACTTGCAATAGTTTCATTTAGAAGAGTTTCCACATTCGCCGACACTGCCAAATATATTTGCCAAATGTCGGAAAGACATCACAACTTTACATCCCAATATTTACAGGGAATGCACGAGAAAACTTACACTCAAACAAGCTATAGGGCTTGACGCAATGAACTCTCTTATGGAGCCATAAGTATCTTCCTCGGTTCAATTTTCTTCTCAGCAATGCAGCCCGACGAAGCTAATGAGGTCATCCACACATGGTCAGATCTAACAGGCTCATCATCATCGTTCCGATGCCAGCTCCACGAGGCATGAGTTGAATTCACTAGTTTAAGTTCGCCATGGCCAAAGCTTGCTTCTCGGAACACAGACCATTCAGGCTGTGGATTAATGTATCTGTAATTTTCAATATTGTGGACAAATTTTTTGTAAGGTATTGTCTGAAATATCGTATAAAAAAAAAAACATCTTCACTCGAATCTCAAATAGTTTTTTGAATCTCGGAACTTTCTCCACTCCCACCCAACCGGCCACGAGTGATGGTAATTTGGTTACGTATTGATAGGAACCCTATAGGATTGAATAAGAACAAAACAGCAATGATACAACGGAAAACGAACTCACATAGATAGCTTAGGAATTTGAGAGGTTTGTTAGCTCTCCCCTTAGAAACCCCTCTTTTTGATATATTTGCCTCCCATCCTCCTCTCCTTTTACCCTTACCAGAATTATAACTAATTTTCTAACTTTTAATGTCTAAATTACATCTACAGTAATTCTCCTAGAATATTCTAGAAATATTGAGTCTATGACATACCTGTGAGCTAAGCCTTCTCGGTTTCCACCGTCACCAATTGTTATGTGCACGGCCCCACATGGATCAGATCTTCTGCTATAGACTCGTTTCTGCACACGAGGTTCGGAAGATTATAATGCAAGAAATAAGCGAGAGGTAGAAGAATCAACAAACCATAAAAATCCCACCGATCGTTCATAGGCATGCACATGACCGGCAAGCACTATATCAACACCAGCCGCATAAAGCAAGGGCTCGAAGGATTCCATCATCCGATCACCTTCACCTTGGTGTGCCTTGTTACTGTTATACCATGGGGCATGAAATAGGACAAGTAGCCAAGGAGCTTTTTTTCTGTCCACCTTTGCTAGATCAGCCTGTGGATATAAAAAAAAACAATAATATATGATATATTATTGTTTACAACATTATAGTGGATCGTTTTTCTTTTACTTGGCCCACTGATAGTTCATCGAACCCGATTTCTTACATTAGTTATACTACTTGGATGCAAAATTGTTTTTAAAACACTTGCAACATGTTCCAAGACACAGCAAAACATAACATGGCCACAAATTAGGGAAATTCTACAGATATCTTCATTACTTATCCAGATAATTTTTTATTTTGATCTTTCAAAATCTGTAGCCTGTTCAACTGGTTGATTTGCGAATTATCAAAGGCCCACAATTTATCATGGCGCATAATCGAAGGTCACTAAAAAAAAGAGAGTTAACAAACCTTCAGCCAGTTATATTGATCTGAGTATTCATCATAATCCGTATATGATCCAAGCATAATGATATGAGCACCTACGACTTCAAAAGAATAATAAAGATTTGAACTCGATCCACTCTCTTCAAATGGCATCTTCCATCTGGCGTTGTAAGGTTCAAACCCATCTTTCAACAAGGGAATGCCTTCCTTTTCATGATTTCCTTCCGTCACCATCCATGGCCTTGCACTCGCAAGTGGCTCGACAAGTTCACCAAATGTGTCCCATCGCCTCTGCATATAATCAGCATAGGATAGGTCGCCCGGAAGCAAATGTACATCGTATTTGCACTGGTCGATGTGGTCTAGTGTCGATTTAGTCCATCCAGTTTGCCCCAAATCTCCGGCCACAGCAAAAGTTATCGGCAATTGAGCTGGAGGTGTCTTCAGCTGAAACTCACGGCCTTGTCCTCCACATCGGTAAAAGTAAACTTTGTCGGGCTCTAAGGGACCAATTACAACATGGTGTATTTTTCCCGAATTGTATAATAGGTAGCTATAAGAGGTGCTTTCTCCTTGTGCCATAGAATTATAAGTGCCGGTAGATGTTCCATATTCGACAAATGAAGGTGAAGATTTATCATCAGTTATCCACGTCACTCGCATGTGCTTTTCTCCTGCCAAAGAAATATGGACCTGCTGAAGGAATTTTCATCAATTGCCAAATGAGATTGGAAAATACAAAATCATGTGAAGAAAAAGTGAATGAGGAATAAAAACCAGAGTGCAGAAAGTAGCCTGCAACTAGCAACCATCATGAATGATTCATATCCTAAAAACATTATTTACCAATCAAGCTAAATAATGTCCATAGTAAATACAAATAAGACCACCTCGGAATAAGTTTTGACGCCAGGTCTTTAAAGCACCATACCCTATTGAGATTCTAGGCTATGAAGGGCTCTCAAGCACAATTGATACATTGGAAAAGCAGCGTTTAATGGAGATCTATTCGGACATCTCGGAAATTCGGTATTACCCTACTGCAAATTCACAGTTAGAGAAACCACATGGATTGGGAACCAAAAAGCTTTCCCTCCTTAAAAAGGGAAATTACTGAATTCTCTCTTTTGCTATTCTTCTCTCAGCATTTTATAATTCGATCTGCGAGTCTTCCACTCCCTTTTCAGTTCTTTTGCGTTGGCGAAAATTAAATAAAGAAAAAAAAAAACCCTATCACAGGAAACCCGTTATTCTGATCAGAAAAAGCACCGTATACCCACTTCAATTTTCGGATCGAAACGAGTAATCAACTACTTTGTTTGTAACAGGAGAGAAAAAAAAAAAAGGAAAAATCAAGAAAATTGAGAACAGAGAAGAAGGTCACCTGCTGGGACTGCGAAGAGGACTTGGCAACCCATGGAAATTGCAGATTCTTTCGAGGTTGAGGTCGAACGTATTCAGCAGAAGCAGTCGCGGAGATGAAGAAAGTGACGGTGAAGATTAGCTTTAGCGTCGCTTCCATTTTCCAGTCCGCTAGCTGAGCTCTCTCTGGTCTGCAACTTTGGGAATGTCAGATTCGGATATTACCAAAATAATCAATTTTTTCCATTGTTGGATAACGTTTTCAGTAATCAGTAATTATACATCCACCAGTTCATTAGTTTAATCAATTAGTCAAGATTAAGCCTACCAAAATGGATTAAAGATCATCTACCAATTGTAATTTCTAATCTACCAAGTTCTAAAGTTGATGATTGTTTTTTGGGGATGAGTAGTAAAAGATATCTCCTCAGATTAATTCACTTATTTCCAATGAACGCCAATTTAACACATTAATGAAAATTTGATAAATTCAATGAATTTTGAATATATTAGTTTCATATAGTTGGTGGCTCTATATAGCAATGTGCAATTGAATTATTGAACAAAAATAATATAATATTATCTGTTTATATTCAAACCTGCACAACTTGGTCTTTAAGTTTTAGGTGTGGGACTAGTCTAATTCACTTGATTTCATACTTAATTAGGAACAAATTGAAAGATTCGATGCCAAAATTTTTGAAACCAAAATCGAACTGATTGAATTTTGAAACCTAACTAAAATCAAATTGATTTTTTCGATTTTGTTGGATTTTGCTCAATTGGATCCGCTTTTTTATTATAACTTTTAAAATAAAAATATATACTTAAATATTTAATATCTATTCGATTCAGTTCAAACTTGTTTATGAAAAAAAAAAACCAATACCAAACCAAGAATTTCGTTTTTGCTCAATTCGATTCCAAAATTGAATTTTTGAAAATCAAAACCAAACACAAATCACTAGTTTGTTTCGATTTATCCCGCTCGACCCGAACTGATCCCACTCCTACAAGATTTTATCTCAAAAGATATTCACTAGTTAGAGATTGATATATTACTTGCAAATCATGCCACGTAATTACATCAAAACATATAGGAGATTGTGTAAAAGCATTCCATGTTTTTGGATTCCAAACTCTCGAAGAAATGGATGATTCTATTTTCTTTGATTTCATAAATATCCCAGCTTTATTTATTTAGTATATTTGTTGCATCCTTTATCAAAGAGATATCATTTTTGTTATGTGTTTCTATTTTTCAAGGTGTAATGTCTTTGGAGATCTCGCCATGTTTTAGACACTCCAAACAAAAAGAACCATATTCCTCCACACATTCTTGAGCACAAATGGGAGACTCATATATTACACTTGTGTTTTTGTGATTTAAATTCTTTTTTGGTCTAGTCTGAATTTGAAGAATAAAAGGATGAATATTTTAAAATTTATGGAATCGACAACTGTCATGAGAGTATTTGTAGCAGTTGGGTTTGATTTTGTTTCCAAACACGCACAAAGGGAGATGATGCAATAATGCATGAAAGATTGGCTGGTAAACTCATTTATCTATATTAACAAGTGTTGCGTGTATGGTAAATGTATTGTAGGGGTGGAAATTGGTTCGGTTTAAATTAAATAATCGAATCAAACTAAATAATTTTGATCGATTTAGTTTAGATTTAATAAGAATAATTTTTTGTGTTAGAACCGATTCGAACCAAATTGAAAAATTCAATTCGGTTTTCGGTTTTGAGTGACATGAACCGAGAATATAGGTCAGACTTGAAGAACCGAGCTTATAAAAAGAAATAACAAAATTGATTGTGCATTGTACTGTGCAGGGTGTGCCCTAGCCCTACGCAGACTACCGAAATCCAAAAATCCAAAACGAAATCACAGTCTCTCGGCGGAAATTGAATTTTCCCGTCACGGATAGAGCGAATCGACGATATTGCCAACTCGCGGTCATTACTATGCAAGTCTGAAGTCGTCCACTTCGGGCTCCAGCACAGACGCAAGTTTGAAGTCGCAACTCTAAGTTTTACAGGTTCCAACTCTAAGTTTTGACAAATCTGGCACCGAGGTTTGTAAGGAGCGAAATGACCTTGTTTCCATTGAGGAGAGGGAGAAGCTGGTTTGCCGAGAATACCACTATACTGAGGCACTAGAGGCGATGAAGAATTAGGAGCCTAATATCTTAAGTGTGGAGCTGAGTATTAAGTCCTTGAAGAGCGTGTGACAACCAGAGAGCAGTAGTTGGCTTGAAGGGAGGTCATAGTGAAATCGAGTTTTGTTTGTCAGGTATGTGTTCATAACTTAATAGAATGCTGTGAACTTCTTCAGTGTTAGGAACTTCTTCAATGATTTATTTGAGAATTTCCAGTTCAATTGGCAACATGATGTGAGATTCTGAAAAGCATTTGATTTTCTTCAAGATTCTTAACCAGTTCGGCTCAATGCAATCTGATGTGAGATCTTGATATTGATACAAATTTCTCCAGCAATGCATTTTTAGAGTAATTTTTTTAGTGTTGTCTTAATGTAATTAAGACTTTCTTTGCATGGTTTCAATTATGCTATTGTTGGGTTTGCATGCATTTAAAGTAATTCATTTATAAATAAGAAGCATTAACCTGGATTGTGAATAAGAAGCATAATCCAGAGAAAACTAAACTACGAAAACCGATCAAAAAACAGAGAAATCAAACCGAAGATTAGGGGTGGGCAAGAACCGACCAGAACCGAGAACCGAATTGGAACTGACGATCGGTTCCAGTTCGGTTTGGATTCATGGTTCCCAAAAAGCTATTTGGTTCGGTTCCGATTCATGGTTCCCAAAAAGCTATTTGGTTCGGTTCCGAGTATTACTTTGGCGAAGGTTGTAATTTCGAAGACACTAAGAAAACCGAAACCAAACCGAAATAGAACCAATGAGAACCAAAACCGAGCTTCGGTTTTTGGTTCGATTTGTCGTTGTCCTCGGTTCGGTTTCGGTTTTTCAAAATAAAAATTGAACTGATTCGGTTCAGTTCTAATTCAATCAAAAATCGAACCAAACCAAACCGATTCCACCTCTAATACGTTGAGTACTATGTGAACATAGAAAAAAAATTGCATCGAAACTTTGACAAATTTGAGAGAGAGTCGGTAGTTTTTTTTTTTATGTCGGGGTCTATTTTGTTAACTATGAATAGTTTGACATCTAATTTATTCATAAAATTAGTTTAAGTTTTGAACTGGCATTAGTTTATATGGTTGATAGTTTAAAATTTACTCAACATAAATAAATTTATTATTATTTTTAAAGAAAATAAACAAAACAACCACTGAACTATAGAATCAGTGACAAGACAACCATTAAATAATTTTCACTAAAAAAATAAAACACTAAACTGTGTGAAATGAACAAAGCAAACATTGTTGTCGTGTTTTCCATTAAAATTTTCAATTTCTTTCTGCAACGAACAAGTTCACTTTCTGCAGTGGACCTGTACATGAAGTAGTCATAATAGAAGGATTTGCTTTCCACAATGGAAGACAAGTTTTTGTAGCGGAAAATATTCATTCCACAACAGAAATTGGTCTTCCGATGCGGAAAATAAATCCTAATTCATGGCACTCCTAGTCAGAGTAGAAAGAGTAGTTTCTACGGTGGAAATTAAGTCCTTGGCAGATACTTGTCTTCCGTTGCCTTAGTATATAAATTCACATTCCGCTCCAGATAGAGTACACTAGTTTTAGAGCAATTTCCTCAGCGAACTCTAAATCCTAACCCTCATTGTCTCATCCAATCTAATAGATTTTACCAGGACTATGAAATTGACTCTCAAACGTAAAGTTGCTCCCTCTCAGCCTCAACCTCAACTAGAATTTGAATCAGTTCGTGCCCATAGATGAAATGCAACGGAGTTCGTTCATGCTCAATTTCAGCACAATGCACAACTTGAGGGTGAAACACAATCCTGACATGAAGCACAACCTCAACCTCAACCTCAATGTCAAGCACAACTTATATCTCAACAGTTCATTTACAACTTATATCAGATCGTTTCAACTTACTAGTCTTCAGGACTACGTTGGCGAACCATAGGTACAAAGATGTTATTAAATAGTGTTCGATTATTATATTTAATTCATTGTCTGGGAATAGAAGACATGGTTGAGAGTGTTGGATTAGCAGGTTTGTGTAGATTGAGTGGAAGTTACTGTGAAGAGATTGTAAAGTTATTTTATACCAATCTTTTAAATTGTCCACCAAACCATTAGAGATCCGGACTTTACATGTTTGGACTGGAGTTGATGTTCACTCCCAATGATATTAATTTGTTGCTTAGATGTTTGACAGATGAAGAGAACGAGCAATAGTATCACATATCTCAAGATCCAGATTTCATTGGACGATGATAAGGTTTGGCAATGCTTCGACAATTGCACTGTAATCTCGAGATTTAAGCATTCAAGAAGCCAAAGTCTAAGAACTTGAACGCTAAAGCCTGAGTTTTCCATGACATCATGACACACAGTATTCTACCATGGGATGGACATCAAGACTGTCACGACTCATCTCCGATTCTCTCAAAAACCGCATCGCGAATCAGATTCTCTTCCCATTGAACTATCACAAACTCACAACTCGCAGCGGAAGTTCACCAAAAAGCACATGCACTGGCGCAATTGGACTACATAAATAAAAAATCTTAACCTAAATAGGAAAGTTGTACACTATTATTTATTATACAAAACTGTATCAAAATTTATTTTACAAACATGAGCTGAATTAAAACTAAATACATCAAAATAAAACTCGAATTCACACTTTGGGCATATGCTGTGCAAACTCTAATATCAAACTACTCTTTACCTTTTTTTACTTAAGCTGCTACTACCTGTTCTTGAAAAACATGGTAAATAGAACTTGAGCTATATGAGCTTAGTAAGAATCCTAATTTAAGGATCCAATAAATCATACCAATATCGCAACTAACTATGTACTAAGCCCAACATAATTAATCCTCACATCCTTAACTTCAAACATTAAACTTTTGATCAACTCTCATGATCACACATTCGAGAATTTATGTTTTAGCTAGATCTTTAGATATCTCAAATTAATATCTTAACTATGTGATACACTTCTTTATATAAGAAGTGTTTAGTGCATATGTAGAATTGCATAGACCTATGATTTACATAATTATAGCCTACGCTTTTTCCGTTCTTATGTGCAATTATTCTTCATGCATAACTTATTTCTATATGTATTTAATTATTAAATACTTTCAACACAAACCTCATATGTCATTCCAAATAAGCACTACCAAACTCTATAGAATACTATTCTATAATTTCTTTCTACCATTTAACGTGATTTTCCATATCAGGGATCACACATTCTATTATTTTCTATCTATCACCATCATTATTTAGACCTTTCTAATCAATGTCTAATTCTCAAACTATCTCTTGTATTCTTCTATAGTTTATTTAACATCAATACTAGACACCTCTAATATGTATTTAATCTCAAGCTACTAGACATTTACAATGTATGTCTATTATAATCTATACGTTAACCACATAATCATATATATGAAAGACTTCCTTATTTCTAGACATTCTAATTAATGTCTAATCTCAAACTATTTGGGCATTTCTAATTAATATCAATCACAATTATTTAGATATTTCTAATTAATGTTTGTTATAATTGATCCCTCTATACGAAGGAATTCCTCAACATGATGCATATGCCTAGACTTATGATATAATAAATTATAGTCTAAATTCTTTAACACCTCTTTTCTCATAACCATGTAACTATGTCATCTCATAACCCACAATTATGCAATATATAAATATGAAATGCATATCACAACCCTTATTTCATAATGATGCAGGGATATTTTGAATCAATGCAATGCTCCATTTCTTATTAAATGGTCATATTGTTTAACAAGTGTCGTATTATTAACATGTACGTGAATGTCAACATATCTGTGAATGTCAACATTTATATGATTATTAATATGAATGATCATACACCATATATGTAAAATCGCACACGACTATGAAATTCCACTATACTGACCACTATCTCCAACAGATATGTCCATGAATATAATAAACTCCAGAGGGCTATGGACTTTCAACCCAAGGGGGACCTACAGTCACTCCCCTTATATTTCTCACTTTATATACGTTACACAATATATAACCTGACGAGATATATTGGGTTCCTCTGTGACCAATAATACCACCTAGATAATATTTTTATACATATAAATATTTCATGATGCATTATTTGGCATCCTCACTATGCATACATTGAATGCATATAATACATATTAATAATGCATGCAATATGAATCATATAAATCTTTTTATTAAGCATATACGATGATGCGTGAAATGGTCTCATACATCTATCTGGACATGTTCTATCTATGTCTCAATCCTCTCCCTTAAAGGATTTATGCAATGGTTTAAAATCTAAAGAAAACATCCCAATCGAGGTTGTTCGCTCCAACAGACAAAAATACAGGGTCTCGGTCATTTGCCCCTTAACTGCGGTCGATCGCTCATGACTATGGTTTTAAAACTTGAGACTCTGTAAGTTTTCCAGATGTTCGCCCCCAAAGACAGGTCATTATCTCTCAAGGCATTTTACTAAGTTCCAATCAACCACTCCTTAATACCAATGACTGCTCATGCATCCGTAGCTACTCGCACATATCTGCGGCTACCCATATCCATCTGCGAACGTCTACCCATCCATGGATACCCGTTTTCATGGCACAATACCAATCAACCACTTCCTGATATCGGTCGACTGCAAATTATACAAATTCAACCTTATACTTGCAGTCATCCACCCTTGATCGACCTCTCTAATGTTATTTTCTATTTCTAATCGACCACACTTCTACTTCGGTCGACCACAATATATGCAGATTCATATTTTTCTCACTTGTTGACGTCCAACCCCAAAGGCCAGTCGTTCACGGCTGTTTCTTCTTCCCAATTTTCAACAATTTCACACATCAAACTCATACCAAACCAATATCAACTCATCTTAAGATTATAATCACTTCATAATAGACATTTAAATCTATTTAAACCCATTAAGCATAAAACTTTATTTATATTTTCCCATTATGATAATTACATACATAACTTTAATTGATCAAATTTCATGATAATAATCCAATATACCAACAATTCATCCATCAAATAGATATTTCCACATCATTTATTCATGACATCAATGAATAATCTTATTTATCCAAGAGTATGTATTCCTCTTCTTCAATTCATTTTATATATGAATTATATGTGTATGAAATTCCTAGCCATCCAAGTATACATCCATTCATGCTTATATTTGAGTTTTACTTCTAAAACTTCAATAAAATCAGCCATAGATACCAATACACAATTCCATGAATTTCAATTATAATTATCAACCCACATTTTCCTCACTTAAACTATACAATATTTAACATAGTTTATAAAACACTTAGTTTAGGGTTCTTACCACTTGAAGATCACTTAATCTTCACTTTCTCCTCTTGATTTTAGACTCAAAAGAATACTATTGGAGAGACAAACACTTTTCCTTAAAGGATTGAGGGTCAAGTCTTCCTCATTCCCTTTCTTCTTCTTACTTTTCCCTTTTCTCCTCTCTTTTTCACCTTTGTTCCAACACAAAAATGACTAAGTCTCAGCCATTTATCATCCTTTTAGAAAGTTCATAGGATGAAATTATTCTTTTGTTTATTTTGTCTTTCAAAAAGTACCATTTTACCCTTCTATCCATTGAAATTCACGAAAATACCATGGTTAATTATTCTTAACCACACTTAGCTTAAGCTAATCAATCTCACTTAGTTCTAAGCTAATCCCCATGATTATCATAATTAATCATGATTAATTAACTTCATCATCCAATAATTACACCTTAATCACATACTTAGTCACTAATCACAAGTGAAGAGGCGGTCGAGTGCTAAAATGGTCGACTGATTCGACTGTAAAATGCAATGGCTATATTTCAACAGTTGGATGATGGTCAACCAAAATTGAGGAGGTCAACTGGTCGAGCAATTTTTATATATAGAAGGCACTTCGAAACTCATTTTAACAAAGAGAAACCATATAGCGAAGCTTTGCCAAAATCCATACTCCTTTTCGCTTCTATAATTGAGTGTCAAACCTAACTCTCTAACTCCCAAACTTGAGATTTTATATTTGGGAGAGTTAGGATTTTTGGTTTTACATTTTATTGTACCTAAACCGTGATTGAAAGGGTGACACCTCGAGAATAGTCAAAGAGTAGAGGATGATGCCCTAGAATAGTCTCTAAAGGCTTGATTGACGCCTGTAAAGTTCAATCAACAATAATCAGGGAGGTTATTGGGTTTAATGATCTCCAAGTCGGGAACTTGGAGCGCGGACGTAGATAGGGTAGCTGAACAATGTGAATAAACTTTGTTTGCACTCTCTCTATCCATTACTCTTTATATCTGTTATTGCTTGCATTAATATTTGTGTTAAATCACTTAGGGATTAGAGATAACAATATCACACAAAAAAATTTAGAACTCCTAATTAGCCCCCCATCCCCATCCCTCTATAGGCATGCATCGGTCCTACAATTGGTATCAGAGCGGGGTAATTAAACTTTTCATGTGATATTGTGCATATAGACTTAAATTTTGTTTAAATTGAATCTATTGAGTTCTTTTTCTAGTTGAAATCTATTTGGATAAATTTGATTGAATTCTTTGATTGTAGAAATTATTATGGCTTTCAACATGCATGTTGAAGGATAATCTTTAGTTAGACCTCCATATTTTGATGGTAATGATTATCTATATTGAAAGTCTAGAATGAGAATTTATTTACAATCTCTAGATTATGATCTTTGGAACATTGTTGAGAATGAACATTTTATTCCTCTTACAATTGAAAATGGTATAGATGTTCCAAAAGAGTATAGTGAATATAGTGATATGGATAAAAGAAAATTGAGTATGAATGTTAAGGCTATTAATACTTTATATTGTGCTTTGAATAAAGATGAATTTAATAAGATTCAAGCATGTGATAGTGCCTATGAAATATGGAAATTGCTTGAAATCACACATGAAAGCACTAATCAAGTAAAAGAAAATAAATTAAGCATGCTTATTCATGATTATGAATTGTTTGCCATGGAAAATGATGAAACCATTAGCTATATGTTTACTCGTTTTACTAACATTACTAATGGTTTAAAAGTTCTTAGTAGAATTTATCCCAATGAAGAGTTGGTTAGGAAAATTCTTAGGTGTCTACCAAGTGCATGGCAACCAAAGGTGATTGCCATTCAAGAAGTGCAAAACCTAAAAGCATTGAAGATAGAGGAACTCATCGGATCTCTAATGACAAACGAAATCACGATGTTGGGTAATGAAAAGAGGAAGGAAAAGAAAATGCATCCTTCAAACCAAAGAACATTGCCTTCAAAGCCTCATCAAGCACCAAAGTTCCGAGGAAGAAGATGAAGAGGTTAAATTCTTGATCCTAAAATTCAACAAATACCTTCATCGAAAGAAGTTGAAAGAGGAAAAGGAAATAATTTATTTTGGGTGTGGGAAACCCAAACACACCTCCTTTGAATGTCCCAAAGTAAAGAAGAAGATAAAGCCCCTTAAGAAGAAAGCTTTCAAGGCCACTGGGACGATAGTGATGACGATTCTTCTTTCGAGATTGAAGAAGTTTTCAACTTTTGCTTCATGGCTAAAGAGGATAAGATACACAACTCTTCTAGCGATTTGGCTTATATCGATGATAATAATGAATTGCTAGATGCCTTTAATGATTTGTTTGACAAATTCAATGTGTTTAAACGGAAATATAATATGTTGAAAAATGAGAAGGACAATTTGATGTTAGAGCATGTTAAAAAGGTTAAATCTTTAAAGAATCAAATTGTTGAGTTGAAAAGCATGAATGAAAAATTGGATACTACTACTAAATCACTAGCTATTGAAATTGAAAAATAATGAATTGACCTTTATTGTTTTGAAATTCACTAACAACAGCAAAAACTTGAACATGCTTTTAGGAAACCAAAGGGTAGCCTTTGATAAAGGTGGAATTGATTACCAACTTTTCCAAAGGAAAAATGTTTCTAATAAATTTTTTGTTTGTCCTACCACTTGTAATACTTGTAATTGTCTAGAATATAAATCATTTAGTTGTCCATTGAAATTGAATGATAAAATGACAACTTCTAAATTTGTGTGGGTTCCTAAATGAACTAAACCAAAGGTTAAATGACCTATACAGATTTGTGTGCATAAGAAAAACACTTAGGTGTTTTTCTCTTATGGATCAAGAGTATGCATAATTGTTTGATGGAAAAGCTTAATGAATTGCTTATACTTTTGATTTGATTTGAATTGATAGTATGTACATAGGTTAATATTTATACTCTTGATATAAATTAATTTAA
Source organism: Begonia loranthoides (assembly GCA_022433065.1). Lineage (NCBI taxonomy): Eukaryota > Viridiplantae > Streptophyta > Magnoliopsida > Cucurbitales > Begoniaceae > Begonia > Begonia loranthoides. Next base: position 22,231,338 of record CM039470.1, on the reverse strand, counting down.
TTGTATGTATATTCCTTTTTGTATCATTGAGCTTAGATGTTTTTAATTCTTCAATTGGTATCTTTGGGTTTAAATTTTGTTAATCCAACAATTGGTATCATAAATTGTGTATAGTGAATTGTTGTTGGTTGTTTAATTTTAAAATCTAGGCAAATCCCCGTTGTTTTGTAATTGTACATTGAAATAGGAGGAGGAATTTTTTTTTCTTTCAAGGATTAAATGTTTTCATTATTATAATTGATATAAATTAAATTATTTTTCTTGGTATATAGTTGTTTTCTCCCAACAATTGGTATTTTAAGGGGGAGAAATATAATTGATTTGTTTGATTGTCCCCTCAAACCTTATATATGGTTAATGACAAAAGGGGAGAGTCAATTGAATGATTTGTTTTGATTTTCTAAAAGCCCTAACTATTATGTTTTTGAAATTGTCGAAGGGGGAAAAATTTTATTTGATTATTTGAACTGTCTTGTGGATCCCCAATTTTTATATGTATAGTAAATGTCAAATGAGGAAATGATATTTGTTTTGATTGAAATATTGATATGTTGAATTAAAATGTTGATTTTGATTGATAAATCTCTTCCCCGTAACTTTTAAAGTTAGTTGTTATTAGAAAAGTATGATTAGTATGAAATTAAAAGTGAGAAATTGCATGAACTAAGGGGGAATATCAAATATGCAATAGACATCATAACCATGCTTAGGTTAGATAATTCAACAATTTAATATGTTTTGTTATCATCCAAAAGGGAGAAATTGTTAGCCTAATAGATATTAGGTTATTTGTTTTGATGATGATAAAATAATTAAGTTGTTTAAGTAAATATGTTTATTCTTTATTGGAAATACCCTTAATACAAGTATTATTGATTATTAACATGTTTACCTAAGTTCATGTAGCTTATAGTATCATTATTCGGATTTAGAAGATTCAAGAAGAGCAAAACACAGAGTTTAGGTCAACTTCGGAGAAGAAGTGGTCGACTAGTCGGATGAAGAAAGTGCCCGATCAGAAAAGCGGTCCATTGGAAAAATTACAAATTGCTCGCGAATTCCAAACTGCTAAAAAGTGGTCGACCGGTGTAGAAGTGGTCGATCACAAAATTGACAAATTCGAGCAGAATTCTGAAACGTGAAGAGGAGGTCGACCGATATGCTAAAGTGGTGGACCGATCTGACTATACAACGATTGGATGGTGGGCGACTGAAATGGAGGAGGTTAACCAATCAAGCAATTTTTATATATAGAAGACACTTTAAAACTCATTTCAACGAAAAAAAACCATATAGCAAAGCTTTGCCAAAATCTATTCTCCTTTTCTATTCTATGATTAAGTGTCTTACCTAACTCTCAAACTCTCAAACTTGAGATTTTATATTTGGGAGAGTTAGAATTTTTGGTTTTACATTTTATTGTACCCAAACTGTGATTGAAAAGGTGATGCCTCGAGAATAGTCAAAGAGTAGAGAATGACGCCCTAGAATAGTCTGTAAAGGCTTGATTGATATCTGTGAAGTTCAATCAATAATAACGGGGGAGGTTATTGGGTTTAAGGATCTCCAAGTCATGAACTTGGAGCGTAGGCGTAGGCCAGGTTGCCGAACCTCTTAAACAAACTTTGTTTGCACTTTCTCTATCCCTTACTCTTTATATTTGTTATTGATTGCATTAATATTTGTGTTAAATTACTTAGAGATTAGAGATAACAACATCACATGAAAAAGTTTAAAACACTTAATTCACTCCCCCACCCCCTCCCCCTTCCTCCTCTATAGGTGTAGGTGTGCATAAGTCCTACAAATACCCTAAACACTACTCACTGTCAACGTAAATTCTAGAAACTACATGGCAGAGAAACTACCTTGAGAAAACCTAGAGGAAGGTCTATCCGAGGGCTTGGCTCTCTCATTCCCATGGCTTCTAGGGTAAATAGGGTTTCGACTCAACGTTTTCTATTTAAAAACCTGTAAGAAGAGAACCTCAAGGGAGTTAATCTTATGAAAATCGTATATGAATTCTATTTTTTCCTAAACAACCTAAGGATCAAACTATAGCTCGCACGTAATCTAGAAAACTAACTCAAATAAAACCTACCCGAGCTACAGCAGATGCGTGAATAGCTACAAAGGATGTCCGCAACAACCCGTTCGACCACTGGCCAACAGTTGCGTTAGCCCTAAAACTCACATTCGCAGTTGCCAAAGCAATCGCGGACACCTAGCCTTCTATAAAAGCCAAAGCTCCTACGGAAACTCAAATATGCAAGCTCTCTGTCTGTCACATGTACTATTTTGTCACTAAAACTCATTCACGGGCGCTAACGGTCTCGCGGACCCTTACTCATTAAACCAAACGACGATGTTTCACATCATCTAAAACCTATTGCGGACGCCAACCCATCCGCAAAAGCTAACGCTTCCTCTTCAATGCTAATAGTTGAGACTTTACTAATCCAAATGACATTGTTTCCATCACTTAAAACCCTACCGCAAACACAAACACAACTGCAAAAACATGATAAAATATAAAACAATGATGTTTCTAACTTATCTAATGCTCTCGGATGACATCTTTCTCTTCCGCAGAAGAATCTTTTCCTAATCCAACGGCTTCTTTCGCTAAACTAAGTATAACAGCTCAACACTCTTCTGCATTCAAGCGGCATCCAACGCTTCCGCGGAAGAATTTTTCCTAAATCTAACAATCTACATTCCTCTCAATAATCTCATCCTATGGTCCAAAACTCTCTAGCACCTAAACTGTAACAACCCGACTTTTTAAATCCTTTTAAAAATACGTGAAATTTAAAACTTTGAAAATCTTTATCAGAGTATGCCTTAAAGTCGGACGCTACCAAACCTTTTCGTTAAATTCGTTGTATAAAATTCTTTATTTAATAAAAATGCGGAAGCGTAAATAAATTTTTCTTTGAAACTTAGCGGAATCATAAATGATTTGTTTAAAACAAATAATAAGAATTAATAAAATATTACTTTAAAATTGCAGCTCTTTCCTCTTTACTTTAATTTGCCAACCAGCTGCAAGTCTCGCTCGTGCAAATCCTTCATCAGCTGCTCCTTAATCTGTTCGTCATTTGTTCCTTCGTACTTGTACCTACATCGCAAGTACTATCCTGAGCCTAAAGCTCAGTAAGTGATATTTACCTATCATGCTACTACATGCTCATATTACGTATCTTTTAAATTGCTGCTTCTTTTCTTTTCCTTATTTTCTTATCTTTTACATTTTCATCATCATTTATGTCTTTTACGTTTTATTTATTGTCTTCGTTTCTTATGCTTTATTCATTATCTTCATCTTTTACGTTTTACTCATTGGCTTTATTCATCGTTTTTGTCTTTTACCTCCGATATAGCAGCAATGACATAATCCGAAAGTCTGCTAATCATTAGTCGTTATGTCCTGGTAAATCCAAGGACCTTTGCAACCTCGCGTCATATTGTTGCCCTTTTTCTTTTTCTTTCACTTATTTATAGCTTATTATTCGTTTATTATTTGATTCGTTTAGCGTTCGTTCTTTATCGTTGTCTTTGTTCGTTTAATATTTTTTATGACTTAGGATTCGTATGTTATTCGTATCGTTTCGTTTGTTGTTCGTGAATGCATACAAACTTCTGAAAGCATAAATAAACATCGAAACATGCTATGAAAACTGTAAACAACGAAATGTGCATTTAAGTACTGTAAACAATGAAACATGCTTTTAAAGTTGTAAACAATTAAACATGCTGTAAAAACTGTAAACAACAAAGCATGCTAGGAAAGCGGTAAACAACGAAACATAGATTTCCTAAACTTGCGATATAGGGTCCAAAGACCAAAACACATGCATATCACTTACCTCGTTCCTCACTGCGTTCAATGCTTAAGCTAACTTTTTGTCTTCTTAATACCTTCATAATTGATAACATTTAATCATTAGTTTAGTCAATTAATTAACTAATTAATTTCATCTACTTTCCCAATCGTTACTCCTTATATGTCGCTTATTAAAGTTTCCTAAACAAACTGCTTAATTAATTATAACTCAATCTAATAGTTTTAATTCCAATTTTCAATGGTTGGAAACACAAAACCAAAGCTAATAGTTAACAACTTTATGTCCAAGCAATTAAAAAAAAACCCTCCTTACTTAACATAAGTTCTCATAATATTCAAGAAACATTTTTAATCGTAATACAATATGCATAAATTAATCTAACTGACATACCCAACATTCACGATCGAATAAAAAGTCCTTAACAAAACATACTTAGCACGCAACAAAATATTCATCCAAGCCCAAGGGACTTAATCCTTTATCTTCTTCCTTTAATATTATCTCAGTCTAAACTTATCAATTAATCTGAAGCAGTAATTCATACCTTTGATAGTTCAAGACCAACTACGTAATAAATCACATGATAAGATTCTCAACAGAACCAACCCCCACCGAACAATTCGAATCAACCAAGCAGTAACAGTTGTAGGAGGTCAAACATGCTTCAGTAAATAAAACAGCGGATCAATTTCCATAAGGGAGTCCAACACTGCTACACAAAAACATCCGAATCCACAGGTTATTGATTTCCAACAAATCATCCAAACCATGATCAAAATGACAAGAACAGAATACCCACATCCATAATCGAAAATACGGAGAAAGAAGTCCTCACCACGAAGACCCGAGGCAACAATTCTACCCTTTCCTGCTTCTTCTTCTTCTACTCTGTCTCTCAACGATCTCTTGATCTATCTCGCAGACGCGGCCTCCCCCATCACTGTATTTATATACAAAATACAAAATTTTGAATGTTGTAACAATTATCCAAGCTATCCCATGATTTCTGCCATAATCTTCGGCAACAATTGTTCATTCAATCCTTCCATCTGGATCGAGCTCCATCTCATTCAAACTTAACAATGGGCTGGACTCCTCATTTGGACATAACAGTGGGCTGGACCGAAGCATCCATCGATCCCCTGCTGGATCGGCAGTCGAGCCCTGCCCAACGCGAGGTCCGCGATTCAGCTCCCTGCAGTGAGCTTCCAACCAACATTCCGACAGTACCAAGCAAAGGAGGAAACCCAACGAACTTACCCTAAATCGACGCAGAAAATCACCTGCAGGAGCAGCTCCAATTTGTCCTGAGAACTCGTCCAATCCGAGTCCTAGCCGCTACATCGTCCATCCTCGTCGCTCGTAGCCGCTCATCGGGAGGTCACCGTCCCCGAGCCTCCGTCATCGCCGTCACTTTCGTCGCCGGCTCGCTCGCTCCGATTGCCTCTCCCCCTTCTCGATTCCTCATCTCCTTTCTACTTCCTCTTTTCGTTCTTCAGCAACCTAAATCCCTCATTCTAATTTCTTCCTTTTTTTTAAATTAATTATTTATTTAATTAATTTTCTTTTAATTCTTTCATTACAATTATTCATTATATTATTACTCACTGATTTAAATCACATTTCACCCAATTATAGTCTTCTTTCATAATTAAATCATTCATTTAATTAAATTATTTTTAACCTGAATCTAAATTCTCAATTATTCTAAATATCGCTTGATGATTATAATTGACGATTATGCTCTTAGTAATACCCCGATAATTGTCCAATTAATTCTAAAATCTCCAATCTCACTTCAATTATCTTTATTAAATTCCATATAAAAGTTCCGGGTATTACATAAACGGCATCACGCTCCCGTGAAAGCATCTTGTTTCTTAAATCCAACCATCCATGTTTCTTCTGCTAAGCTGATCCAACAGTCTAGCATTCTCCGGTATCAAACACTCCCACAGAGCATCTTTCTTTATCCTAAACGATCTCAACCATTCTTAAACCTCACCCAACCGCTCTTAAAGCAACTGATCCTCCTACATGTATTTTTCTTAATTTCCAAAATATAAAATATTAACCCTCGATTAAATCTTTTCTTTAATGTGTATTATTTCACAATGTTTCTTTACTAATTCTACTACATTTGGTTTTCCTAATTATTCAATAATTCCTATCTTATTTTATTACCTATGAAATGAAATTATTTACTTTAACTTTCCTAATTCTAAACCCTTTATTAAAATTCTCCAATTAATCTATAATTAATCTATTAAATTCTAAATTATCGTATTACTTAAGTAAACTATTGTGAAAATTTTGGGTATTACACAGCCTTCAGCCCCCTCCATCCACCTCGGTGGGACAACCTCCATCCACCTCAGGAGGACATTGTGCATAATGTCTTCTGCAGCCCATGGAGGATGAAACTCTGTAGCCTATGTCTTCCCCCCTTCCTCAGTTTTCTCACTTTACGGCGATGGTTAGGAGATGTTCAACAGGATTGTTGGTTGCTTGGAGAGCCAAACGAAATGAATGGAGGAGCAACAAGAGGAGCGCCAACAAAGAATGGAGGAGCAAGCAGAGGAATGAGTGCAAAGAATGGAGGAGTGTCTACAAAGAATTTAGGAGCAAGGGAAAAGAATGGGGGAGAGCTTACAAAGAATGGAGGAGCGAGCGAAAGAGCACCTATAAAGAATGGAGGACCGATTGCAAAGAATGGAGTTGCGAATGACAAGGCGTTCGCATGATCGAGTGACCCCTCCTGCATCCTCTTCAACGGCCCCTCCAGTATCTTCTCCAGCACTCAAACCCTCAGAATGCTTGAAAGTTTTTTAGTTTATATGCAAAGTCCATATATGCATTAATTATTTTTTTTAGTTTATTTGTATAAGATGTAATAACATGTGTCAAATTTATAGAGCTCTTTCTATCACCCATCAACCTTCTTCTCCCGCTGTCTTGCCAAGGTTTAGCAGATAATGACTCTCATTGTAGCGACCCGATTTTTCTTACATTTGAAAATGTGTAAAATTTAAAACTTTTCTTTTATAAAAACAACGGAAGTCTTTTCTTTCGTAAAACCCAATCATTAAAATCCTTTCTCAAATCGTAGCGGAAATAAATAAAAGTCTTTTCTTTTACAATTAAATTATTTTATAAAATCTTTCACAAACCATTTCTCTTTCTTAAATCCTTTAGCCTAGCCAGCCACAAGATTCGCGCATGCAAATCCTTTATCAACTGCACCTTAACATGTTCTCCTTTTCTCATACGTGTACCTACATCACAAAACTTAACTAATGAGCCTAACGCTTAGTAAGTGATATAAAATAAACTATAAAATGCACATGTCATGCAACTTTTAAAATCTATTTTCGTTTTTTGTTTCTTTTTTGTCTTTTCTTTACATTTTCTTTTATCGTTTTCTTGATCTTAACTTTACTTTATCTTGATGGGCATTGGAGATGTCTAAACTTGACGAGGAAGAGTAGCCCACTCAGCCTCACATCTTGAAACGACCATTTTCATTTATCCTGACTTGACAACATTAGAGATATCTAAACTTGACGAGGATAAGCGATCAACCCAACCTCACATCTCATCACACCCATTTATGTCTATTTCTTTTGTTTAACTCATTTCTTATATGTTTTACTGTCCATGGTAGAATGGATATTCCTAAAGCCCAAATGATGGTAGTACGCTTCAGGTCATCAACCTTCGAGAACACCATAAACTTAGTATGTGTGAGCGAGCATCCATTAAATCATTTCTAAAACTATGCATGAAAAACCATTTTTGTATCATTTTAAAACCATGATGCAAGATGCTCGTGAATGCATACACTTCAATCTCCTCTATATAGGCCTCCAAACATTCTTAATATCGAATCCTTATCTTAAATAACTTAAAGCGATAAACACATCATTAAAAGAACTTATTTCTAATAAACACGCAGCAAGTATCATTACAATCCTCAGACATGATCACAACCTAACGTAAAGATCTATGAAAGCAATAAATAGTCAACATACATATCACTTATCTCATTTCCTTAAAGCGTTCCGACACTTAACGCTATCTTTCTTCCTTTAAAACCTTCAAAACCAATAACATTTTAATCGTCAATAATTAATCAACTTATTAACCTCAACATCACCTATACCATTATTCCATAATCATCACATAATAGAATTCTCAGTTCATAATTTCTACAGCATTTACATCCAAGCGGCAAAACCCCTTAAAACCAACAGATCACATTTCTTTATCTTTTATCCAAATAGAGTCAAACAGAACATAACTCTTCCATTATAGAAAATAAACCCTTAATACTATTCATAATTTACAAGGCAACTGTGGCGTATACCATTCTCAAACCCTTAACAGTGCAGTAGTATAACAGGGAATAACTCCCATTTACAGAGCATAAACATCCAAACATTATATCCACATAGCACCCTACTAGGCAGTAGTTAAATCACATTTAACAGATTACCCATTTCAATAAAACCTTAAAGCAGGGAATACATAACAGACTCTCAACCGTGACCAAAATCAATAGCAGAGCATCACATTTATCATCCATCTACTTTTTACAGTATAATCTCCACATAAACCATAAGAAGAATGAAGGAAATCCTTCATACCTAAAGCACCCGAGGACCCGAGAGCATAAACCACCTCCTCCCTTGCTTCTTCTTCTTGTCCTCCTATTTCCCTTCTCTGCCTCTTTATTTTCTTCACAGAAGATCACTGCCTCCCTTTTCTTCTTCTTCTTTATTTCCACACGATCCTCTGTCTTTCTCCAGGGCACCAGGGTCTCCTTCTCTTTCTCTTTCTTTCCTCTCTTCCTTTTCTTCTTCTTCTTTCCTTTCTCTGTTATTTTCTCTCTGCCATCACTCCTTTTCTCCTTCTCTATTTTTCTCCTTGGCTCATTCCTCTTCTAGAAGCTCTCCCACACTCTCTGCCTCTTCTCTCTTATTTCTTCTCCAGAGCACTCAACTCTCACTCTATTTATTTCTCATCTCATGCAAGTTCCACTATCCCCATGAACCTAACCCCCATCCTATTCGGCCACCGAAAAAGAAAGGACAGATGGGGAGAATTTAGAAAATGTTCATCTTGGGATTATACATTTTCTGTAATTTATATGGATTCTGGTCGAGTGAACTCAACCTCATATTCGACCGGAGCACCTTTAAAAACCAAATCATCACATTTTCACGTGGGAGCAGTCGACAGATCACCGGTCAATGGAGCGATCAACTACTTCAGCATTTTATCGTGGGTGCGGTTGACAGGACTGTCGACCGGTAATTCCCAATTGATGGCACTGTCGACCGGTCTAATGCAATTTGTGCAATTTGTGCTTCTGCCTAAAATGATGTGTTTCCTTCTTTCTATTTTAATTCCTCTTTTTATTTTAAATTCCTTTCTTTATTCAATTCCCTTTTTAATTTATTCTCACTTAATCATTAACCAATTCATCAACAATTTATAATTTACTCCAAAATCTCCAATAATACACAATTTCTATTATTCTTAGTCCAAGCTCAATTTTGGGTATTACACTCATTCCTCCATTGGCAGATGTGTCAGGTGGAATAAAGCTTCCACTTCAAACTTTGCACGTGGTAGGTCTTTTATTTGGTTATCTACGTGTCTGCAATTATTCATGTCTTATTACCTTGATGATTTGAAAATGTTCATTTTTGCCACTAGACCTGATGGATACTTTCTTCAGACTAATTTTTGCAAATATAAATAAAAACCTAGAGACATACAATATTCTTGTAAGGGTTATGGTAGAAAACTATTTAATTTTCTAGCATTACGTGTTTTAGACTTTATGCTAAGAATATTTTGCTTCATGTTTTTATTTTCAGAGAGATGATGTGTACCACATCATTACTCTCATCATCCTAAAGCAAGAATCGACAAAAAACACAGTGAGAATTATGTTATATTAAATTAAGTAGTTCATAACATTTTATTATATTACTTATCCTTGTGTTTTTTGTGTGCATTATATTACGTTGAACCAAAAAAAATACTTGCCGCTCAAATGGAAAGATCACTTATTACGTTAGGGTGGATTCACGTAAGTAAACTTCTTGATTTTGTTGTACTTCATGTTTTAACAGTTCTAATGCGTGATTTACTTTTTAAATACACCTATCACAATCGCGTTTTCTGTCATCCGTTGACCTGCACACTCACTATCCATACATGGCCTTGTTGCTAGAAGCAATTGCAATTGTTATAGCACCAACAGATAAAGAGAGATATATCTTTTCACTTGTGTAGTTTCATATTGCTTTCCACTTATGTGGTATTTTTTTCCTTTCCATTTCAGCCTGCATGACATATTTGTTGTACAAGTGGGGGTTTAGGGCTGCTTCAAAATTGAAGGGAGACCGGCTTCCACCCCCATGTAAAATTTGTTGGATGAGGCTTCTTTATACATATACATGGACTCGACTTGCACATTCATGATTGTCGATTTACAGAGGAAATCTCACAACAAGGCGATAACGTAGGTGGCTGATGTGTAAGGATATTAGTTCATTGTAAACTGAAGTTCATATTGAAGTGGTGGATTAGTATCGATGTTCTCATTCCCCCATGCAACTTTCTTTCTTGCCTTGAAAGTTGCATGATTGTTCTGCCTACATTTAGAGAGAGAGACAGAGATGAGAGAGAAAAAGAGGATCTCTAACCTGCATTTAAACATTCAAATAAAAAAAATAAAGAGAGAGAGAGAGAGAGGAATATAGTAAAAGTGTATAACAAAGGATAACATATTTGTTACAAGAAGTTAAAATGAAGAAAATATGGATTACAACATAGTCCAACTGTAACAACCCTCTTATAAACATACCTTATCGTATAAAAATTTCTTTTCTTTTCTCTATTTAAAACGTATATGAGAGGAAATAAATCAGAGTAAGTAAAGCGAAAACTGATATTAGATTGAAAATATGGTTTTTAACACTTTAAACAAGAGTTCATTATTTGACAAAATATTTAAATGTTTATCGTATTTCCAAAAACCATTAACTGTTTCAAAACCTCATTTTTACTTCCCATGAGCCATAACTCTCAGGTCAAATCCGCTGGATAACCCAAGTACTCCTCTTGAATTGCTCCTTCCTCAGGTATATAGCTCGTATCCTGTATATCATCTACACCACAAGTAAACTGTGAGTCTAACGCTCAGCTAGAAGTAAGATGCAGTATGATGCATGTATGTGTCTGATTATGTCAGAAAGGAACCCAGTCAATCTGTCTTTCCTCACAGTTTCATATAGTTAACTTATACATTAAGCTAGGACCTTGGAAATATTTCCCACAAGGAGAATAGTTACTAGTCAGAAACAAATCCTCGACAGACAAGCTCTTGCATCATGACGAGGGAAGGGTTTAATCTCGAGTCTGCCGGTTAGAATCCAAACTACCTCCCCAACCCCCATGTAACGACCCGATTTTTCTTACAATTGAAAATGTGTAAAATTAAAATTTTTTTTTTATTAAAACAGCGGAAGACTTTTCTTTCATGAAATCCTTTAAAGATAATAATAAAGTCCTTTTCTTAAAAATCTTTTTACAAATCGCAGCGGAAGAATAAAATAAATCATTTGAAAATACAATAAATAAATATTTTACATTATCTTTACAAAAAAAAAAAATTCTCTTTAAATCCATTAGCCTAGCCAGCCACAAGATCCGCCCGTGCAAATCCTTCATTGACATGCCTCGGGGGCCGAGGCCTATTACTCGATCGCAAACAAGGTCCTTACTGTCACTTAACCAAATTACTGATGATCTTGTTTCTTTTGCAGGTATTAACTTCGAGGATGATTCTATTTGGGATGTTGTCCCAACGGATAGGGAGCAACCTGTGCATGTCTTGACTTGGGACACACGTGAACGTTATAAGCTTCATCAGACGGGAATTTATCTTCCCGGCATCCCAAACGTGTAACCTTTCAATTCTGCATTTTTATTTCTTATTTTATTTTCATGGCAAACATTGAGCCTATTTTGTGAAGGTAAGGCATGGTTATAAGCTTTAGTCATTCATGCATTTAGATTGTTGGTTAGGTTAGATGGTGATGATTCAGTTATGGGTTGATGGGCCAAGTCCAATCCATTTCAAGCCCAAGGAAAGAGCTGCCACGTGTACGCCATGCATGTTATCTCCCACCAGCTTTAATCTTGGCCATTCATTCCACATTCATCCAAGGGCCTGCATGTTGCCACCCAAAGAAAACAACCAGGAGCTGCCACGTGCACGTCATGCATATTGCCACCACCTGCCTCATCTCGGCTGTCCATCATCCCTCATCTCGGCCGTCCATCATCCCCTACTCATCATCACCTAGGCCCATAATTATCCATGGATTAGATGCATTGAAAAAACTTTTGATCAAATTAATATAATAGTAGCTTTCTCCTCCGTGAGAGAAATCCCGACCCTGTCGTGAGTCAGCCCTGGATTTTCGAATCCGAGACGAAGTAGAGGACTTCCTTGTTAACAAGCTCGTGGTACTTGAGCTAACTCGTAAGTTTTCCCTTTTCAAACTTCCATTGGGAGTTTGAGTGAGGGAAAACCAAACTATTGCCTACGATTGGTAGATTTTCCTCGAAAATCTAGAATCCTTGAACCTCACGTTAGATAGTTCCCGGATCCGATCAAGGGTCTACATCTCCTCCCCTGTCGCTCATCGTTGGTTTCTAACACGTGCTTCCTTTTCTAGGTCGTCTCGTGTCAAGTGGTATCAGAGCCTCAGTCGCTTCCCTTACTTGGCTGCCAATCGGATCACAAGTACCTATTTTATCGCACGCATTTTCCTTTATATTAGTTTTCCTTGCCATAACTTTTGAACTGTCATATCTGCCATAGCTTGAATTTGCTATCATTTTTGAACTATCATTTTGTTTTGTGCGAGTTGACTTAGAACTGTCATAACTTTTGCTGTGGGTTTCAGATTTTTACCCATAATATATCATTGCTAAGTCGAATTTCGACCAAAGATGGAACCCTAAAAATGACGTTTAAGCCCTCAAATAACGCTTTGAAGTTAGAAAACCATTTTGGGGTTAATTCGTGACTAAATAAATAATTCCTATTAAGGATTATCTCCCCACATATTAGGGTTAATTCATGACTAAATAAATCATTCCTATTAGGGATTATCTTCGCACATATTAAGGTTAATTCATGATTAAATAAATCATTCCTATTAGGGATTATCTTCGCACATGTTAGGTTAATTCATTGACTAAATAAATAATTCCTAATGAGTAGTATGAAAACAAGAAGCGCGACACTCCGAGAAACTCAAGCAAAAGACCAAAGTCATGAGGTACCTACTCCCGATTCCGAACCTTACCAAGGGGGTGAGTCAAGTCTTCAAGGCCAATTGGATGGTTTGACGGGCGTAGTTGGAGACCTTGGTAAGCAACTTGCAGACGTATCTTTGGGTTTACGTCAAGTGATGGAACAAATTGGACGCAATAATGGCCGGAATTTTATTCCCGAGCAGAGAAGATATCAAGAGACACCTCAGCGACATCGAGGAGAAGTTCCAAGAGAACGCTTCTATGAACTGAGACCCCAATACGAGGACGAGCGGGTCGAGCCTCAAAGATGAAGGACCCGAAACTACGACTACTTGGAAGACGATGAATGGACGTTAGATGAGGAAGAGAATTATCGTCCAAGACGCTATAAAGATGAGCAAGATCTATGAAATGCTAAGATATCTATCCCACCTTTTAATGGAACTTATGATGGAAACACATTCCTCGACTGGGTAGATAAAGTTGAAAAGGTATTCGCATTGCCATGATTATTCCGAGCGAGTCAAGATCCAACTCGTAGCCCTCGAGTTGACGAACCACGCGGCCTTATGGTGGAACAATATAAAAGCCCAACGCATGCGAGAAGTGGGGTATCCAATTCCTACATGGGATGTGATGAAAAACCTCATGTATAAGAGATTCGTCCCCAAGCATTATAAGCATGAACTTTACTAACAAATCCATAGCTTGCGACAAAACAACCAAACCGTTGACGAATATCTCACCGAATTTGAGACGCTTAAGATGCGTGGAGGAATTGAAGAACCTGAAGAACAAGTTGTCGCCATATTCATCAGAGGTCTTAACCGAGAAATTGGAGATACGATTGAGGTGCAACAATTAGAGACCATGGACATGGTTGTACAATTAGCCCTTACCATTGAGAGGCAACTTAACCGCAAAAGAAACGTCAACTATCCCTCCAAGTTTACCCCGAAACCTCAAGAAATTAGGAGACAACATCCAGCTTCCAATAATGCAATTTCTATACCTCATTGGAACAAAGGAAGAGAACCAGCTAAACGCAATTGACCACCAAATGAGTCCAGTAGCAAAGCCAGTAGCAAAGCCATTATCAAAGATAAGCCCACTGGAAATAACCAAAAGGCAAGGGACATCACGTGTTTTAAATGTCATGGCAAAGGACATTACGCAAGTGATTGCCCAAACCACCGTGTGATGATTTGCAGAGAAGATACCGGTGAATGGGAAAGTGAAGATAATATTGGACAATATAGCAATGAACAAGCGACTGCCGAGGAGACTGACACTGACGATGATGCGTGCCCTCCACAAGACGGACCCCTACTGATGGTCATCCGTCGTGCTCTCATGTCACAACACATCAAAGAGGACTGTCAAAGGGAAAACATATTCCACAGTCATTGTGCTGTTAAAGATAAAGTGTGTTCCGTAATCATTGATGGAGGAAGTTGTGTCAATGTTGCTTCCCAAGACATGGTCCAAAAACTTCAATTGCCAACCATTGCACACCCACACCCATATAAATTACATTGGTTGGATGATCAAAATGACATCAAGGTCACTAAGCAGGTAACTGTTGACTTTACAATAGGAAAATACAAGGACTCAATTCTTTGTGATGTTGTTCCCATGAAGGCTAGCCATTTGCTACTTGGAAGACCTTGGCAGTATGATCACAAGGTAACTCAAGATGGATTCTGTAACCAATATTCCTTTAAATTCGGAGGCAAACCAATTAAGCTTTTACATATGACTCCCGAACAAATTTCTAAGGATCACGCGGCGAGAAAAGAACAGAAGACCAACGAAAACCTCTTAATGTCCAAACAAGAAATGAGGACTTGCGTAGCTCGAGGAGAGACACTTATTCTTGTCTTGTTCCAGGATAGAGTGATGGAACTTGGAGAGATTCCACCACCTATCAAACACCTGCTGATCAAATTTCAAGACATTTTTCCAGAAGAACTACCCCATGGGTTACCACCTTTAAAAGGTATTGAACATCAAATTGACTTAACCCCTGGAGCAGCCTTACCAAACCGCCCGGCTTATCGGATGAAACCAGAAGAGACAAAAGAGCTTCAAACCCAAGTACATGACTTGATGGACTGAGGTTATATATGTGAATCAATGAGCCCTTGTGCTGTGCCAACATTATTAGTACCCAAGAAAGATGGCACCATGAGGATGTGTGTTGACAGCCAAGCCATAAACCAAATTACTATCAAGTATAGATATCCTATCCCAAGGCTCGAGGATATGTTGGATAAGCTCTGTGGCGCATCTATATTTTCAAAGGTGGACCTTAAGAGTGGGTACCACCAGATTCGCATGCGAGAAGGTGACGAGTGGAAAACTGCCTTTAAGACCAAGTACGGCTTATTCGAGTGGATGGTCATGCCTTTCGGCTTATCAAATGCCCCCAGTACCTTCATGCGATTAATGCACCATGTATTAAAGGACCTATTGGGTAAATTTGTTGTCGTTTACTTCGATGATATTTTGGTATACAGTCTAGACCTTCCACAACATGTCACTCACCTTAATGTTCTATTTGAAACCCTTCGCAAAGCAAAACTTTTTGGAAATCTAAAAAAGTGTTCTTTTGGACAAGAGAAGGTCTATTTTCTTGGATTCATCATATCTAAGAATGGAATGGAGGCTGATGAAGAAAAGATAAAGGCCATAAAAGAGTGGCCTACACCAAATGGGATATCGGAAGTAAGGAGTTTCCATGGATTAGCTTCATTCTATCGGCAATTTATACGAGATTTCAGTTCTATTGTTGCTCCTATTACCGAATTAACAAAGAAAGGAGTAGAGTTTGCTTGGACTCCCAAATGCCAAATGAGTTTTGACACTATTAAAGAAAAGTTGTGTAATTCTCCGGTTTTTGCACTTCCTGACTTCAATAAAGTTTTTGAGATCAAAAGTGATGCTTCAGGAGTTGAAATTGGAGCGGTGCTAACACAAGAAGGCAAACCTGTGGCCTACTTTAGTGAGAAACTTAAAGGAGCTACCCTTAATTACTCTACATACGATAAAGAGTTCTATGCAGTCATTCGGGCACTTGAACATTGGCAACATTACCTCTTATCTAAAGAGTTTGTCATCCATTCTGACCATCAATCACTTAAGCACATCAAGAGTCAGCATAAATTGAATAAGAGACATGCCAAGTGGGTCGAATTTTTAGAAAGGTTTCCATACACTTTAAAGTATTTGAAAGGAAACGAGAATGTAGTCGCGGACGCTCTCTCTCGCAAAAGAATCCTTTTCACCGAATTGAGAACAAAATTTTGTGGATTTGAGTGGATCAAGAATGCTTACGAAATCGATGAAGATTTTGGTTCTCATTATGCGAATTGCCTAACCAAACCCGATGGGGGTTTTTGTTTGATAGATGGATTCCTTATGCATAAAGGAAAAGTTTGCATTCCTCGAGGTAGCCTACGACTTAGCCTAGTAAAAGAGGCTCATAGTGGAGGTTTAGCGGGACATTTTGGGGAAAAGAAAACCATTGAGCTACTTAAAGAGCATTTTTATTGGCCACGTATGATGCATGATGTACACCATCTGTTGGAGCAATGTGCTAGTTGAAAGAAAGCCAAGAGTAAAGTCTTACCGCAAGGACTATACATGCCCTTACCAGTGCCTACCCATACTTGGATTGACGTAAGTATGGACTTTATCTTAGGCTTACCACGGACCGCAAGGAGCGAGGATTCTATTTTAGTGGTCGTGGATAGGTTCTCAAAGATGGCTCACTTTTTGGCCTGTAATAAGACTGATGATGCCCCTAATATTGCTGACCTCTTCTTTAAGGAGATTGTCCATCTCCATGGAATACCACATTCAATCGTGTCGGATCGCGACACTAAATTTTTGAGTACTTTCTGGAATGTTTTATGGAGAAAATTGGGAACAAAACTGTGTTTTAGCACATCCTTTCATCTCCAAACGGATGGACAAACAGAAGTCGTCAATAGGACTTTAGGCACATTATTGAGATGTGCCGTGGGAAAGAAATTGGGAAATTGGGACGTTCTTCTCCCACATTTGGAGTTTTGTTACAATTGATGTGTTCATTCGACAACCCACAAGACACCGTTTGAAGTTGCATATGGTTTTAACCCTTCAACGCCTTTGGACTTATTACCCTTGCCGACCAAGGACCTTATCAATGCCTCTGGTGCACATAAGGCTGAGCAAGTTAAGAAATTACATGAGACAGTGCACGCGGCTATTAGGAAGAGCAATGAGGGTTACGCCAAACATGCCAATAGAGGGCGTAAGGAAGTGATATTTAAAGAGGGGGACTTGGTATGGTTGCACCTAAGAAAGGAAAGGTTTCCTGACAAGAGACATTCGAAGTTACTCCCAAGAGCGGACGGACCTTTCAAAGTCTTGGAAAGGATAAATAATAATGCTTATAAGATTGACCTTCCCGGAGACTATGGTGTGTCAGCCACTTTCAATGTCCAAGATCTATCACCCTTCGTGGGTGATGACCCTATTGAGGAAGAAGAGCTCGAACCATTGGATTTGAGGACAAATCCTCTCTCACCTAGAGGGGATGACATGCCTCGGGGGCCGAGGCCTATTACTCGATCGCAAACAAGGTCCTTACTGTCACTTAACCAAATTACTGATGATCTTGTTTCTTTTGCAGGTATTAACTTCGAGGATGATTCTATTTGGGATGTTGTCCCAACGGATAGGGAGCAACCTGTGCATGTCTTGACTTGGGACACACGTGAATGTTATGAGCTTCATCAAACGGGAATTTATCTTCCCGGCATCCCAAACGTGTAACCTTTCAATTCTGCATTTTTATTTCTTATTTTATTTTCATGGCAAACATTGAGCCTATTTTGTGAGGGTAAGGCATGGTTATAAGCTTTACTATTCATGCATTTAAATTGTTGGTTAGGTTAGATGGTGATGATTCAGTTATGGGTTGATGGGCCAAGTCCAATCCATTTCAAGCCCAAGGAAAGAGCTGCCACGTGTACGCCATGCATGTTATCTCCCACCAGCTTTAATCTTGGCCATTCATTCCACATTCATCTAAGGGCCTGCATGTTGCCACCCAAAGAAAACAACCAGGAGCTGCCACGTGCACGTCATGCATATTGCCACCACCTGCCTCATCTCGGCCGTCCATCATCCCTCATCTGGGCCGTCCATCATCCCCTACTCATCATCACCTAGGCCTATAAATATCCATGGATTAGATGCATTGAAAAAACTTTTGATCAAATTAATATAATAGTAGCTTTCTCCTCCGTGAGAGAAATCCCGACCCTGTCGTGAGTCAGCCCCGGATTTTCGAATCCGAGACGAAGTAGAGGACTTCCTTGTTAGCAAGCTCGTGGTGCTTGAGCTAACTCGTAAGTTTTCCCTTTTCAAACTTCCATTGGGAGTTTGAGCGAGGGAAAACCGAACCATTGCCTACGATTGGTAGATTTTCTTCGAAAATCTAGAATCCGTGAACCTCACGTTAGATAGTTCCCGGATCCGATCAAGGGTCTACATCTCCTCCCTTGTCGCTCATCGTGGGT
Source organism: Begonia loranthoides (assembly GCA_022433065.1). Taxonomy (NCBI): domain Eukaryota; kingdom Viridiplantae; phylum Streptophyta; class Magnoliopsida; order Cucurbitales; family Begoniaceae; genus Begonia; species Begonia loranthoides. The sequence continues at coordinate 22,212,575 of CM039470.1, read as the reverse complement.
TCTAACACGTGCTTCCTTTTCTAGGTCATCTCGTGTCATTCATCAACTTCTCCTTAACTTGTTTTCCTGTTCTCGTACGTGTACCTACATCACAAGACTTAAACTATGAGTTTAACGTTCAATAAGTGATATAAAAGAAAACTGTAAAATGCAAGTGCCATGCAACTTTTAAATCTCATATGCAATTTTTGTTTTTGTTTTCTTTATATTTTATGTTTCAGTCTTTTTCTCTGATGCAACTGACCCCGACGCCTTTGGTATAGTAGCTCCGGCTCCGACCGAAAGCTCTACTAGCTGTTGTATGCTACAATGCACAATATTCGGCTAGGGCTACAACCGTTGCCTACTAGCAATCGTACGCTTAAACAACCTCATTAACCATTGATCGATCCATCCCGGTTCCAACCGAGGACTCACTATGTGATAAATGCTCGACTCTGATCTAACCACATGTTAGCTACTGTGTACACCGATACACAGCAACCCAACCTCAGGGATAAGCAACTCCGGCTACGACCAAAAGCTCTGCTAGCTGCTGTACGCTACGACGCACAACATTCAGCTCAACCTACAACCTCTGCTTACTAGCAGTTGTGCGCTCCAACAATTAAATAGCCTCATTCACCTGTTGGACAGCCAGTCTCGAAATCGACCAAGGACCAACTAACAAGTCCATATCTCATATCATCTCTTTTACATTTATTTTATTTAATTCATTTACGTTATGTTTCTATTTCCTTTTCAAAACCATGCATGAAAACCATTTTGGTAACCCTTTGAAATCCATGATGCGTGCTATGCTCGTAAATGCATACATTCTGTCATATCAGTCCTACAATCTCAATATCATAAATTTTAACGTAAAGAACCTGCATCTATTAAACATATCACTAAAAGAACCTAATTCTAATAAATACCAAGCAAGCAGTAGTACAATTCGAGAAACATGCTCAATATCTGGCTATTCTAATAAAGCAGTAAACAACTTTAATATTTTACTAAAGCAGTAAACAATCAGCATAGAATTCCCAACTCTTGCGATGTAGGGCCCCAAAGACCAAAACACATTCGTATCAGTTACCTGGGGTCCGCAACACGTTTCTGCACTTTATCCTTCCCTCTTCTTAATACCTTCACAATTAATATTCAATTATCAATACTTAGTTCAACCATCCCAAATCACATACCTATAACTCAATAACGTACATGTGTATTATAATTCTTTTCAACATTATCCATACCATTATTCTTCATTTATTACATAACAGAATTCCATAATCCAAAACTAAATAACAACCATCCAGCAAGGCATCCATAAACTATCCAAACACCAATTACTACCCATTATTAATATGCATGCAGAATACCTTAACCAAGTGTAACACTTTACCAGAATATGGAGCCGTATCAACAGGGAGCATAACCAAGCTTAACCGAACAGTATTCCACATCACCGTAATTTACAGAGGATATAATCCAACATTCAAAGTCCAAATCCAACAAAAGAGCAATATTATTCATTAACACCAATTTAACAGAATAACATCCATTATTATCCAATAACCTGTAACTAAATTTTTTGAACATACATTCTCATCCATGATTTATCTGCAGAAATCTCAAAAACAATTAACAGAGCAAAACATCTATCAAAATCCTCATAAAACTCAAAGCATAATTCCTAATATCCTTACAGGCATATTCTTCCAATTTTAACAACAATCATTTACTTAATCCATAAAAACCGAGAAGCAGTAAGCACAGAGGGCATAAACCACTATCATGCATGCCACAGACAACTCACCAATAATTTCAAGAATATATTCATCCGAGACATTCAAAACAGAAACCATCCTTCATTCATTATCATCTACTCTTAACATTCATCTCATAAATCCATAAAAGAATGAAAGAAATATTTTTACATGAAGGACCCAGAAGTAGCAGCTCCACCCTTCAAATTCTAGAATTCACCCGAGGAAGAGACCCAAGAGCTCCCATCCTCACTCTTCTTCACGGCTTCCCCTTTTCTCACTGCTTCTCTTCCCACTTCCTCTCCTTTCCTTCTCAACACTTCCTTCCCTTCCTCGGCCTTTTCCTTCTTCACCAGAGAGTTCCTTCTCTCTTTTTCTCCAGAGAGTTTCTCTCTGTCTTCTCTCCCTTTCTCTTTAATTCTGCCACAAACGAAGCTTCCCAATATACGCATTAATAATCCTCATGCCTCACCTAACACCTCTCATATTATGACATCTGTAAATGGAGCATATGTGGAGGAATTACAGAGGATGAAATTATCGAGATCACATTTCCTCCCCGGGTCGGGCAAACCCAGTGGAACCGGTTTCCTATCCAATGCGAAGCTCACGGGTCGATCTCCTACTACATTCGTACCTGCCACTTCGTCTCTGTGATTTCCACGCCCATTCCATGGAAACTGGAGATGCAAAGCCAACCCATACAACAAAGCACCATCCCCCCTGCAATACCCATCAACAGAAGAAACAGAACAGAGGATGTTGAGAAGCTAGCAACGTACCTAAGCATTATTTACCTCTCATAGTTGTCGACAAAGACACTACCACTATCGTCCACATCACAATCCTCCGCCAACCCTGCCAAGCACTCGCGAGAGCTTTACGCATTTGTTCCTGTGGGTTGGGTGCTCACTGGATGCACCAAGCAGCCTAGTGAACCTGGCAACGACACCCAGCTCGCTCAGGCTCAACGACGCCTGCCGGCTGCACACCATTTCCCTGCAAAGAAGGCTTTGGCTGCGGGAGCTTTGCCTCCCCTGTCTCCCGAGTTCTCTCTCTCTCTCTCTCTGAAAAATGGTAGCAGGCCCTTCCTTTCATCTCACCCCTTTTTTCTTCTCAAACCAGACCGGTGGAAACTGGTTTAATCCACATTTCCCCCCTTTTCTTTTAATCCAATAATTTATTTTACCTTAATTTTATTTATTCCATTAATATATATATATATATCAAATATGTATGTCATATATTAATCGACCCACTTCCAAGTCCCTGAATATCGCTTGTCTATAATTGCTGGCCCAATTTAAATTCTTCAATTCCATTTCCTAAATTAAATTTCCATAATTATAAAATAATATATTCTTAATTCCAAGTCTACCGTGACCTAGAAGTTCCAGGTATTACACCCCAAGTCCCCTTTACATTCGTTTAATTCGATCTTTTACGTGCAATGCATGTGAATACCAACCATATGGTATTCGTATTTGTTTCTAACCATGAGGCATGTTCATACAATGCAATATTAATCACAGCAGTATAATGTATGTCAAAGCAGGGAATAAGGCAAGCCAACAACATGGAGTAAGGCAAGTTAATAGCATGGAATGAACATAGGAAAAAAAGACAGAAGCATCACAATGAATATCATTATTTCTTTTCAACTATATACCGTATCACTTTTAAGCCTTTCTCTTCAATCATTCCTCTCTATAGAATAGACATATTCTCATTGACAGTAACAAACTAAATGCACAGAGTCTATTAGTCACAAACAAGTAAATAGCAAGACTATAATATCTCATATCATCGGGGCGATATAATATGAAATAGTAATCCACAGGATGACCAGTAAAATAACAAAGAGCTAAACCTCGGCAAAGGCATTCATCGAAATATCCAACAATACCAAGCAGTGAATCAAATCCAGAGCAACAGAGTAAGGGCAACATTTAACAGACAGACTTACACATCCACAGGAGTAACTATTTTTCCAAAGATATAACAATCAAAATCAAATAAGAGACCGAACACTCATCATCAAAGTAGAATCAACAGGGTAACTATTGAATGGCAGAAACTTAAACTACACAGAGAGCAACATTCATTTCGGCAGTTTAACATTCTAAGCAACAAATAGAACAAGTCCTATATTTATAGTGTAGGCTTCCTCTAGCCACAACACTCTTACTCATTACCTCACTTGAAGATTCCACATCGTCGAACTCCTTCTTCTCATCAACAGCAGCGCACGCTTCCAGACAATCCAAGGGAGCAGCTCCTTCACTACTTCTTCTTCGCTCTCACACCCTCTCTGTAAAGATACCCATCCCCTTTCTCTCTTCTGCTCTCTGTAAGAAACCAATAACCAGAAGCTCACGTCCCCCACCTCCTTCTGCCTTCATTATTTATAAGCTGAAGAGGCTTCCTAGAGAAGCTTCGTTGATGGTCACCTCACTAGCCACGACTAAGGTGGTTCAATAGACAAATGCCATGTTGATAATGTTATCGGTTTGGGAGTATCGAGGGAAAATTATAGGGAGAATCACAAAACACACACGGCAAAAACTATTTTTTCCACAAAATAGCGAAGGAGTAGTTGGCATCTTATTGACCGCCAACACTGACCAGTTCAATGCGAAAATCATTCTTTCGCAAATCATAATGGCACTGGTCGACATGGATGTCGAACAGAAATTCCCTGTCGATATGCATAGTCAACCGGTCCCACATGATTTTCACAACCGCTACTCCAACCACTACATCAACCGATCCTAAGCAATTAGATTTTATTTTATTTTCCAAAACGTGATCTTCTTTCTCCCGAAACTTAAATTTATATTTCGTTCCTATTTAATATTAGTCCCTTATTAGTTTATACCCCCTTTTCTATAATTATCGCATTAATGTACCATACATTATTATGGAATGCGTTCCCTTTTATCAAAATGTATATTCCATGAAAATTCTTTACATTACATCGATGGAGAAATTTATCTGAGTATTACACCAACCTCTCGTATATGTGGACCTTGTGCGACAGACTTCTGCATAACAATTGAAACATATTGCCAATAAAACTATCCTTGTTAAAATAATACTAGAAAACATAAACGTAATAATGTGCTCAATTGTGTCTCGGCATTCGTGAAATCCATAAATGTGTCATGCGAACTTCTTTTCCTATCTCTGCCACTTCTGTCTTTGGACCTACCGTTGCCACTTGCCTCTCCCATGTCTGGGCCTCCACTTGGACAAGTGCAGATATTATGGCCCACACCCAGACGTGCCTACATCTTATGTTGACATTTATCTTGTTTAGGACTAGCTATGTGACTCATCAACATCCTTGACTCTTTGTTTTGTAGGCCTTTCTGGACGTCTCTTCATTGGCGGTGATATAATTGGATTCTGGTTCATTACAGGTCACATGAGTTGTCCACTGACCGGTTGGACAAAGTGTGAGTACAGCCTAATGTATGTGTCTCAGTGGTAGCATTCATGCACAAATTCCTTAGCTGGTCTTCTCATAAAATGCATACACGAAATTGCATGCACGCACAAGATTTTAGTCAACTCCCAGTGATAACAGTTACAAATACGCTTGTCTAAATCAACTACGTATTGTTTGTTGCCGTTGTTGCCGTTGTTGACCTCAAACCAACCAAGTCCTGCATTGAACTCCAATTTCGAATTGCAAGTTGTAGTTTGACAAACCTCTTATTGATCCAAGGACACAAAAGGTCTATCAACTCAGCTATTTTTTCATTTTTCTTAACTATCCTTGATATGATATCATTTATTATCATCTCGAATATAGTCGGGATCGATTTATCCTGGGCGGGTTGGATGCAGGCGTTGAAGGACTCACTCAAATTGTTGGTGCTTATGTCGTACTTTGGGATCGGAATGAAAGCATGTTTCGACCAAAACCTCAAATCAATTCCTCGTAGGTATGCGTATGCCGCCATGTTTACCAAATATAATTTCTGCATCTCTCTCTCAAAGTGTCTTACTATCGTGGCCCTAGATGCGTTTTATATTGCGTCCTTGTACAACTTGCCTCTAAATTGTTTTTTCAAGTTATCATACAAGTGTCTGAGCAAAAAACGATACTCCGCTGACTTTGCGAACTCAACAATAATTGGTACCAACCCCTACAAAAATGAATACGCTGAGACAAACGTCCGTGTAGTACTACACATAACATAAACATATTTTACAAAAACAATCCACCTTACCTTTTATCGGTTGAAAATGATTGTCCACCTCTTACCGGAATGACTATTTAAATCCATAAACAACAATTGCAAAAATCAGCCCCAAAATTCCATGCATTATGTTTCAACCACTGCTACAACAATTGGATAAATTTCATCATTCCCCATCAATGTCGACAACTATGAGCAACTAATGTAGCGACCTATTTTTCATTTTCCTTTACAAACCTTTAAAATTTGAAATACTTTTATTTAGAAAACATATAGCAGAAGGCGTCTCTTAAATAAAATCATTTAAAACAAAAGAAATGTGTTATAACAAAATTCTTTTTCTTTAACTTTTAAAAGTATACATTTTATACATACGCAACAAATTCCTTTCCTTTAACCTTTCTTGTTTAATTTAGCCAATACAATATATCGCTATGAAAATCCTCCATCAACTGCTCATCTCCCATTTTCCACTGTGTTGTTACCTACATCATAAGACATAAGCTATAAGTCTAATGTTTAGTGAGAATGAATATCTAAAAACAATATCTGTAATTATGCTATGTAGTTTTATGATCATGTATTCTCGTTTGATCTTTCCTTTTTACGTTTATTTCTTTTAGTCAAATAACAGTCTAGACAATTGGAGAAAATCAGTCCAAGAGAAAAGATACATCCTTAGGTTATCTTAGGCAGAACCGTCACCAAATCCCCTGTCGAGGAAAATGATCCATTATCTCGTAGTTCTCCTAACTAAAACCATTGCGAAACTTCGTCTCACAATCATCTATTTATGTTTATTTAGTTAATTCATTTTAGTCATATAACAGTTTAGACAATTAGAGATTACCAAGCCAAAGGAAAAGATATTTCCTATGGTTCTCTTAAGCAGAACCGTCACTCAATCCCGACAAAGGAAGAGATGCATCAACTAGTAGTTCTCTTAAGCAGAACCGTTGCTGATCCCTCCCAACCTCTAATGACTATGTATGTTTATTCAGTCCATATTTAATTTCATTATCATTATTCATCTTTATAAACATTTCTAGAATGTAATGCAAGAACCATGCATGAAATCATGTGTACCTATTGTCCATCACAACAAACTCCATAAATCATCATAATTCTATCACATACAATCTCTACTCAAATCAACCAAACCAACTATAAGCTTTAGACTTAACTCCTAATAACCTTTACGACCATATAGCCTCAATCAAATAGTTGTACATATATCTAACTACACTTATAAACATAATATCTCATAAATCTATAGTCTTAATCCTAGCATACTTAACATATTCTACTCTTGTGATGCAGCAAAAAATGACAACTTAAATCCATTACTTACCTTATAGTTTTGGTGTTTCTCAGTTGATCTTCAATTCCTAAACAAAACACATAAATTCTCATTAGTCTAAAGCATTGTAAATATAACGACCCAGTTTTTATTACCTTTGAAATCGCATAAAATTTAAAATTTTTCTTTTTATAAAAACAACGAAAGATTTTTCTATTATAAACTAATTAAAAGAAAACAATTAAACTCTTTTTCTCAAACATTTTATAAAACATAAACTCAATTAAAAGACAATAATAAAATTCTTTTCTTAAAATCTTTTATGAAACACAGCGGAATATAATTAAAACAAAACATTAAAAAAATACCATTCTTTTCTTTTACAATTTAATATTTTACAAACTATTTACAAAATTATTTACGAACCATTTCCTTCAAATTCTTTTAGTCTAACCAGCCATAAGATCCGTGCGTGCAAATCCTCCATCAATTGCTCATTCACCTGTTCTCGTGCGTGTACCTACATTGCATGACTTAACTAATGAGTCTAAGGCTCAGTAAGTGATATAAAAGAAAACTGTAAAAAAAATGCATATACTGTATGTCTTTTAAATCTGTATGCGGTTTCTGTTTTCTTTTTTTTTTTTCTTTTACTTTCTTATAGGACTATGGTGAACTGTGATGAACCATGATGAACTATGATTTTGGCAAATGGGATCATAATGGTGACCCAAACAAATGTCGGGTGAATCTGGCCATCATGATGAACTTATATCATTTACCCTTTTCTGTGAACATTTCATTAGCAAACAGAATCATGATGGTAACCCAAACTGAAGTTGGGTAAACCTGGCCATCATTATGAACTTATATCGTTTACCTTTTCCTGTGAACATTTCATAAGTAAACAGAATTATGATAGTGACCTAAACTGAAGTTGGGTGAACCTAGCCATCATGATGAACTTATACCTTTTACCTTTCTTCACTTTTATCTTTCTCATTTTTCTTATATTTATTCATATTTCATTTCCATTATCGTTTTCTTTTCAAAACTATGCATGGCGTCCGTGAATGCATACAGTGTCTATCATATCATTACTATAACTTCTAAACATGCTCATCTATTAAACATATAATTAAAAGAACATAATTCTAATAAACACCCAGCAAGCAGTAGTATAATTTGTTAAACATGCTCAATATCTGGCTATTCTAATAAAGCAGTAGACATGCTCAAAATTCCTAATAAAGCGGTAAACAATCAGCATACAATTCCTAACTCTTTGCGATGTAAAGCCCGAAAGACCAAAACACATGCGTATCACTTACCTAGTTTCCGAAGCGAGTTTAGCTCTTTATCCTTCTTTCTTTAATACCTTTAAAATAATTAATATTTATTCATTAATATTTACCAATTATGAATCTCACTTTGATACAATTATTCATCGTTTATTTCTCAACATAATACCATAATCTCAATACTTTAATTCACCTAACAGTTTCCATAATCCAAAACTGAATAACCACAGTGGAGTCCAAGCCCATTAACAAACTAAACCCTCAGCAATGGCGACCAATACAAATATCCAAACATACAGTATTAATATATCCACTATAATTACTTTAAGAAATAAAGTTGCAACCAAACAACAAGACATTATCCATTTATTTCATCTTCCAATAATTCTGTCTTAGCAGGGTAGTGAAGAATAGAGAATCAAATCCACAATCTCCAAAATATACATACCTACATGGTCAACTCATTAATATACCAAGCATTTAAGTCAATGTCAAAGGGAAAACTAAGCTTAACCAAGCACTATTCCACTTCATTGTAATTTACAGAGGGTATCCAACATTTCTACATGTTCACTAACTACACAAATTTATCAAAGAATACAACTTAACAAAGAATGACTTTATTCCTCCAATCCCCCAAATAATAGAATAAGTTTAACATTCAAAGACATCACAATCCTCACGGCTAATAACCAAACAACACCAACAGAGAATAACACAGGCTCATCATAACAGGGCACATATCTCCATCGTTCAGCACCAATAACCAACATATAAAATCTAACTTCCATGAACAAAGCAAATTTATCAAGAAGACCTTCAAAGTAATAAAACCCAATAGAGCAATAAGAAATAGAACCTTAACCACTTCATCTACATTTAACTCATTTTCACTCAAAATCCATAAAACCAAGGAAGAATGTAGTTTTGTATTACCTGAAGAAGCCAGATCAGAACCCGAGAGCAGTAGCTCACCCGTGAGGAACCCCTCGGCCTCCACCTCCACCGTTTTCCAAAAGCTCCTTTCTTCCCTTCATTGATGCACTCTCTCACCCACTCATTTTCTCTCTGACCTCACCCTTGTCTCGCAGTGTCCCGAGAGCTCTTCCAGAACCACACACCCTCTCACAACTTAGAATACTTCGGCACCCTTGTAACCCTCAACCTCTAGAAGCACCCTTCCATTTTATAAACAGAAGAAACGAGTCAAGTGATGGATATTCACCAATATCAAGGAAGGAGGTTCAATAACCATGCCAACCAGAAAGCCTCTTATCGTTTCTGGAGTTTCACCTGAAAATCTCTGGGAGAAGCCGCCTAGGGATCTACACAATTCTTCACGGGCAAGAGAACCAAGTGGAACTGGTGCAAAAATTCACGGGTCGAACCGGTGTTCATCCTTGCCACGTTCACTACTGCAATTTTTCACCCAACAATTCTGAACAATCCAATCGCAGCAGCAACCAACGACAGAGCATAATCAACCGTGACTTACCTCGACTTGATGCAAAAATTTCGCAGCTTTCCGGGAGCTCGGTCCAAATCGCCCTGCAACACGGGCGTTTCTCCGACGCCAACCTCGCGGGTTCGGTCATTTTCGTCATGCCCATCCCCGCGGTACAGCGGCCAAGCAGCGACGTCCCCACGCATGCCCGAGACCGGCGACGCCGACCAGCCCGACGCACTCTGCCATCGCAGAGAAGCTCACCCCGCAGTTGGCTCGAGCCTTCTCTCCCCTGTTGTCCCCCTTTCTTCTCTTTTCTCAAATAGCTGTGGGCCACTCTATTTCTTTCCCCCTTTCTATTGGCAAAAACCAACCAGACCAACCAAGAAAATCGGTTCAACCCTCCCATTCTTAATTCAATTCTTCATCAATTTAACTAATCATTTCCTTCACTTATTCATATTCCATTTATTTATTTTAATTTCTAACTAATCCCTCTCTTATTTATTTTAAATTATTCTTTTATTTATTTCTTCATTTTTACTTTTCTTTAACTTATTTAATTAACATATAATTATACATATATGTATCAAATATACTTTTCGTATATTGATCAACTCAATTCCAATTTTCAACTCATTTCGAATATCCTTTGACGATGATTACGAGTCCAATTTAAATTTTTCAATTCTATTTCTTAAATTAATTATATAATCCTAACAAAATATTTTCACTTAACCACTTCTAATAATTTCATCTAATAAATCTTCAATAATTATCCAAATAATCCCTCATCCAAATTTACATTCAATTAATTTTTCATTTACCCTTACTAAATTCCTTTACGGGAAATCAGGGTGTTACAATAAACCCTAAACTTAGATATCACAGTGCATAATCCACAATATAGTCCACCAAACTCATCAATTCTAAATTTCAGGTCTCCTCAAATATGCATCACCATATACTCTTCCTTCTTTGACTTGCAAAGTTAATAAGGGTATCATGAATCTCCAAACATCACAACCGTGAGACTCTATCATTTTCATGCTTTTCATCAACTTCCTTTAACAAATCCAATTATAAACCTCTCTAATATAAAGGGAAAATTATTCTTACCTTCAAGTAGATTAAGGCAGGGAGCACCTTAACAAAGAATTCTCCCCCATCCTCTCATGCTCTTCTCTCTTCCTCTTCCTTTCTCCGTCTCTTCTCTTCATGATTCTCCCTCTCTTCAGAGAAATTCCACCTCAAATACCAGCCAACACTAGCTGGTGGTGAAGTGTCATGCATCTCCAGCTTCTTCGTGATGACTAACCACTTTATATTCAATAAAAACTTGACACGATTTTTTATTTCAAACAAACCCTTGCCATTCTGGTCGACCACTTATTTCGTGATCAACCACAAGTCTTACAGAAGCTTAATTATCACCCTTTCTGTCTTGAAGCCGATCGACCACAAATTCCTTGATCGACGACCCATCAGCCCGAGAGTAGTCTATTACTAAAACCGGTCGTTCACTGATCAACTATAAATCTCAGATTTTACAATCTGTTTAAAACTAGTCAACCACTTTCTTTTGCCGATCAACTGCTACTCCTTAATTTTACAATCTGTCTTTAAGCTTGAATGACCACAATATTTTTGGTCGACCGGTATATCACCCGAGAGTTACTTATTGTTGAAACCAATCATTGATTGATCGACCACAACTCTTAGGATTTGCAAATTTGTATTGAAATTGATCCTCCACCACAATTTTGGTCAACCAGCAATCCACACAAGAGTTATTTCTTCACAATTTTTGTCGATCACTTCCCTTCTACATCTTATGCTTTCACTCTATACTCTTTAATTTCTTAATATATCTTTATTTCTTACTCTTTCATTTTTAAAATCAATTCTTACTCTTTACAATCACATATTTTCATTTCCTAATTACTTATTATTTAAGCTTAATCTTATAATGTTTTGTGTGATAATTTTTGGAATATTACAACTGATCTGGACATGATCCCTTCAAATGACTGTCATCCAAGTAAATGACAAATCTACCACAGTTCAACAGCCCCCTCTTACAAGCAACCAAACACATGTACATCGTCTTAAATGTTAGATTGTGCAAAAAATCAATCCTATCTAACTGAACAAGCAATAAGCTGTCAAGATTAGTCCACTGAATCTCCTCCTCATACGACCATATAAGCTTTTATTGTTCATTATCATCCCCTTCGGTCAATTTTTAGCTTCATTTCTTACCATTCTAGCAAGACTGGGTGTAATGCTCACATTAAAATCATTTATCACTGTTTCAATTATGGAAGAAATGTCTCAATTGACTTGACTTTTGAATCTATCCAAGTATTGATTTGCCACCAATTTGGTAGCATGATGGTTTTTCATCTTTCGTGAGTACGTGTGAATGTCGTTGTAGCTCTTTATTTAAAACGTAAGTTCACCTTGCATTTTTTAAGCGTGCATCCTTCCTAGCACGCGACCCTCAACTAATAAGAGTCACTACGCATGAACTTTATCCCATGCCCATTCTTCAACACATAATCCATTATTTCTTCTCTAATTTCATTCAACGAACTATTCTTCTTCCTTAGACACATACATGCAAAAGAACATTATGGTTATGGTTTTGGACTACTATCCCCCACGTCTTCATCTTCATCTTCGAATAATGAATGGAGCTCCTTGTCATCCAGAGTTGCTGAGATTGAATGCACATCTATAGTAGCTTCATGTCTAAAGGCACAAAGCTCATGGGCCATTACCTCTCCTCGACACCATTGGTGAACAACAATTAAGAATGCTTCAAATTCACCTGGATGCAGTCTGCTTTAGCTCTCAGAAATATTTAGGATTTGCTAATGTAATACCCAGAATTAAGTTTCGACTAAGGATGAGAATAATCGTGAACTATGTTGGAGCTTATGGAGTGATTTTATTATGGATTGTAATACCTCGAATTTTGGGGTATATTATTTTATGATTATGAAAAATTAATTTAGGAAAAAGAATTGAAGAATTTAAATTGGACTGGTAATCATTGTCAAGTGAAGTTCGGAATAAGTCGGGAGTTAGAAGTGGGTTGATTAATATGTGATATATATATATATATATATATATATATATATATATATATATATATTAATTAAGTAAGTAAAATTAAAGTTAGAATAAATGAAATAAAAGAAAATTAAAAAATGGAAGAAGTAAATGGAATAAAGGGATAGTTAAAGATGGGATTTAAGGAATTAGGAAATTATATTTTAAGGAGAAAATTGTGGAGTTAAACTGGTTTTCTCTCAAAACAGTCACCGGCTTGGTTTTGAAAATAAAAGGGAGGAAGAATTTAGAATGACCCGCGACTGATTTTAAAGAAGAGAAGGGGAGAGCAACTCCCGCGCTGAGAGATCTCCTTCGCGAAGGAGGGGTGCAAAGAGCGAACGTTCGGCGTCACCGAACGTGGGCGAGTGGGGTCGTCGCCGTGTCACTTGCTGAACCGCAGGGCAGCTTGGAGCATCCGAGTCGTGGGGATGAACGAAACCCGCGATGCTGGGATTTCTACAGCATCCAACAACAGGCGACAAAGCTCTTGTGAGCTGGAATTTTGCAGCGCCAAACTGAGGAGAGCGTTTGGCGAGGCTGGAATGGGATTGTGAAGTGAACGGCAGTGGCAGCATCTTCTCCAGCGACGGTGTGAGGTAAGTTCCCTTACATTTTGGCTTCTCGGCCTCCAATGCCAAGTATTGTGAATTGGTTGGTTCTGATGTGTTCCTTCTCTATCTGTTTTCTGTTGATGAGAATATTTGTGGAATCGTGCTCCATTGTTGGTTGTTTTCCATTTTGAATTGGGCAGAAAATGGCAGAGGTGAAGAAAGTAGTAGTTTAGTGGAAGAGAGTTGGCCACATAATATCCCGACTTTTTATATCAGAATTTAATAACAATAATTGGGAAAAATTTTGGAGATTTTTGGATTATTGGATAATTAACGGGGTATTATTAAGGACGTAGCCATTAAGTTATAATTTAAAAGAATTTATTGGAGGTTTAATTGATGAAAATTAATTTATGGAATTGGAAAATTTAAATTGGACCTTTATTAATCATCAAGTGGTATTTGGAATAAATCAGGAATTGGAATTGAGTTGAAAATAATTTAATTAAATGAAGAATTTAATTACATTATTAAAGATGGATTTATTTGTGAAAAATAAAATGATATTTATTGGATTTGTTGAAATAAGGATTTAAAAATGTAGAGAGTGAATAATGAAGGAAATTAATTAGAGATAAGAATATATTATTTGTGTAATAAGAAATAAAGGAAATTAATTAGAATTGAGGGAGAACCGGTTTAGATCTCGTTGATGGGTTGGTGCGGTTCGGGTGGTGACTTAGTTGGTCCGGTTCATGGAATTAAATGGGGGATTTTGGCTCGAAAAACGCTTGAATCGTGGGAACGATGAACTGAAAAGCTTCTGTTTTCGCTGCGGTTTAGATCTTCTGTTTTCGTCGGCCAAGGTAAGCTCTCAGTCGATTTTCTAATGCCCAGTGATGATTTTGCATTTGGTGCGATTGTGAAGGATGCAGGGGCTAGGATCACGAGAGAATGGCTTCGGTTGGTGGTTTGGGCTGGACCGGCCAAAGGCCTAGGGTCCAGCTGCCGCTCAGTCCGAACGTAACTCTCTCCTTCCAGCTGGGTTGTTCTACCGACACACACAATGAGGAGACAACAAGTGGTTGGCGAATTGAAGGAGGAGGCAAAGGCTGTCGAAGCTATGAAGAGGCTGTCAGGTGGATTGGAATAAATGGAGGACTCTGGTAAATTGGGAGAAGGTGAGGCAGAGAGCTCTCTCTCTGGAGCTGATGGTCGATGAGGTGAAGTCTTGTTCTGGCTTCGAACCCCTGTTGGTGAGATTCCTCCTCTGTTTGTTCTGTTGATTGGATTATGTTGAGTGTTAATGAATTGTAATTCTAGATAGTCTGTTTTTATGAATTTCTGGAAGAGCATATTAGATGGAGTAATCTGTTGGAAGTCTATTCTGTCAATTGGATTCTGATTTGGCTTTAGTTCCTGTTGTGTTGGATTAATTCTTCTGTTTGGATTATGCCTGTCTGTGTTGGATTAGTTCTGCTGTTTGAATTATGTTTACTAGTTTTTTTTTTTTTGTCAAGGGATTTACTAGATAATGCCTCCGATAAATATTATTGAGCTTATGTATGTTGGATGTACACTCAGTAGGTTTTATGCTCAGTGAATGATATTGATAGATTATGCCTTGTTTTGGATTGGTTGGATGCCTTGTTTTCTGGTGAGAATATGTTGACCATGTTGGACGGGATATATGTTAAATTGTTTAGTAGAAATTAAGGAAGAAATGATAATCTCCTGATGGGTTTGGATTCTGTCATTTTGGTTGTTGTCTGGGATGATTTACCTGCTGTCATTTTATTGGGATTAAAGGGATGAATAAATGGTATACTCTCTTGGTTTAATACACCCTATGTTTCTTGTTACTCGGTTTGAATAAGGTTAGAGCATTCTGTTGGATTGGTTAAGTTCTGTTGATTTTATGAAGAAAAGATTTAAGTATATTGGATGTATATCTGGATCAATACTTTGTTGTTTGAATTTATAGTCTGAGAGGTTTAGTTGATAATTATATGTTGTTGTTGGAATGAGTTGGTTTAATCTGCTATGGTTGGATAAAGGTTATTAATGAGTTTAAATTGTTAATAAGCTGATTGGATGAAAATAATGAAATGCCTCTATTGCTCTTGAATGTTCATTGATCGGATTAAGTCTATTTTGGATATAGACTTGTTTCGTCATATCTTTGATAAGATACTCTGTTGGATTTCTTAATGAAGTTATAGGATGGAATAATATGTTAACTATAAGTGGTTAATGTTAAGTCGGATTTGTTCTCTGCTATAGTTATCTGAAATGTTAAAAGGAATTGTTAATATGTTATTGAGAATTAGATTAATGTAGATAATCAGGTTAGTTTTTGCTATATGTTGAACTTAGTTTTTAGATGCTATTGATCAGGATTAAATTATTAGATTGAGTTGTAATTAGTGAAGCGGTTTCGTTTAGGAAACTCTAGTAAGCAACATATAAGAATTAAAGATAGAAAAAGACGACGAGATTTAATAATGTTTAATTGATTTGATTAATAATTAAAAGTTATTAAATTGTGAAGGTACAAAGAAGAAGAGAAGAAGAATAATGGCTAAATGCTAATGCACGTTAAAGATATGAGATAAGAAATTGAGTAGAGTCCTTGGCCAGTGGAGGCCCTACACCATTAGCCGAGTCTTTATTTTAATGGATTGTGACATTCTGCTATGTTATTTTATATCTATGCTTTGTACGCGTTAAATTTTCGTGCATGTTTAGGATCGCACATTATTAATTTAAATTCGAGCATGTTAATTAATTAGATTAATTAAGCACGTTAATTAATAAGCAAGCTAATTAACTAGGTTAATTAAGAAGTGTGTTAATTCACTAAGTATAGAGAAATTAATTAGCATGTTTAATTTGATTAACCATATGTGGATTACAAGTAATTACGGAAATTAAGTAATTCCAACATGCAATTAACTAAGTATGTTAATTATTCACTTGTCTAAATCCATTAGTTGCATGTTAATAAGAAAAGTAGTTAATTTGAGTATGTTAGATACCTAAACTAAAATTATTAATTGGATAATAATTATTAATGGAATTTAAACATGTTAAAGAACTTATATAATAATGGTAACATGTTAATGAACTAGTGTAAGTAACTAAAGTAATCAAACTTGATTATGTGAATCACCTAGAATAACTAAGTAGATAATCACCTAGAAGGATAAATGTAGGAAGTATGGCAATGGAATAGGGAATTAATTAGGATAATTAACCTGTTAATAAATAGTACGTTTTAATTTCCTTATATGATTCGCTGTCTATAGTGTTATTACATCTATGCGCACTTTCAATTTCAGTTGCTTTCAATTCTCGCTATTTAATTCCTTTCCTTTATATGTGCTTTTATTTCAACTATTTCCATTTATGATCACTTTAAGTTACGAATGCTATGTTAGGTCATCACGCATCACGATAGGTTGAGAATGCATGATCATGCATCATGTTAATATAAACCAGTAGGAAGTGCCACTGGATGGTACTCAATCATGCATAAGTGAGGTAAAATATTAAGAAAATGAAAGAAATGGGAAGTTGGGGCGGATGGGTAGCGGGTCTAGTCTGCAATCTAGCCGAAGCCCCTCCCTCTTAGGGTATGAGAGTTCTAGATTGCAAGTAAAGGGTTAGATCTGATCACTATTACATCACAAAGGAAATCCTTCAATCTTCCGCTCGATGTACGAGTAAAGAACGAATGAATGAAAGCAAAGTAAGTAATGAACGAACGAATGACGTAATGAAAGGATTGGTTTGGGTGACCCCCATTCTAAAAAGAACTAAAGAGAGACATGTTTCATATTGCATAGCTCATTTCTTATTAGGCCTTAGGCTCACAGTTGCTAATGGTGCAGGTACATCCACGAGAAAATGATGAACATAACAACAGAGCAGTTGATGAAGGATTTGCATTCGCGAGATTCGTGGGTGGCCAGGCTTAAATGAAAAGAGAAAACAATTGTAATTGAAATTATATTTAATTGTTTCATTCCTTTTATTAAGTTCTTTCATTAAATTATTTGCGCTTTCGCAACGTTTTAAATAAACGATTTATTTTATGCTTCTGTATTTCATTAAATCAGTTTTTTCAAAACGAGTTCAAAGAAAGGTTAGTAGCGATCTGGCTTTAGCGTCGCGCTCTGATTTCATTTTATAAAGAGTCTTTTTAAATTTGTCGCATTTTCAAGAAATTACAAAAATTCGGGGCATTACAACGTGAGAAGGGCCGAGCATCCATGAGGAGAAGGGAATTCGAAGGCCGAGTGGTCGAGCACATGCTCGACCGGTCCCACATGGTTTTCGAAAAGTTGTAAATCCCGAGAATTTTGCTTTGGTGATTTCTCCACGTATTCTCCCTTTACATATGGAAAATTATGAAGGGTGTTAGGTGAGAAGTATGGGAATGAAGGAAGAGTATTGCGGAAGCTTGAAGAAGAGAATTAAAGAGAGAAAGAAAGACAGAGTGAGACAAAGAGCTTCCGGGAGAGGAAAAAGCCGAGGGAAAAGAGAGAGAGCTGAGTGCTCTGGAGAAAGAACGAGAAGAGGAGAGAAAAAGAGAAATATAGAGTGAGGGAGAAGGAAAGGGGAAGTTCTCTGGAGAAGAAGAAGAGGCTGTGAGAGATAAAGAGAAGGAGAGGAGAAAAGGAGAAGAAGAAGGAGGGTGAAGCTCTCGAGTTCCTTTTGGTCTTCAGGTATCCAAACTCCTCCTTGAATGATTTTATGAACTCTTTGTGATTGACATGAAATTGGAAGGGGGTTGTTTTCTGTCAATTGATGCTTCGACATAAGTATGCTTTGTTGTTGGATAATGCTCCCTAATATGTGTTGCTTCTTGGTTTTATGAAAAATATTGATGGGAAATTAGTCAAGTACATGCATGATAGTGGTTTATGCTCTCTGTTTCTTGTTGCTCGATTAATGTATATGTGCTCGGTTGTTTTGCTGATGCTCCTTGTTGTTGTATGATTTTGAGAAGTGATATTCTGCAATTTGTTTTGGTTAATGATCTGTTGAACATGGATATTATGGAAGGGGTATATTCTTTTATGAATTGCATGGAAATAATAAGTAGGAGATAAAATAATGAAAAATGATGTGCATTGTTGTTTGGATATTATTGATGGCTAGGGTTTTGGGGTTGTTTTGTATTCCTTCTTGTTTATTAGGTAATGAAAGGAAATGTAGGTATTGCGGTGCTAAAAATGGTTAATTGTTTGAGGATTTAGTTGAGGATACGAACTGTAGAAATAAGGTTGTTGATCTGTGATATTTAATGACTTGTTATTTAATGATTTTGAAGATATTAAGAAGAATGGTGTTAAGTGCTAAGCTCTCCAAGGACGACAGGTAAGTGATATTGTAATACCCCGACTTTTCATAACGAGATTTAATAAGGATAATTGGAAAGTAATTGGGGGTAATCAGATTAATTAGATAATTATCGGGGTATTACCAAAGACATATTCAGTTGATTATAAGTTAACTGAATTTATTGGATTATAATTGGGTGTAATTGAATTAGTTGGATTTTGATGATTATTGGAGATTTAAGAATGAATTTATTACGGAATGCTAATCCCAAAAATATGTTTAATAATCATAATAGGTTGGGATATAACTTGTACCAATTATTTGGATTAATTAAGATATGAGATTTAATTGGGAGAATTATAAATTAATTTTGAAGTAGAGTGATTTAATTGGGGATAGAATTATAAAGGGATGAAATTAAAATAAAAAGAAGAATTTAAATGGAGATAGGAGGTGAACCGGTTCGTGCTGTCAGTTCAGCTGGAAATCATTGGAGAGGAAAGAAGACCTTGGTCCACAATCTGCTGAAGAAAGAACAGAAAGGGAGTGAGAGAGGGAGCAATCAAGGGAGAGATAGCAGGAGACGACGAGAGCGAGGGAGACGAGACGATGGCGATGGTGAGCTCGGGCTCAGGTGTTATGATGGAGTGTTTTACTTCTTACGTGGCACTTCTCTTACGGTTTACGTGGCTCCAGCTGGAGGGTAGATTGGGTATATTCAAATTATCTTTTAAAAGAAAATTAGGGCAGCAGAGAGAAGGGGTCGATGAAGAATTGTTTTGTTATTTTCCTATAATTTCCCCTTTTTTACTGTAATCTCTTCCTCCCTTTCTTTGTAAACTCTCCTGTTCTGGTGATTACTGAGCAATATTATAACAAATGGTATCAGAGTAGCCACGATCCTTAGCCGAATCGCTCCCATGGACGACTGAAGATAAGTTGAACCGATTCAGTGCTGAGTTGAGGTATTTTGGAGCTGCTATTTCCTCTCGCCTTGACGTTTCTAATAATCGGTTGCAGCAATTTGCACTTGGACAAAAACGATTGGAAAGACATTTTCACAGACTCAGTCAAGATATTAACTCCCAATATGATGCTATTATGGCTGAATTAAATCGGCTACTTCCAACTCAGTCGGACGACAATCAGAAACACACTGCAGCGTCTACTTCCAGCTTCAAGAATGTGGATCTTCATACTAACGCTCTTGATAGCGTTGAGATGAAGAAAATGACAATCTCAGCTACCATTGAGGAAGAAAACAAAAATGGAGATGTAGACCTCGACGACCTGCGAACCGATGTAGAAGTCACAGATGAGGTAGGAGGCAATGAATTAACAGTTGGAAACCTGAATCAAATTTTAGGTCAGATACAAAATTACTATTCCCGTAACCTTGATGGTTCTGATTATGTCATGGATATATCATCTAGTTGGACTTTTATTCATAAAAATGTGGTAAAGAATTTAGAAGTTGAAGACGAACTTATTTTCTGGAAAACGAATGTGATAGATCATGTTCAATTTATTTTTGTTCATGATGAGGTCATTAATGCTATTTCAAATAGAAGTTGTGGCTGCTATTTTCCTATTGGTATTACTGTTGAAGCCAACTTTATTATGGGTGATATTGTAGTTGAGGAACTCCTTATCCGAGGGATGGTGAATTATAAATCGACAAGGAAAAAATTATTTTATGTTTTTTTGCTTGCCGTCTATGCTTCCTATAAAAAAGTGGATAATGAGAGACATACAAGAGGCATTGAAGATGTATAACATAGTTGGACATTATAAAGATTCGATTATAGGGGTGATGACCGATTGGTGGTATAGATTGTTTATGAAACGATCTATTCAAATTGTAAGTGTTATTATTTTCGACTGGTCGCTTCAAAGTCAATTCAATGAGGTCAAATTTAGTAGCCTCAAATTCAAATGTACTTTAGTAAAAATTCAAATTGGTAAAGTGGCAGAGGAGTTGAATTCTTCCATTACATTCAAAGGTTATAGTTGGTTACTCTTGCATGAACAAAATTTAATCCAATTGTGTTTGACATTATGGAGAAGAAGCTTGATTTCAAGATTATTGGTGAGAGTAGTCTTTGGGGTTACATTGATGGTTGGTTGCCACCATTTGATGTGGTATCGAAGCATCAAACAAGTTACAATGCTAAAAGGGTTAGACAAGCATCTAAGAAACTTATGGTCATTTGTTGCTGTTACTAAAAAATTGGGGACAAAGAAATTTATGGCTTCTCAAACCACGGTCAAGAATCTCCCTGGCTACTCTGGAGAACTTCCCTTCAAATTTGAAACTGGGTATGTGGGTGTGGAAGATTCTAAAATTGTTCAACTGTTCTACTACTTTTTTTGAATCCGAGAGGAGTCCTTGGGAAGATCCGCTCGTGCTTTAGCTTACTGGTGGTCCTGGGTATTCTTCATTTTTTGGGTTGGCATTTGAAGTTTGCCATGTATACTTCCCAGATGCTAAATGGAAAGGTCCAAATGTTCATGATGACTTGCCAAATTTAGGATTGAATCCATACTCGTGGACAAAGTTCCTCAACATGATATTTCAAGACGCTCCTGTCGGGACAGGATTCTCGTATGCGAAAACTGCAGAAGCATACGAAACCGGCGATTCGTTACAAGTTGGACAAACTTATGAATTTCTAAGAAAGTGGCTTATGGCACATCCTAAATTTCTAAAAAACCCACTTTACCTTTCTGGTGATTCCTTCGCGAGCACAATCATTCCAATGATTGTTCAAGAAATAACTGATGGTATTGAAGCTGGACATCATCCAGTCTTGAATCTCATGGGCTATTGGCTCGGAAACCCTGTCACTGGCACTGATGCTGAGGTATGGTCAAGATTCGAATTTGCTTATCAGAAGACATTAATATCGAAAAAACTCTACGAGTCTATCATGGGCAACAGTAAAGGCAATTACAATTCCTCTGTTGGAACAACTGATCCACTTTGCCAAGAGAGTCTGGATGAGTATGCAGAGTGCACAGAAAAAATTGAGATACACAACATATTGGAACATTCATGCTACAACTTCTCAGAACCCTTGGATCTGAAAATACAACCAAGTGGGAATCTTAACCAAAATATTGGGAAGAATTTCATTTCTCTTCTTCGTATTGATCCTCATTATCACCCTCATCCTCGAATTCCATCTTATCGGAAACATAATTACATGTACGCATATACCATTGGGCTAATAATCCGGCAGTTCAAAGGGCTCTTCATATTCGCAAGGGTAGTGTGAATCTGTGAGTGAGATGCAATATGAGCATGCATTATCTCTACGAGGTCTCATATGCTTTCGTTTACCATCAGACTCTCATCATGAAAGGTTATCGTATTTTTATTTACAGTGGGGATCATGATTTGTCTCTTCCAGATACATCAACATGAGCATGGATAGAGTCTTTGAATTGGACTATTGTTGATGATTGGAGACCATGGTTTGTAGAGGATGAAATTGCTGGGTACTCAGAAGGAAAATTTGGGCAAAACAAATGCCGATTGACGTATGCGATCGTGAGGTCACACAGCTCCTGAGTATAAACCAAAGAATGCTTTGCAATGGCTTCTAGGTGGTTTTATCACAAATCTCTTTAGCTTTTGGATGGACTTTCCTAAAAGCTTTAAGAGTTTTAACCCAATGTGTGCACCCACTGATGGTTGGGGATCAGTATTATATCATGAATGGGTTTATGATGGATTGTCTATTTTTATTCCAGAATGAGCTTCATGAATGGATTTTGGAGGATAAATTTGAGTTGATGATTTTACCAAAGTTTTATATACTTGGGGACAAGTATATTGTAAGGGGGCGGGTTGTTATGATGGAGTGTTTTACTTCTTACGTGGCACTTCTCTTATGGTTTACATGGCTCCAGCTTTTAAAAGGAAATTAGGGCAGTAGAGAGAAGGGGTCGATGAAGAATTGTTTTGTTATTTTCCTGTAATTTTCCCTTTTTTACTGTAATCTCTTCCTCCCTTTCTCTGTAAACTCTCCTGTTCTGGTGATTACTGAGCAATATTATAACATCGGGCATTCGAGGTGACGTCCGGTCAGGCGAGCTACGAGCAGTTACCGGCGTCGGGTCGCGTGGTGCCTAGGGCTCGGGATCAAAGCTTCCACTGGCGGCGATTTCCAGCTTCGAGCGACGGATTTCGTTCGGGTGGTGCCTTACCGTGGGATTGAGCTCTCGGGAGAGACGATTTTCGGTTGTGGCAAAGCCTCCTCCGGTGCCTTGGCGTGGTGAGCATCCTGTTTTGGTTCTCAGCCTCCAGGGCCGTGTGTGTGGTAAGTTTATTGGTTTAAATTCGGCTTTGGGTTGTTCTGGATTTCTGATGATGGGAATTCACCTCTGATGCTTCCTTGTTGGTTGTTTGGCATTCAAAATCGGTGAGGATGGAAATGGCAGGGCTTGTTTTCGATTTGGTAGCGGACGTTGCAGCAGTTAGGTGACTGTGGACCGACCCTATAAAACCGAACTCAGTTTACTGTGATGGTACTCTGGTCCGCGGCTTGCTGAAGAGAAAAAATAGAGAGAAAGAGAGGGAGCTCGAGAGAAGGGCGATTTCTTCGAGCGAAGCTTCCTTGTGGGATAATCTTAGGACATCGCCAAAAATTCTGCACCCATCGTTTGAATCATGGGATAGGTTGTTAAATATTTCAATCCTTGCCGCCTGTGTATAAATTCAACGTGTGTGAGTGCGCCGCTGCAGGAATTTGGTTAAATATCTAAAGGAACTCGGGAGAGCGTCCAACCCATGGGTGTGAGTGAACATGTGACTACCCGTTTTATTTCTCTTAAATTTTTTTTTAATAATATAAATCAGAGTTATTCAAGCGAAAATAGATATTAAAACATATTTTATGTATTCCAATAAAAATTTAAAATTACAAAATATTTATTTAAATTACTCATTATATTGTGAGCAATAACCAATCAGGTCGAACCCGGCTGATAACCCAAGGGATCCTCCTGAAATATCTACTCCTCTACTAGTACATCAACACTTGTATAACCTACACCAACAAGACTTAACTAATGAGCCTATTGCTCAGTAAGTGATAGAAAATAAAATAAACATGCAATGCATTTTAAAATCATTTTTCGTTTTCCATTTTCATTTCTTTTCCATTTCTTCTCTTTTTCCATATTTCACTTTTCTTTTCTATCCAGGATACCCCGGCAAGACCCTCGGGCTTACCCTGAACTTTATAGCATTGGTCCCAAAAGTACCCCGGAAAGAACCTCGGGCTTACTCTAGGCCTTAGTCTCAGAATGCTCCGGAAAGAACCTCGAACTCATTCTAGACATTAATACCGGAATGCCCCGGAAAGAACCTCGGGCTCATCCTTTACTTTATCGAGTGCCCCGGAGAGAACCTCGGGCTCACTCTGTATTTACGTTAACTTTTACCATTATTCATTTTCATTCTCTTTTCAAATCCATTCATAAAAATCCATTTTCATATCATTTTAAAAAAACCATGATGCATGATGTTCATACAGTTCTATTATAATCTTAAACATGTTCATCTATAAAACATATCATTAAAAGAACCTAAATCTAGTAAACATCCATCAAATAATAACACAATACACGAAACATGCTCAATTTATGGTAAAACTGTAAACCACCTAAATATTCTATAAAAGCAATAACAATCAGCATACAACTCCTAATTCTTGTGGTGTAGGGTCCGAAGACCAAAGCACAGTAAGTATCAACTTACCTGGATTCCTTAGCGTATTTAGATCGTTACCCTTTTCCTCGTTAATACCTTCACAATAACATTTATTAATTAGAATTCATTATATATTAATTTGTTTATTTCATAAATCGTGGATAGTACCGATCAGAATATTCCCAGGAAAGACTGGCGGTGCTTGACAGATCACTTAGAACCAGTCTCCTTAGACAGAATATTCATTCCAAATAAATTCCCAGGACACATTGGTGGGTCACAACGGATCCTCTTAAATACCAATCTCCTTAGACAGAACTTATTTGCACAGTACAATTATACCACTAATATTATTTGTGATAATAACAGTAAATTTTTATTTCTAAGCAACATGGTGATAATAACACTATTATATTTTAATTGATCATTCCTAATTTATTTTGGTGATAATAACGCTAATATATTGAATTTAACATTTCAATACACTTTTGGTGATAATAACGGTATATTGAATTTAACATTTCACTATAATTTTTTGCGATAATAATGGTAATATAGTGAACTAAACATTTCAATATAATTTTGGCGATAGTAACGGTAATATTGAATTTAACATTTCACTATAATTTTTGGCGATAATAACGGTAATATATGGAACTAAATATTTCAATATAATTTTGGCGATAATAACGGTAATATATTTAATTCAATATTTCTAAAATAATATGCCAATAATATAACTAACTTAAGGAGGGTCGGGAATTGTTACCAAAGTTTCTAGATCGACCGCGTAATTTCCTTCCTTCGAAAACTCCACTTATGACCAAAGTGGCAAATCTGCCCCTGAACTATATTATTCCGAAATTCCCACAAAATTTCACTATTTTTTCACCCTTTCTCCTTCTCAACACTCCCTCATTTTCTCTCTAACTCTTCTCTTCAAATTGGTGTGGATTGGATGAAGATTTGGAACCTATTTATAGGCATAAATGGAAATTGATGGATGGTTGAGATGCATTCATTGGTAATAGTTAGGTACAATAGTAAATGGATGGTTGAGATGAATCCACTTGGTAATAGTTAGGAGCAATAGTAAATGGATGGTTGTACAATAGTAAATGAATGGTTGTACAATAGTAAATGGATGGTTAAGATGTATCCACTTGGTAATAGTTAGGTACAATAGTGAATGAATGGTTGAGATGCATCCACTTGGTAATAGTTAGATACAATAGTAATTTTCTTATTTATAATATTTATTCAATTTTGTTTTTATATTTTTAATCTAAATTTAACTATTTATTGTATTTATCTTTTATTCATTTATGATATACTATACTTATCATACATTAATCGACTTAATTTGTACACTCGGTTTATTTTAAATTATTCTCGATAATAATTACCCGTCTAATTTAATTTATTCCATTATATTTTCAATAGTTGAGCCCGATAAATTTTGGGGTATTACAGAAGCTGCATACTACGAGCTGGGATTTAACAGCGCTAAACTGAAGTGAACGTTTGGCAAAGTTGGAGGGTGTTCTGAATGGCAGCAGTGGTGCACTCCGGCTGTGGGCGTTTCGAGTGTCTGAATGGTCAGGGGCGGATGATTTTGGGAAAACTAGAGGTATGGGTTTTACGTTAAGGATAATTGGATGAGGAATTTGGTTGTTGCCAAAAAGATTAAATTTTGTATGTCCATTCCTTAATCCCTAGTTTGGTCTAAATTAAAGGGAATTCTGTGACAAATTGGGGATTTTGTTCGGCAATGACAAATTCCAGGTAAGGAATTGAAATGGTTTTGCTGGGCATTAGGCCCATGTATCATAGGGATTAAGGCATTGAAATGTATGTTAAATAACTTCACATTTTATAATTGGGAATTTTATGAAATGATGTTGCTACATGTTTATGACATAATGATAAATTGAATTGGAAACTGCTTGTATTAGATTCATAAATTTTGTGGAAAAGGGATATGTTGATTGGGGTTCTCAGATAAAAGAAAATAGTTTTTCCTTAAACTGTTATTGCTATATGTTGAGAATAGTATGCTAGATAGAATTGGGAAAGTTCTATGTTGTATTTTATAGACCTTGTGATTGTTTGGAACAATATGTGATGAATACTTCAAACCATTACTCTGTTAGTTGGAATTCATATACTGGTTCCTATTTTGATGGGTTATGCATGTACAAGTTTGGTTGTGGTTTACAGTTTAATTGTAGGGAAGAGTTCATAATTGGATATATGTGTACTGTTGTGATAACGATATGGTGATTGATTAGTTATGGATTGATGGCTGCGGTTTACAGATAGAAATAGGTATGAGAAATTGAAGGAAATATAGAGTGAGATTTTAATGTTTATGCATGTTGCTAGGAATAAGTCTAAGACTTTGGAATAGTTGAGTTATTATTAATAATTAAATGTTATTGAATTGTGAAGATACTAAAAGAGAATGAAAGAATAATGTTTAAGCATTGAACGCTTTAAGAAAACGAGGTAAGTGATATATGTGTGCTTTGGTCTTTGGGCCCAACATCGCAAAAATAGGATACGCATGTTTCGTTGTTTACCACTTTATTGGATTAGTAGATCTAATGCGAACCTAGGGTATTAGAGAACCGTAGACCCAATAACAAATGCGAAATGACAGCGGATCGTCTTGCGAATTAAGAATGAGCAACTTGACTCAAGCCAAACTTGTTGGTTGAACCAAAGTTATCAAGAAGAGTAGTTTGACCTTAACCAAATGGGTTGGTTGAACCAAAGCTATCAAAGCTTGATCTCCAAGATAAATACTTGAAAAGACCAAGTTCTTCCTGAGAAGATAAAGAAAAGAGAACTTCACAAAGAGAAACTCACAAGTTGTATTCTTCAAAAATCAAGTCCTAACAAATGGAGCTTCTAAGCCTTTATATAGGCAATTCTCCATTAAAAAAATATATTAAAATATTCTAACCTACCATTCTCCACTAAGAAAATATGTTAAAATATTCTAACCACCATTCTCCATTAAGGAAATATGTTAAAATATTCTAACCACCATTCTCCACTAAGGAAATATGTTAAAATATTCTAATCACCATTCTCCACTAAGGAAATATGTTAAAATACTTTAAAAGGTAAAACGAGTGGGTTTTGGTGGAGTTGGCGGATGACGGGGTGCGCTAACGGGGCATGCTGATGCGATGCACTGACGGGTGCATAGACTAGCGCATGGGCCCCACCAAGCTTCGAGTAGGTGTGTGTTGCTAGTGTTGTTGGGAACTCGCTGTGCATATTGTAGTTGTCCTTTGAATAAGTAGCACCCCTTTGCCTTTTTGGACTTGTAATTCCTCTTCGTCAATGCTTAGAAAATTCACCGTCCTTGGTTCTTTGGCATGTAGACTCTTTCCCATGGATTTCTTCAATCAAAAGTTGAAGTTTCTCATTCATCTTCCTTGTCCTTGCTCTAGTCATTGGTCCTTTGATGTTTTTGCAAAGAATCTTGGCCTTGGGTCACGACTTGGTTCTTTATTGGCTCTCAAATTATATCATTCCCTCCCTCTTCGAAAAGGTTTGTCCTCGAATCTCCTTTTTTATAATGTATGACATATGGAAAGGTCTCAATAAACTCCATCCATTTGGCATGTCGCTTATGCAATTTTTCTTGGGACCTTAGGTGCTTCAAACTCTCATGATTCGAGTGAATGATGAACTCCTTTGGCCAAAAGTAGTGTTGCCATGTTTGTAAGGTCCTCACCAAGGCATACAATTCCTTGTCATATGTCGGGTATTTCAATGCTGCTCCACTAAGCTTTTCGCTGAAATATGCGATTGACTTCAATTCCTACATCAAAACACCTCCAATTCCCTTTCCCGACGCATCACATTCAATCTCAAAGGTTTTATCAAAATTCGGTAAAGATAATAAAGGTGCATTTGTCAATTTCTTTTTTAAAAGTTCAAAAGACTCATCATGTACCTTGGTCCATTTGAATTCTCATTCTTCTTTACCAAATCATTCAAAGGTGCTGCTATGGTGCTTAAGTTTCTCACAAATCGCCAATAGAAGCTCGCTAATCCATGGAAGCTTCGAACTTCACTTGCATTCTTTGGTATGGGCCATTCCCGAATTGCTTTAACCTTTTCCTCGTCAACGTATACTCCTTTAGAGCTCACTACAAAACCAAGAAATACAACCGACTCCATGCAAAAAAATGCACTTCTTCAGATTAGCATACAATTGATTAGAACGTAAAACATCAAAAAGAGCTCTTAAATGATCTAAATGTTGTTATAATGTCTTACTATAAATCTATATGTCATCAAAGTACTCAACAACAAATTTTCTAATAAATGATCTAAACACATGGTTCATCAATCGCATAAATGTACTAGGAGTAATATATAATCCAAAAGGCATAACTAACCACTCATACAGTCCATATTTAGTCTTAAAAACAGTTTTTCACTCATCTCCCTTTTTCATGAGAATTTGATAATATCTACTTTTCAAATCAACCTTAGAAAATATGCACGCTCCATACAATTCGTCTAACATATCATATAATATAGGAATGAGATGTCGATACTTTACCGTTATTTTATTAATGGCTTAACAATCCACACACATTCTCCCCGTTCCATCTTTCTTGAGAACTAAGATCACAGGCACAGAACATGGTGTAACACCCCGACTTTTTTTAAGTTGGATAATTATTTTATCGGAATATTACAAAGGACGCATTCGTAAGAATTCTATTTATTGAGATT
This sequence comes from Begonia loranthoides, assembly GCA_022433065.1. Classification (NCBI taxonomy): domain Eukaryota; kingdom Viridiplantae; phylum Streptophyta; class Magnoliopsida; order Cucurbitales; family Begoniaceae; genus Begonia; species Begonia loranthoides. The sequence goes on along the minus strand of CM039470.1, from coordinate 22,183,065 downwards.
AAATGAAATTTACCATAATTAAAATTAGTATTAATTTAACGAATTTAAATTATAATATTTGGAGTTTATTATAATTGTTTTACATTAAGGATTAAGTTAATTGTTTTATATTAAGGAATTTATTAAGATTAATTAAATTTATTTTAAATTAGGGGAAGAATTAGTGAAAGATTAAATTAGAATGAGATTAGAAATTTAGTGGATTAATTAATGAAGGAATTTAGAGGAGAGGAGGTAGGTGAATCGGTTCACAAAAGTGAACCGGTTTGAGTGAAATTTAAGAATGGTCGAAGGGCCATTCGCTGTGAGAAAAACCGAGAGAAAGAGAGGGAGGAGACCGAGAGGAATCGGGAAGTGAACGTCGACACGTATCGAAGAACAGCGACGGCGACGGTGACGAGGTGGGCATCTGGCGGTGTGCTACTCTAGGCTTGCTGCGGCGACGACGGGCTAAGGCATGATTTAGGCGCGGGTTTGGCGGTGAAGGAGCTCTGAATCGTCGATTCAAGGTACATTTCGCCGGATTTTTCTCCTCCTTTGCTTTCTGCGACTGGATTGTTGGCTGGAGGCTCATTGCAGGGGGTGTTCCGGCGATTTGCAAGGGATGCAGGTGGACTTCGGTTTCCTGGAGCTTGTGGTCCGGTTTGCTCGTGATTGGACCGAACCGGTCCACTGGTTTCTGGTTATGAATGACAGAGGTGGGTGGTTTAGTTTCAAGGATTGGACGACGATTATCAAGATCCGGAAAATCGGGTATGTAGCGGAATCGTGAGATTAACTTCCTCAGGTTGTTTTATATTTCAATTTTTGCCAATTGTGTTTATTTTTTGCGAGTGAGAGAGAGTGCAGAGAAGGGTGATGGCAGAGCTCTCTGGAGCATTGGTGCTGCTATCCGTAGGTGTGAGCTGCTGTCCAGGAGTTGGAGTGCGGTCTTCTGGAGCTGCTGCCGTGAAGCTGCCGGAGATGGATTGTTGTCCCTGTTGGTGTGTCTTCATCAATGGTAAGGATTGGGTAGTGTCCGGTCGTCTAAGCCCTACCCACGAGTATATGTGCGTGCGTCGAGTATGTTTGTGATTCTGTTGTTAGCTGCTTAGTTTCCTGGAATGTTATGCTCTGTGAAATGGTAGAATTTGTAGGTTGTCTCTGCTTTTAGTTTCCTGTTTCGTATGCTTGATACTCTGTACGTTCCATGCTTGGTGGTGCACATGTAAATAATTTTGGTTGATGTTAGTACATAGTTCCTTGACTGCTTGTATGGATGTAGGTTTTGGTTGCTCTAACATTTCCTTTATTATTAGTTTTATTGCTTGGTTATTGGTTGTTGTTAGCTCCCTGTTAGTTTTAGGATTAGTTGATGGTTGCTTCGTTGATAGCCCTGCTCATATTATTAGTTTGGTTGTTTGTAGATATTAATTGGTTATGAATTGACTAATCGATTAGGTCTATTAACTTAATCAACACGCACGTTTAAATCATCTAGGTTAATAAATATAATTAAATTCTATTATTTGATTGTTACCCATTTCCTTACTAAGCCTTTTTAGGCTTACAGTTTACTCGTGGTGTAGGTATCTGCAGTAAAAGATAGTGTGTGGACTCGAAGCAGTTGATGAGGGATTTGCACGCTAGCGAGCTAGTGGTTGGCTAGGCTACTAACAATAAGAGATAAATGGTTTGTAATTTAATTAAATAAAAGATTCCTAAATTGTAATAAAAAAGTGCATTTAATTTGTTTAGTATTTCTTAATAAAAAGGTTTTCTAAGCGCTTCCGCAACATTATAACTAAATAATTTATTTTAACGCTTTCGCATGTTTATTTAAATTAGATCTTTATAATGAGTTTTAACGAATGGTTGGTAGCGGTCCAGATTAGGCACACTCTGACACGTTTTTATCAAATTTTAATGCATTTTCAAAAAGTGACGAAAAATCCGGGTCATTACACATGGGCTCAGACTTTCCTTTACCAATCCCTTCTCTATTAGCTCATCAACCTGCTTATGAATTTCCTTAGTCTCTTATGGGTTCGTGCGGTATGCTGGACGATTGGGAATAGTTGCTCCAGGCATGCAATTGATCTGATGCCCAATCCCTCGTAGTGGTGGTACTCCTTTGGGTAATTCCTCTAGAAATATGTCTTCGTAGTCCTGCAAAAGAGAGGAAACAACTACGGGAAAAAGAATTTGGTTCTGTGGAGGTAAAATAAATATCTTTATATAAAAGTAAAATACACTCTATTTTCCTCATTCTTTTTACTCATTCCATTTCTTTTCCTTTCCTTTTCTCCTTCGGATTTTACCTCATCTCCTACAATTTTCTTCTCACTCTTGGCCTTTCTTCCTTCCTCATTGCCTTTTTTGCTCACTTCTCTCTTTGGCTCTTTTGTCTCCTATTTCTTCGTCTTTTTCTTTCTTTACTTCCCAACTTCTTTAGTTTGTTTGACTTCTTCAAATTCAACACTTTCCTCTTTCATTTTGGCTTAGTACATTCTTGAAAGTCTTTGAAAATCCTTTCCTGATCCTTACTAGCTTCTCAAGGTTTTAATGGTGTTAACACAACAACTTTTCCATTATGAACCAAGGAATATTCATTTTTGTATCCGTTGTGGTTGACTTTTCTGTTGTATAGTCAGGGTCTTCCGAGGAGAATATGAGTTGCTTACATGGGAACCACATCACATAATATCTTATCTTGGTACCTCCCAATAGGTAATGCAATTTCTACTTGCTTGGTGACTTTGATTTCTCCACAATCGCTTAGCCACTGCAATTTGTATGGCCTTGGATGTTTTGTGGTTTTCAAGTCTAGTTTCTGAACCAATAAAGTATTGGCCAAGTTGGTGCAGCTTCCACTGTCAATAATTAAGCTACAAACCTTATTCTCAACATGGCATGGAGTGTGGAATATATGCTCTCTTTGGGCCTTGTTGTGATCTTCTTTGATTTGAACACTTAATGCTCTTCGTGTAACCAATAATTCTCCCTTAACGGGCTCTTCTCTTTCCACATCACTATCCTCAAGTGATGATGATTCATCGTCGCTGGAACTGATACTTTCTACATCTCCATTGTCCATTACTATCATAGCTCTTTTGTTTGGACAATTGGATGTGTAATGTCCAAATCCTTAGCATCGGAAGCATTTAATTTCTCTCGTTCGGGTTGGTGTAGAATTTTCAATTTTGACCTTTTGGGGAATGGGATTTGATGTTATGGCTTTTCCTTTTTGTTCCTCCTTAGGTTTATTCCTCCAATTGGACTGGTATGTGTTGCTAGAAGTAGATGGCATCTTGGAACTCCTTTTGGCCTTTAATTGTCGTTCTATTTTGATGGCCTTTCGAAGTAATTCCTCCATATCTACATAGTGTTGCAAATCAACTATATCAGCAATATCTCTACTGAGTCCTCCAACGAATCTTGCCATGGTTGCTTCCACATCCTCTTGAACATTGGCTCGAATCATGGTTATTTCCATCTCCTTATAATAATCCTCAACACTTCTAAACCCTTGGATTAGGGTTTGGAGTTTTCAGCACAAATCTCTATGATAGTGTGTTGGGACATATCTTTTCCTCATGATTGTCTTCACACTTTTCCATGTGCAAATTGGAGTTTCTTCATTACACCTTCGATTCTTTACCAATTAGTCCTACCAAATACTTGCGTAGTCGATGAATTCCATTGTAACCAATTTAAGTTTCTTCTCCTCCATGTAGTTTTGGCCCTCAAAAATCAAATCCACCTTTCATTCCCATTTGATATATGCCTCTGGATTACTTTTACCTTGGAATAGCGGGATGTTTACTTTGATGTTGCTTAGATTGCTATCTTCTCGGTCCATTCGAAAATCTCTTCTCCTTTGATTATGGCCTTCTTCCTCGTCATATTCATCTCATTTAAAATTTCTCCTTTCTCGGCCGTGTGGTGAAGTTGGTGTTTCCAAATGTTCTATCCTTAAGGCTAGGGCTTGGAATTCCTCTTGCATGGCTCTCATAAACATCCTTAAATCGATGTTTACTTCCTCTCCACTTCCACTCATGATTTTGAATCAAGAATTACAAGCAAGTAAATGTAAAGAAGGAAAGGAAAAATTACAATAAAGTAAGATAAATTGAAAAAAAGAAAGAAACTAAATCGCAGAAGGAAGGTAATTGAAGTGCGATAAAGTAAATGAGATAAATTAAATTGCAAGAAAGTAAATTGCAAGACAGTAAATTGCAATAAAGTAAATTGCGATAGAGTAAACGTCATTTCCCTCTCGCTCACGTGTTTCACTCGAATAAGGGTCACTCTAACTCGTGTTTGCTCTCGTGTGGCTTTTGTAATGATAGGCTTACAATCTTGCCTTTTAACACTCGTTCCCCGCTTTAAGATCTTTCGGAACAACTCAATCAAAAACTAAAGTGTTCAACAAGCAAAAATCAAGAAAGTTCAAACTTTTTCAAAACTTATAATCCAACTTTCCCAAACTAATTAAAAAATCAAATTACTCAAACTATTTATTGTGATTAAGTAGCTTAAGGAGCTAATACCTTGAATTTGGAATAAGGTATCAATGATCTTTTTTCAAAAGGAAACTTTTTCTTGAAGGATTCAGAAAAATTCAAAGAAATCAATCATTGATTTGATAGAGGATTTGCACTCTTTGAGATGTAACAAACAAGGTAATTTTTGAAATGGGAAGATGTTTTTTTTTTTTTGAATAAAAAGCTAACTTTTTGTTTTTTGAATAAATGCACGAAATAAATCAAGAAAATAACCTTGATTGATGATTGAAAGAAAGAAATGAACTCTTATATATATATATATATATATAATGAAAAGATAAGAAGAAAAGATGAAGAAATTGAAAATGAAAAATTAAAGATAGCACCTTGAATTCGTTCGAGCCAAAGCTCTGATACCAACTGATGCAAACCTAGGGTATTAGAGAATCCTAGACCCAACAACAAATGCAGAATGATAGCGGATCGTCTTGTGAATCAAGAATGAGCAACTTGACCCAAATCAAACTATTTGGTTGAACCAAAGTTATCAAGAAGAGTAGCTTGACCCTAACCAAATGGGTTGGTTGAACCAAAGCTATTAAAGCTTGATCTTCAAGATAGATGCTTGAAAAGACCAAGTTGTTCCTAAGAAGATAAAGAAAAGAGAACCTCACAAAGAGAAACTCACAAGTTGTATTCTTCAAAAATCAATTCCCAATAAATGGAGCTTCTAGGCCTTTATATAGGCAATTCTCCACTAAAACAATATATTAAAATATTCTAACCTATCATTCTCCACTAAGAAAATATGTTAAAATATTCTAACCACCATTCTCCACTAAGAAAATATGTTAACATATTCTAACCATCATTCTCCACTAAGGAAATATGTTAAAATATTCTAACCACTATTCTCCATTAAGGAAATATGTTAAAATACTTTAAAAGGTAAAACTAGTGGGTTTTGGTGGAGTTGGCGGATGACGGGGTGTGCTGACAGGGCATGATGACGTGATACGCTGACGGGTGCACGGACTAGCGCATGGGCCCCACCAAGCTTCGAGTAGGTGCATGTTGCTGGTGTTATTGGGAACTCGCTGCGCATACTGTGGTGGTCCTTTGAATAAGTAGCACCTCTTTGCCTTTTGGACTTGTAATTCCTCTTCGTCAATGCTTAGCAAATTCACCATCCTTGATTCTTGGCATATAGACTCTTTTCCATGGATTTCTTCAATCAAAAGTTGAAGTCTCTCATTCATCTTCCTCGTCCTTGCTCTAGTCATTGGTTCTTTGATGTTTTGCAAAGAATCTTGGCCTTGGGTCATGACTTGTTTCTTTATTGGCTCTCGGATCATATCAAGATTATTGAGTCTGTCTATTGTTTTAAGAGCATGTCTATAATTGTTAATAGCACATTTAGTTGTTTACTATTTTTATAGCATGTCTACAGTTGTTAATGGCATGTTTCGTTGTTTATTGTTTTTACAGCATGTCTACCATTTTCTCAGCTTGTCTATAATTTTATAGCACGTTTATTGTATTATAGCATGTTTATTGTTTTTACAGTAAGTTTTATGAGTTGTATGTTGGTTGCACTATTAGATTCCTTTAATTTTATGTTAGAAATTGTATGCATTTATGAGCATCATACATCATGATTTTCAAAAGAATACAAAAATGGTTTTCATGTACGATTTTGAAAAGAGAAACGAAAAACAAAAATAAAGTACGAACGAATGATTAAGAAAGATAAAAAAAAAGTGGTTGTGTGGTCCGGTAGGTCAAGCTTAGTACAAGAACAAAAGATAAAGAAAAGATAAAAGTTTATGTGGTCCGGTATGTCACGCCCGACATAGGAACAAAAGAAAAGAAAAGAAAAGAGCATGAAAAGAGAAACGAAAACGGATACGGGAATGGTATGAGCACAAATACCGAAACAAAAACAGGAACAAACACAGAAACAGAAACAGAAACGGAAATGAGTTTCCAGAAATGGAAACAGATACAGAAACGGAAACGAAAATGAAAACAGACACGGGACGGATACGAAAATGCGTACGATCACGAATACCGAATCAAATATAGAAACAGGAATGGAAACAGAAACAGAAAGAAAGTACGTAAATATGAAAAGATAAATGATAAAAGAAAGAAAAGAAAAAGAGAAACTGCATATGATTTTAAAATGGCCCCGGATGTGTATCTAGTATATTAGGTATTATCACTTACTGAGCGTTAGGCTCAAGCTTGGTCTTGCGATGTAGGCACAAGTATGAACGAAAATGACGAACAGATTAAGGAGCAGTCGATGAAAGATTTGCACGGGCGAGATTTGTGGCTGGCTAAGCTAAAGAATGTAAAAGAGAAAAGAGTTTGTAAATAATAATGTAAACAGTTTGTTTATTATTCTTTAAATAAATTATTTATGCTTCCGCTGTAATTTTAAGAAAAAGGATTTCATAAATAAAGTCTTTCGTTGTTTATATCGCTTTAAGTGACAAGTTTTAAGCAAAGGTTTTTAACGGTTTGGTTTTAAGAAAAATACTCTGATGTTGATTTAAAATGTTTTCCGTAGTAAAAATTTCAGTCGTTTTATAAAAGTTTTAAAATTCACACGATTTTTAAGGTAAGAAAAACTGGGTCGTTACAAATATTGTTTGTGTTTTGTCGCAAGGCCTACATCACAAGAGTTAGGAATTGTATGTTGACTATGTTTATTAGAATTAGGTTCTTTACGTTAAGAATGTTAATATTGATCATGTTTCGAGGATGTATTACTCTTTGCTACATGATGCCGTATTTATTAGATTTAGATTCTTTATGTTAAAAAAATATGATATTAAACATGTGTCGAGGTTATAGGGATAATTGAACATGTTTCAAGATTATAGTAATAATATGATAGGCTATATGCATTCACGAGCATTTATGCATCATGGTTTTCAAAATGATACGAAAATAGTTTTCATGCATGGTTTTGGAAAATAGTATAATGGATGCTCATATATACTTAGTGTATGGTGTTCTCGAGGACTAATCACCCAAAGCGGACAACCTCCATTTAGGTTGTATGATTATTCATTGTATCATTAAAGGCAAACGAATGAAACAGAATAAATAGAATAAACGTAAATATGTGTGTGGGGGTTCAGGAGATGGGTGATGGTCCTTGGTGGTGACATCTCTAATGGATGCAACTCTTCCCAAGTAGGGATGGAGTGATGGTTAAGCCACATGGACCATAGGATGTATCCCTTCTTCTGTACTAGAAATCCCCAACTCTTGGACTGATGAGATTGGTGACAGTCATGGTGACACCCTTAATGGATGCAACTCTTCCTAGGTAGGGATGGAGTGATGTTTAAGCAACATGGACCATAGGATATATCCTTTCTCTTATAAACAAAAATGTAAATAGAAAAGATACTAAAACGTAAACTGAAAGATAGAAAGGATAGGTTCCTTTCCAAAAACGAAAATATAAAACTACATACGGATTTTAAAGACAGCATAGCATGCGCATCACATATTTTATTTTATATCACTTATTGAGCCTTAGACTCATAGTTTAAGTCTTGTGATGCAGATACATTCTAAATTGAGTAAAGAAGCAGTTGATGAAAGATTTGCACTCGCGGAACTTGATGCCTGGCTAGGCAAAGAGAAAATGGAAAATGGGTTTTGTAAAGTAAAAGTGATTGTTCTTGAAGTTAAGGAAAGTTTTCCAAGTTGTAAACATTTTTAAGAAAAGGATTTTATTCATCGTCTTTAAATGATTTTAAGAAAAGTCTTCCGCTATATAACTCAAACAAAAGGATTTAATAGAAAGGAAAAAGTTTTGAATTTTACACGTTTTTAAATGTAAGTAAAACCGGGTTGCTACAGCTAAGATAAGTCTTAGCAGTGTTGGGCTATATACATGATTATAGATTTTTATGCTGCGAAAGGCACCTTTATGCTGCAAAAAAGTATTTTCAGCAGCAAAAACGTGTCTTCCATTGCATAAGGTAATTTTCATAGCGATTCTTGCCTTCCAGCGTGAAAAGGAAGTGTTAGACTGTATGCACGCCTATAGAGAGAGGGAGGGAGGGAGGGAGGGAGGGAGGGAGGGGTGGTTAATTAGGTGTGCTAAACTTTTTCGTGCGATAATTATTTTTATAACCTTAAGTGATTTATCAATAATAAATAAACAAACAATCACAAAAACAAGAGAGTTAAGGGAAAGAAATACGAGACCGATTTGTTCATGTCGTTCAGTAACCTGGGCTATGTCTGTGCTTCAAGTTCCCGACTTGGAGATTCTTAATCACCTAACCTCCTTGGTTAGTGATGATTGATTTCATATGTGTTAATCAAACCTTTACAATGACTAATTCTTAGGGCATCACCATTAGCTTGACTATTCACAGGGCGTCACTCTCGATTTGAGTACAATAATGCGCAAATGAAAATTACAACTTATAACCTAACTCTCAAAGGTATAATCTCAAGTTGAGAGTTGAGAGAGTTAGACCTATGCACTTAATTCTAGAAGAGAAATATTGAGTACAAAATTTTCCAGAGCTTCGCTATGATTTCTTTTCGTTACTCTTCACTTTGGAGTGCCTCCTTTTATAGAAATCTGCAATATTGGTTGACCACCTCTATTTTGGTCGACCGCCTCTGGACCGTTGGAATGTTATAGTTGTGAAATACAGTCTGACGGTCGACCAAATTGTCCCCGGTCGACCGCTTTTAGGCATAGCAGAATTCGGCTCGAATCTATCTTAACTGCGGTCAACCACTTCTTCACCAGTCGATTGCTTCTTCAGCAAGTTCAGAATGTCGAACAATCCATCTTTATGATTGGTCGACCACCTTCAAACTAGTCTATCGCTTCTTCATTTTTTTTCATCAAACTAGTCGACCACCTCTTCTCCGTAGTCGACCTTTTCTCCGTGTTTTACCCAAATTCAATCTTCTAAGTCCCAATAATCAACTTATAGGCTTCATGGACTTAAATATACATGATAGTAGATATTAATACCCGTATTAAGGGTATTTCCAATTAAGATCAATATAATTATAATGATAAAAGACAAGTTCAAATGATGAATAACTTATAATCTAATTAAAAACATTCATCATTAAAACAATTAAGTCTAATGTAAGTCATAATTGAAGAACTTTCTTTTCGCAGTGAAAGACAAATATCCTCTACGGAAAATTTTGTTTCTTCAGCAGAAACTGACCTTTCACTGTTGAAAGTAAGTCCTAATCCAATGACTTGCTTTCCTTAGAGAAAGACACGTTTCCGCAACGGATAAAGCACACTAGCAGAGCGATTTCCTTAGCGAACTTTGAACTCTAACCCTTACCCTCCTTAATCTTTACCCTCACTATCTCATCCCTCAGCTCACAGTAGACGCCCTTCAGCTTAGTTTCACTCATCTCTCTCTTTTCAGGTTATGTGCTAACGTTGAATTGATATGACTTTCTATTTCTATATCTTTACTTAAATGACATAATTTTAAAATCAATTCACAACTCATGACTTATGGTTTCAATTCACAACTCAAATGACAGTTTCATTGACATTATATCATCTATTTATAGATGTTCCCAACACAATACATCCATGAATTGCATTAATCAACATCCATATAGAACTATATAAAACTTAATTTACAATTATTTAAAAACTCATATAAAAGTCCAACACATATGAACTTGCGATGCTCTTGTTATCGCTATTCCAATACCAGAAATCTGCTTGCTTTCCGTATTTTTGGCAAAGCTCGAGAAGCCTAAAGACAAGTTGGAGTTATTGTTGCAAGTTTTTAGAGATAACAATAGATTCTAATAGATGCTTCAACAATAAAATATCATTTCTTTTAGTCACTTTCTCATAACTCCCCCTCAATATAGTATCGTGCTCTAAAAGCACATTCCACTTAAGGATGCCTACTCTCCTCCCAATCGTTATCTTCTGAGTTGCATAACGAACGAAGCACATCGTCTACAGATGTTGAGATCGAATGTACCTCTATAATTACTTCGTGATTGAACGCACCTTGCTCATTGGCCTAGACTACCAAAAAAGGCTCCTCGTTCATTTTTTATGCTTTTTAGCTCATGGATGGTGCTTAGAAATTTAGTGTTGTTGCTTTCTTTCTCAGAGGACATCCTTACCGCTTATATAAATGGAGTTGAAGTTGTTCATCGTTGTCGTTTAGTATTGAAGGACGTCCATGGATTAAAACTTACTTTTTGCAATGAAAGACATGTTTCCACTATGAAAAAATAGCTTCCGTTTGTGGATACTTTCTTTTTACTGTGAAAAGCAAGTCTTTGGATTAAGACTTACTATCTGCAGTGGAAGATAAGTTTCTGCTGTGAAACGAATATTTTTCGTTGTGGAAATGTACCTTCTACTGCAAAAAGCAAGTCCTTCGATTATAACTACTTCATGTTCAGGTCCGTTGCGAAAATAAATTAAAATTTTTTTATAATAAAGATGTTTGCTCATTTATCAACAAAAATTATTTAGTAGTTATTTTGTTATTAATTACATAGTTTATTTGTTGTTTTGTTAATTTTAATGATTTTAATTAAGCGGGCCCATCAAATTTTCGGAAAGCACGGGCTTTGATATACACCATAAAAGCCCTCGCGACTATCTTAACTTCTCATCCGTCCCCAACAGCCTTTCGTTCTGCTGCTATAACCCTAGCCCTTCCCTTCATCTGCTCGCTTCTTCACCATGATGCCTCACATGTCGCAGATGGCGTCGAATCAGATGACCCAGCAGTATCAGCAGCAGCCGATGCCTCCCCAGCAGCAGTGGATGATGATGCCGCCGCAGCAGCAGCACGCGCCGTCACAGCCGATGCCTCCGCCTGTTGGATGGACTCCGCAGCCGGTACCTCCCCCTATCTCTGTGCCCGCCCAGCAGTTTCCCCCAGCTACGGGATCCGGTGAGATTCGTTCTCTTTGGATCGGGGATTTGCAGCAGTGGATGGACGAGAACTATCTCGTCTCCTGTTTCGGTCAGACTGGTGAGGTATGGATAATGGTCTTGTATAGCATCTAGTATTTAGGGAACTAATTGTTATCAGATTTATATATTGTCTTTATGAGTAAAAAAATTGTTGCTGGTAAAAATCTTGTTCACTATGTCGTGGGCGGTTTCTGGTCGCCTGGTGACGAATTGCATCTTAAAATGCTGCGTAATTAAGGAGAATGCCTTAGTACTGAAATTGCTCAAATTTTTAATGAATTTTGTTTATCCCGGAAGATATCTCTGTTAAAGTTTGACATTTTCACTCTGGTGTATGAATTTATTCAACGCTGTTCACAGGTTATATCTGCTAAGGTTATTCGCAATAAGTTTTCTGGAATGCCTGAAGGTTATGGGTTTGTTGAGTTTGTAAGCAAGGCTGCTGCAGAGAGGACTTTACAAACGTTCAATGGTACATTGATGCCAAATTCGGACCAGAATTTTCGACTCAACTGGGCTACTCTCAGTGCGGGTGAAAGACGCCAAGACGATGGTTTTGATTATACAATTTTTGTTGGAGATTTGGCTGATGATGTCACTGATTATACCCTTCAAGAAACATTTAAAGCAGTGTACCACTCAGTGAAGGGGGCAAAAGTTGTCACTGATCGAACCACTGGGCGTTCCAAGGGTTATGGGTTTGTGAAGTTTGGTGATGAGAATGAACAGCTTCGTGCCATGACTGAAATGAATGGTATGTACTGTTCTACTAGGCCCATGCGAGTTGGCCATGCTGCGTCAAAGAAATCTATTGGCGACTTTGGACGACCTCAAAAAGGTATTCTTGATTTACTTCAGTACTTCTACTTTGACAAATGTAAACATGATAATTATCTCTGTTTGTTTTCGTATTTATTGGCTGTCATTGTTTTCATCTTTATAATCCGTTATTACCATAATTTCAGCCGTCGGTTGATTACTTTTATCCTTCTACCGATGTTCTTTTGAGTCTATGATAGCTGTGAGGACATCTCATATCGATTACATTTCCATTACTTCAAGATCTGCGAAATTTAGGAAGTCGTTTCCTTCCACTTCTTACCTTTGTAAACTTCGGCACAATTAGTTATAATGTAACAAGATGCAAAAACTTATAGAAACTCATGTTGTCTTAAAGCAGGATACAAAGAGGCTCTCATATGAGGGGCCTGGAACTGATTTCAGCTGAAATGATATCAATTAAATGCATGGCCTCATTAGGTCAGTTATTTTGTTTATGGCATCAGTTTCGTGGTTCATTTTCTTGTGGCATTCATGCTACATTAGAGAATTATTTTCCAGCTCCTTAATTTAAAATTTCCTGTCAAGTTTAATACCTTCAGAATGCCCAAGTTATTCATATCCTTCCATTGTTCTTTATGTCCTGTACCCTGGAACTATTTCCGCTTTTCTTTTTGGATTTGTCCCTGAAGCTATGACTTATGCTTTGGTGAAGTTGATTTCCAATTCATTTTGACCTTTGATAGTTGTTCACACATTTCAGCTTTGGGTTTAAAGAAGCTATTTTTTTATTATTTCCTTTCGTCTTTGATCTCAAGTGTTCTGCAAATTACAGCTCTTGTTAGGTAGGTGGCTGAAACAATTAACAGTAAAACCTTCTTAAACTGAAATTTCTTTCTTCTTTCCCTTGCTTTTTATTCATTTCTATCTGCTTGTATATTTTTCAGTGCAACACTAGTTTGAGGTAATTCATTAGTTTACAAAAAACTTTAGATCTTCTTATTTCTGGCAGACCCTTGTCCTAATTTGTTAGGGAGCTGAGCCATTTGATAAAATTTCTAACAATAGTTGATATTGTGATGAAATAATATCTGAAAAAGTTTTCATAGGAACTTGGACCAATACTGAGCTTATTGAGAGTTTAACGCTTTTATTTGATGTATTGTTGTTTCATGTACTCAGTCCGAGGAGTGCATTGCAAATATTTTCAATGTATTTCCTACTCTGTTATATACATGTTAATAACCCCTTACCCCAAGAATTGTGATTGCCCCAACCATTCAACCATTTTCTTAAGTATCATTTTAATCAGTCTGTTTTAATTATCATGGTGTTAAAGTTGTTTTAACTCAGAAATGTAATTGCCTTGGAGAGGATTAAAGATACATTCCCTTGAGGCATTTAATTGCTTTAGGTGGCTACATCCATTGAGATTTTGTTTCAACTGTGTGCTTGTATGTGAATAAGTTTCGCTGCTGCTGCCAGTGTTGCATGCCGTATAATTTTCAAAGTTCTTGTACTATTGCCCCCCATTGGAGCTGTTACTGCAAATATACCTTGTCTATGATTGTTAGAATATTCTTTAATTGTATCTCTTGATTGAACAATTCTTACTGGAGCGAAATGTTTTGCTTGTCATCTTTTATATTTATTTTGATCTGTTTAACTATATAAGTATGGGTAATTATCTGATGCGTCCAGTTTGTGCTGGACTGATTTTTTTTTTTACTGTTTTCCTCTTGAAGGTTCAGGCTCCCTTAAGTATTTATTTGCTTGGTGCTCAGTAACTCTTTTTTCCGAATATATTTGTGAGATTGTAATTATGAGTACATTCTTTGCAGTTACGTACGAGAATACTCAAGGAAATCTGGGGGAGAATGATCCAAATAATACAACAGTGAGTAAATGGAAACTGAATCATCTCCTTTTAAATGAGGCCTGACTTTTACCCTGGTGTGCAGATATTTGTTGGAGGCTTGGATACAAGCGTTACAGATGAGCTATTGAGACAAGTTTTTTCCCAATTTGGAGAGCTTGTACATGTGAAAATTCCTGCTGGAAAGCGCTGTGGTTTTGTTCAGTTTGTTAACAGGTGACAACTAGGCCTTTTCAGAAAATTATTCTCTGGTTGATTATCTACTTTCCTATTTTTGAATTATTCTTTTTCTTACTTGGGATTGTTCTTGTGGCATATGCCTCCCCTGCAGAACTTGTGCAGAGCAAGCTCTATCCATGCTTAATGGAACTCAATTAGGTGGTCAAAATATTCGACTTTCCTGGGGGCGTAGTCCAACAAATAAACAGGTTAACTAATTGCAACAATTTTCTTGTTAAGCTTCCTGCCACACGATATTTTCTTTTTCTTGTATGTGTTTTTGATTTTAACAACCATTGAACCTAGCTAAATCAAGTTAATTAGAAGTTATATCCATACCAATCAGAAAAAGAAACTATTGATTTTTGCAGGGTCAGCCAGATCAGGCTCAGTGGAATAGCGGATACTATGGGCATGCACAAGGATATAATACATATGGATATGTTCCGAATCCCCAAGATCCTAACGTGTATTACGGAGGGTACCCTGGGTATGGAAATTACCAGCAGCCAGGTGCATACCAGCAGCCACAGCAGGTAAAAATCTTTTTTCCCCATTATCAGTTACTACAAATAAATATACTGTTTGACAAATAGTAACGAGAAGGACATTCATATATTTATTTGGATCATTTTACTGAAACTTGTATTATGGGGAAGGATATATAACACACATTGGAGATATGAGAATAAAGTTAGGGAAAAGTGAGGGATAGGAGGATGAATTTTGGTGGGAATTCCGTGAAATTCTTCCTTAGTAAACACACCTTTTTGGGAAAAGGAGGGATCCCATTTTCCCTTACCCTTCCCCAAGAGGTAGTTTTGCGTGACTTTGTGATGTGATACTTCAACATTGATA
The DNA here is from genome assembly GCA_022433065.1 of Begonia loranthoides. Taxonomy (NCBI): domain Eukaryota; kingdom Viridiplantae; phylum Streptophyta; class Magnoliopsida; order Cucurbitales; family Begoniaceae; genus Begonia; species Begonia loranthoides. The sequence continues at coordinate 22,167,866 of CM039470.1, read as the reverse complement.
TTGTAGTATCATATAAAATCAATGATAAAAAAATAGGTCGACAAGAGACGAGTTACTTAAGACCAAATAATTAAGTTGGTGTGTCTACCAAATATTCTGTTTAAATATTACATAATAGCATGTCCTTGAGAAAGATTTAAGTTCTGAAAAATGAAACCAAAGGCCTCAAATTTTGTGTTCTTCAGACATTACATTCGTGTTTGGAATTCTGTGCAGTGATCTAGGTGTCAAAGTCGAGAAATATACGGATGCTTGCTTGGAATCTGCAGTTTTGGTCTTGAGCTGTAGAATTTGGGTGGGTAGTGGGATACAATGCCTACTAGTTTATCAGTGCTTTCTGTTGTCAAGAAGATTTAAGAAATGAGATGATATGCTGAGATCTTAGATCTGGTTTTTGGTGGTTGCTGCTTGCTGTGTGGGCATGCTAAATCTTAACTATTTTTATCCTTGGAAGACTCCTATTTACTACTCGCGTTTTGCTTTTGTTTCGTAAAAAGAAAGTTGTTGCAGATGACAAACACACACACAGCTTCTGGGATAATTCAACGCTAGAGGGATGCTGCTCCCTCTCTCTCTCTCTGCTTCTCCACCACAACCATGATTATAAATAATATTTGTCCTCTTGGGAATCCGATCTAGTGCGTTCCACAAAATTACTGTTAGGTCAACTTGGCCTGTCTAACTATACATACAACACATCTCATCTCCTGGACTCACACGTTACAAAATCGTGTCTATGGGCGATGCCAGACAATTGAATTAGCAATGCCTTGCCACTTCAAATACCCACTTTTTTCTTTGTATCATTAGAACCAATGATTATAAATCGAATAATAATGCAGCTAATTTATGCATATGATGTGCCAAAAAGGGACTATTGAGTATTGATGTAATGGTGGTAATCGTTGACATAAAAATAGCAATATTCATTTCTACACCAGCGAGAATATAAATTGGATCCACAGCTAGCTTTTCATCGGTTTTTCCCCCACAGGAAGTGGCTTAACAGGATTTGCGGGCGTGGCTTCGAAGAATTTATTTCTCTCAGCGACGCAATCGCACACTTTCTCTCTTTACCACATTGTTGATCTTCTTTCTGTGAATCTGTACTACATGTCTAGGGTTTCGCTCCCATCCATTTGATTCTGTTACTTAAAACAAGATACTGGTTGTTAATCTGGTATTTCATTTCCTTTACTTTCTGTCTTTAATGAAGCTTATTTCTTCCAAATTTCATTTCACATTGCTTAATTAAGCTCAGTTGTTTCAATTCTCATTTCCTAAATTTCCCCAACTTTTTCCTCGCGTATACAATGGACGTTTTCCATCCTTGTGATTGCTGAGAATATACTATTGGGAAATTCGTTGATCAAAGGCAATTGTCAATTTGACCTTTACTGTTGTTCGATTGGGCATCGATTAATGCACAGTTTGCGCATTCAAAATTGTACAATATTTCTTTTTCTTTTTCTTTTTTCTGAACAACCCAACAAAAACACTCATGTTTTAAATGACCTCTTCCTATTTTTTTTTTATTCCCTTTACGAATTCCAATTATTTGTGCAGTTTCTGAGGGCAATTTTGGTTTCGGGAAGATCTGTGTGAAGTGGGTTTGTATGAAGTCGGCAATCTAATGCTGGTCTAGGGCATCAAGGAGGATCATCGGTAGTTCATCGTTTCCTATTGCTTAGGATTGTGCTTTTGTTGTCCTTAATAACAGCATACATATATACCTAGTGACTCTGAAATGAGCGTGGTGGGGTTTGATATTGGCAATGAGAACTGTGTAATAGCTGTGGTGAAGAAACGAGGTATTGATGTTTTGCTAAATGATGAATCAAAACGGGAAACTCCAGCAGTTGTATGCTTTAGCGAGAAACAGCGATTTCTGGGATCTGCAGGAGCTGCATCTGCAATGATGAATCCAAAATCAACAATATCTCAGGTGAAGAGACTCACTGGCCGGAGGTTTAATGACCCTGGCATCCAAAATGATCTGAAGCTGTTATCTTTTGAAACTTCTGAAGCTTCAGACGGTGGTATATTGATTCACTTGAAATATTTGGGGGAGACTCATACATTTACTCCTGTGCAGATTATGGCAATGCTCTTTGCACATTTGAAAGATATAACTGAGAAAAATTTGGAAGCACCCATTTCAGATTGTGTTATTGGTATTCCGTCATACTTCACTGACATGCAGAGACGAGCATATCTTGATGCTGCAGCAATTGCTGGGTTAAAATCTTTAAGGCTTATGCATGATTGTACTGCAACTGCACTTACCTATGGGATTTATAAAACACATTATTCTATCACAGGCATATCCTATGCTGCTTTTGTTGATATTGGTCATTGTGACACTCAAGTCTGTATAGTCTCATTTGCGGCTGGACATATGAAAATATTGTCTCATACTTTTGATGGAAGCTTGGGAGGGAGAGACTTTGATGAGGTTTTGTTTGGTTACTTTGCAACAAAATTCCAGGAGCAGTATAATATTGATGTGAATTCAAATGTCAAGGCAGGTATTCGGCTGCGGGCTGCCTGTGAGAAGGTGAAGAAAGTTTTAAGTGCAAATCTAGAGGCACCTCTAAATATTGAGTGCTTGATGGATGAGAAAGATGTCAAGGGGTTCATTAAGAGGGAAGAATTTGAGAAGCTAGCTTCTGGATTGTTGGAGAGAATTAGCATTCCTTGTAATAGAGCTTTAGCTGATGCAGGATTGACTGCAGAGAAGATCCATTCTGTTGAGCTGGTTGGATCGGGGTCTAGGATTCCGGCTATTTCTAGATTATTAATTACACTCTTTAAGAGAGAGCCCAGTCGGACACTAAATGCCAGTGAATGTGTAGCTCGTGGGTGTGCTTTACAGTGTGCAATGCTAAGCCCAATTTTCCGAGTAAGAGATTATGAGGTAATAATATCAACGTGTATGCATTCTTATGTACATTTATGCTGACCATGGGAAGTATCTACTGAGTAGAGTATCTTAATCCTGTTTTGTGCCTCATGAATAGAACCCAAGTAGAGCATCACTTTTTTCATGAGATTACACCGTAATGCATGTTCTAACTAATATAAGGCTTTTGGTTACTTGTTTGGTGGGTTTCTTTGCAGGTTGAGGATTCAATTCCTTTCTCTATTGGGTTCTCATTAGATGGAGGCCCAATTAGCATCGGCTCAAATGGGATGTTGTTTCCTAAAGGCCAATCCATTCCATGCAGTAAAGTTTTGTCATTTCAACGGGGGCCTTTGTTTCATTTAGAAGCATACTATGCTGATCCAGAAGAACTGCCAGCTGACATTCCTTCAAAAATATGTTATTACACAGTATGCATTTAGTTTAGCATTCTAAGGATTTTTTTTTTATGGAAAATTCTTTTTTATTTATTTTAGGAGTAGTTTAGAAATAGCTTTGTTCGCTGTATAGTTTAGTTGTAGGAGGTAATGAATGATTTATTATACCAAATTGTGTCAGGGAGGTCATGAACCAAATATGCTTCGAAGTCTTTTTTATGTTGAACAATTCCTCCTTTATCTACAACTCTCTTAGTTGATAAAAGGGCTCTTAAGTTAACAGATAATTTATAATATGGGTTGGTTCTTGTAAGGCTACCATGATTAGAAGGCAGAGAGTAAAGTTAAAGTTCAACTAGTTTATAAAATGGTCCTTTAAGTTAACATATAACTTTTAATGCAGGTGGGCCCTTTACAAGGTTACCATAATGAGAAGGCAAAGATTAAAGTTAGAGTTCAACTAAATCTCCATGGGATTGTTGCTGTTGATTCAGCTACTGTATGTAAATCTAATTGTGACTTTATTCATCATTTGTTTATAACATTTATGGTAATATAGGGATCTTATGAATGCAGTTAATAGAAGATATTGAAGAAGATTCAGAGTGCAATCCTGCTTCAGGTAATTTTGAGATTGATGCAGTTGATGGTGATGGAAGCAACATTGGTCAGTCCAAAGTTTCGCATTCTTCGGTAAGATTGATTTATGAAAAGTTTCCCATTGTTTATTTTATCAACTGAAGCTCCTTATATAATTTCTTATGCCCAATTACAATGTGTGATATCTTACATATCTTGATTGCATACATCACTCTATGTCTTCATGTGTACTCTTTAGAGACATTGCATACAATCTGTTGTGACTACTTTCGAGTAAGTCATAAACTCAGAGTTGCAAGGTATTGCAGGCCAATGCTATGAAAGAAGGTAAGATGTCCAAGAGGATTGAGCTACCCATTAGTGAGCACATATATGGTGGAATGACCCAGGCAGAGCTTTTGGAAGCCCAAGAGAGAGAACTTCAGCTTGCCCAACAGGACAGGACAATTGAACAAACCAAAAACAAGAAAAATGCCTTGGAGTCATATGTCTATGAAATGCGGAATAAGGTACGAACTTGTTCCACTTAAAATATAGGAATCATATGTTTCATGCTTCTGCAGCTCAAGAGTTCTCTATATTTTGCTGATGCTGCTTCAAATTTTCTCTTCACCCATTGGAAGTAAAATATTGGAGGCATGGAAAAAGTGTGAAGATTATTGATTCTTTATTTTCCTGACATAATACTTACTATAGGGGCTGATAAGTAGCCTATAAAACTAGTTTTGAGATTGGATAATTTATTTATGATAGAAAAATGAACCAGGATGTTTTAATTTCTATCAATTATTTGTTATTGTATTTTCAATTCTAACAAAGAGTCTACTTTTAGCTTGGAGGAATTTACTTCTTACTTGTTAGGTGAAGGTATTACAACCATATTGAATAATAATTTATATATTAATCTTGGATCATATTCCTGAATATAATTGCTCTTTTTAGGCTTAATGTGCTTGAGAGGATGGTGCTTCTAATTTTTTTTTTTTTTCTGGGTTGTCGAAATTTGTATTAATTGAAACAAGACATTTATACATCAAATTTATTCACATAGCTTTTCAACACATATCGGAGTTTTGCGACTGAAGAAGAGAGGGAGGGAATCTCTACAAGCCTTCAACGGACAGAGGAGTGGCTTTACGAGGATGGAGATGATGAAACTGAAAGTACTTATACTTCAAAGTTGGAGAATCTTAAGAAGGTTAATTATCCGATCTAAATTTAAAGCCTTGCTTTAAGTCCTTTCAGCTTGACTTTTTAGTGCTCTGTACAGTTGGTAGATCCTATTGAAGATCGATATAGAGATGAAGAAGCGCGAGCGCAAGCTGCCAATGCCCTGTCAAAGTGCATATTGGAATATCGAAGGGCTGCAGATTCACTCCCCCCAAAGGACAAGGAAATGGTATTATACAAAATTTGAAAATATGAACATCTTATTGTTTTGATGAATATATTTCTGTCAATGATATCGTGGTACTTGGTAGCATTTCGTTTTTACTTGCACACTAGGTGTTGTCTTTGATTTTCTTTATTTCAGATCATGGAGGAGTGCAATAAGGCAGAGCAGTGGCTCAACGAGAGAACCACCCAACAAGATTTGATGCCGAAAAACACAGACCCAATCTTATGGTCAAGTGATATCAAAAGCCGGGGAGAGAATTTGGATGGGTACTACTCTTTTGCTTCTTATTTGAATATAGAAATACTGGGCATCCTAAATATTATCTTCAGGAGTCGATTTTCATGGTGGTTGAGCCTTATCTGCTGTTGCAAACATGAGATAATTATTTCCCCGTGTTCATATTCGTCTTTTACTAAACTAAATTGATGCTGCATTGTGAATTTTGAGTATGATTATAGATTGATCATGAAATGAAAAAAATTGAAACAATGAAAGAAAAAACTTATAGGCAAAAATTATGGGTTAGATTGTCAACTGAAATACTCTGAATGGAATTATCCATCTACATTTGTTGACATGACCAGTAACTCCGCCAAAAAGAAAAAACATTCTTTTGGTTGGAACTTGTAACTTTGACTCTGGTATTGACAAACTTGACACACCCAGATTTTCAGTTCATCTCAAAGAGTTTGATTGCACTTTGTTTCATGGATTTTCAGGACATGCAAGCATATCTTGATGTCGACAGATTCTCATTCACATTCTGAAGACTGAGAATGAGCTCCGGCAAGCAGAATACCTCAAATCAACTATGATAGAGTAAAGTGTTGATTAATCCGTAGAGTTAGCAAAGAATTAATGGTTATATACTTTAAAAATATAGATCGTGAGCTGCATTTTTTTTTTTTCTTTTTTTGTCCATTTTGCCGGAAAATGAAAGCAAAGGGAGAGTTATCCAAAGTTGATGTTAAGTTGTGAGAAGCCAAGGATGTGTTATTGTCACTCAGCAGCCTAGACCATCACAATCTTGAAACAGCATATACAATGGTAAGTGCTATTACTATTCATATTGAGATACTCTAAACATGGGTTTGGTATCATACTCTTTATCGCAGATTAAGTGTATTCTCAAAGAACTGACATCCGACACAAGGTGTTAATCTCATTGATTCTATTCAACTGGTACAAAAACACAAGCCCCTTAGTATTTATGGTTTCAAAAAAATGTGACAAACGATATATGAAAACGGTCGATGTTGCAAATGGTGGAACTCTACATGCGCTGATATGGGTTTTTGGACTTCACATCTTCAATGAGAATCTAAAACAGATCTTCATTTTCAGATCCTATGACTTGATTCCATTCTCTGAGGATAATAAGATTCACCTTCTTGCATTGTGTGTACGCAGCAGGACCTGTAAGTTCCTCCCAAGTTTAAATCATAATCGGCACTCGTCATGTTCTTCCTGTGCCCTGCATTACTGGAGTGGTTACAAAACATTGCCTTAAACTGTACCAAATTCATACAACCTCAATTATTTCCACCAAAATTCAGCTATTTTGTCAAAGTAGAATGTCCTAGGTGTTCTTCTCATAGACATATTAATTATCATATTAGATGTTAGTACAAAAATTTTAAAACTATTACACTATCATTCTTATTGATGTTACTTTCAAGATATTCAACCCAACTCAGTGTTGGGAAATAAATTAGGAGGGTAATTTAAGTATTAATACTTGGTTAATATATTATAAATCAAAGGTGTTAGCTTAATAGAATATAATCTTATTTGTTTTGATGATTAAAATGTTTAAACTTGACAAATTTATCCTAAGTCAATATAATTTTTACTCACCTTGGAAATACCCTTGTGTTGGGTATTAAAGTGTACTATATGTTTGTTTAGTCATTACAATATAGTTCCAAAGTATATGGATAGAACTTACATGAAATCAATACTTCATTTTCTACTTTTAGTGTTGAATTGGCTGTTGCAATCTACCGAAGATATGTTGCGGGTGCCTAGTCTTGAGAGATGTCTTTGGCAAAACTGCTTGTGGTACTCAGAGATAATTTGCGCTAGTCTGGCCCCTAGAGGATTTTCTGAAGGATTAAATAGTGGTAGAGTGGATCTCAACTTGGTAGTTTGCGGCGGTAGATTAGAGGACTCTTGTGGTTGCCGAAGCCCGAGACATATATTTTTGGAACATAACATGTGGTAGACTGGACCCTGATTTGTGATAAACCACACCAGGAGACCAGTGAAGCCTTGCGTCAGTCCAGACCAAAGACAATTTCAAGTTAAGGACATTTGCGGTAGTCCAGGTGCTTATCAACGGTGGATCATCTATAACAAAATTGTCTCTAAACTATGAACAAATGATGTTTGTTTACAAATAGAAGCTCCATCCGCTTTTCAAATCATCGAAACTTTGAGCATTTAATTTGAGACCATCAAACATTCCAAAATTTAAGCTACCCAACCAAACTTTCATCTTGAGATATTAACTCTTGTGAAAGTTAGGTTCTTGTACCAAACTTTTCAATCTCCACTTGTTGAAAGAGAAAGGGTGCAACCCTAGAAGTGTAAATTAGATTGACACCCAGAAGCTTAATCAAATGCAATCGGAAGGGATTGAGTAAAAAAAAATATTCAAGGGAGAGCCTTAGAATACGGATGTAGGCAGTTTGACTAAACCACATCGACAATTGCGTTTGCAATCTCTTTCTCATTCTCTCATATTACTTATTTGTTATTTTTACAAGTACATCATTGAAATTGACAAAAATCGATTATTTTAGAGTTACGAATTACTTGGATTTTCTTAATTAATCGAAAAAGTTTAATTACTTAATTCACCCCATTTTTAGGTTATATCAGTCTTACAATTGGTAACAAAGCTTGATATCTTGCATATTGTGTCAAAAGATATTAGTTTTTTCTTAAAATCTACTTATGGCATCTAATATGAATAACTCACATATTAAAAGATAATCTATATCCAAGCAACCATTTTTTGACGGAAATAATTATACATTGAAAATCTAGGATGAAAATATGTGCAATCTATTGACTATGATTTGTGACATGTGAAAATGAACCCTATGTCTCTATTAAGCTTAAAAATGACAATGATAAACAAAAATTATGTTTAAATACTAAGACAATAAACAAATTATAATTATGTTTTAAATAAAGATGAATTTAACAGAGTGTGAGGTTGTGATAATGTGTACAAAATTTGGCATTTACTCGGAGTCACACATAAGGGCACAAAACAAGTGAAAGAGAATAAAATGAACTTGCCTATACATGAAAATGAATTATTTTTTTATCTCAATATGAACTTTCTCTCTAAATTAGAAAAGTTGAAATTAACATGTTAGCAAGTCAATAATGTAAAGAAAGAAGAGAAAGAGAATACAAATAGTCTGTTAATGCAATTCGACCAATCTCGCCTATGTCCGCCCTTCGAAGCTCCTCTTTGAAGATCCCTTCCACTATAACCCTTCTGGTTATATTTGATTGATCTTTTCGATATCAATAAAAAACCTTACAGTGACTTTTCACGGGGGTTAACCTTTAATCGTTCCACAACCAATTTGCGTAGAATTTTTTAAGGTAAAGTAACAATAATCTGACTCTCACAAATGAAAATCTCAAGTTAAAGAGCGAGAGGAGTTATGTTTTTTGCTCAAGTTTGAAGGCTCAAAAAAAGCAATCAAATCAGCAGCACTTCGTCGTAGATATCGCACTCGGTGAGTTGCATGCAGAGGTTGCTTTTATTTATAGATGCTTTCAACTGCTTAGAGCCTTGGTCGCTACCTATACAAATCGGTCAACCCCTTCATGACTGTTATGTGATTTTTGAATATCTCAGGTTAACCACCAATAACTTTAGGTTTATCGCCAAGTCAACAATCCATACTCCCTGGTTGACCTCTTCAGTGTATTTTAGAAAATTGATGCTTTCAGGACGTTTTCATGACGATTTCATTTTCCTTTTGGTCAACCACACCAGTCGATTTATGCAAGGTCTAGTTGACATCTTCAGCAAATCTTTAAAAATTTATTTCTCTCAGATGTTTTTCAAGACAACCCCTTAGTTCAGACAGGTCAATCGTGCCAGGTTGACCTATGAAGTACTGGGTCAACCTCATGAGCATATTTTCAAGTATCCGTTACTCTCAGGAGCTTTTTTGGACGATCTCTTCACTTGGGTAAGTCGACCCCTCAAGCATATTTTCTTTCATTTAAATTGTGTAAGCCCTATGAACTTTAACATTAACTATAAGGACTTAACAAATATGTTAGAATATTCAAATATCTACTTTTGAGTGTATTTCCAATGAAAGCAAAGATGTATAGATCATAATCAAGTTATCCAAATAATAATAATTATCAAACTTAGATATAACGAAACAATTATATTCAATTTCAATACAATTCACACTCAACTTAGATATATCCAAATACGTAACTAAATTATCAAATTATAAGCAACTTAGAAATAATTAGGAAATTAATTATATTCATCATCAAAATAATTAAGCTTAATTCCTATTAAGTTAACAATTTTTTTTTATGATGAAAAAATATTTTAAGTTGTTTATACTCTCCCTTAATCAATGCATGATAAGAGAAATATTTTTGTTCGAGTAACAAAAATTTTCTCTCTTTCCCTTCTTTGAACTTCTTCATCTAAGAGATAGCTCTCTCTCTCTCTCTCTCTCTCTCTCTTGTCATTATAAAAAAGAATCCGACCTAAAATAATATTGCATAATATAATATCAAAGCCAAAACAAGGGAGACAAAGAACAAAAAGTATCAGAGAAATAAAATATCAATAAATATTAAGATATTATTCACGAAAACATGAGAACATTAAACAAGAGTTCGAAAGCATTAGAGCAACAGAACTAAAAGTACTAGTCATCAAAACAATACATTGCATATTCAATCATACATATGACAAGCTGCAACAAAAGGCATCAAAACAAAATAAATCTTTTACTAGACATTACCATGAGGATCAACTTTAGAAGAAGGTGAAATGCTAGAGTCAGTTGGAGGAGGAGGTATGCCAGTGAAAGTGTTGACCCAACAGTTGTGAGTAAACTCCTCAAGTTGATGGGAAGGAGCATCAAGCTTGGATTTGGTCTTTGTCTGGAAACAAAGTAAGGATGAACCTTGGTCATCAATTTTAGTGGTCAAACTAGAGAGGCAATATGTCAAGAGATCCAAACGGTCCTCGATTCTAGATAATCTACCTCAAGAGTGTGGATGACCTGAGTAAGGAAGGGAGGATTGACTCGGAGCATCTGGCATAGTTATATCAGTGTCCTCAATTGGATCCTCAGGATGAGTTGTAGAAGATGAGGCTCTTTTAATAGACTTGAAGATCCACATACCATGTTCATCTTGCACCATACCCTTTCAAGTCAAGGTATGTTTGGTGTAGATATCAACACCCCTTAACTGCTTAGACATCTTGGTGGGAGGAATCTCAACTTCATTAGCTTGAAATATCTTGGTTAGGAGGAGATTGAATGGAAGGGACTTGGAGGCATTGCCATTAACATTAATCATATGGTGAAGAATGATGTGACCTAAGTTAAGGTGCTCTTGACTATAAATCTTGTGAGGAACAAACAAATCTATTCAACTCATATGGTCTCGACGACCGTCTCTATGCAGGAGGTTGTAGGTGAGAATGTGATGGTAAGGCAAGCACGTAGGTTTAAATCCTTAGATCTAGGCTTGTAATAAGCCTTTACACTCAGGTTCTTCAGAACTTTCCGTAAGAATTCCAACCCATCATCATCTCTTACAAATTCTAGATGCTTAGAAAGAATGTAATATTTTTCAATAGCATCATGGACTTCAAAATCCAATAACTCATTGATGCTTTTCGATGACAAAGTGATCTCCTTTCCAAAGACATAACTGTGAACTCATAATGGTCAAGAATTATACTCAAGATTAACATAAAACAATGTAACGAGTTTCTTAAAGTAAAGACTGTCCAAATTATACAAATTATAGAGACCCAGTTCCTTGAAACTATTCTCGATATCCAAATTTTCTATACTTAAAAATGAGACTTTTTGAGAAATAATCAATGACCTATGTTTGAAATCTAGCTCATGTCGCAGGGGGGGGGGGGGGGGGGGTGGGTATACTAACTCTTAAGTACAATATGTGAAATAAAATCAAACGTCTAAGCTCTCACAAATGTACGTCTAAGCTCTCACAAATGTATAATATCAAGTTTAGGAATGAGAGAGACAGACTTAGCACACAAATGTTGAAGAGAAATATTAAGGATCAACTTTGGCAGCGATTCAATATAATTTTTATTCGTTATTCTTTAACTTTGAAGGTGCCTCTATTTATAATTTTTCTTCAGCAGCAGTGATTCAATCAACCACCCAACCATATCGGTCGACCACTTTATGATCGTATGCCTCTTCCGCGAGCATTAGGTTGACCAATTCACGTCTGGTCAACCGCACCAGTCGACCTATATATGCCTGGTCAACTGCTTCAATGTATTTCATAAAATAGAGTTTGCTCTCTGTAATATTTTCGGTCGACCACATCTCTACTCCGGTTGACTGCTTTAGTAATTTAGAAAACCTAGAGCAATCTGTCATTTTTATGGTCGACCACCTTTTGCCTTTGGTCAACTGTTTCTTTTATGTTTTGCATACTTAAAAGTCTTGAAGTACTAAATATTAAACCATAAGCTAGAAGGTCTTAAACAAACATGTTAGCAAATATAAATACCATTATTAGAGAGTATTTCTAATAAAGATCAAAGTATGTTTAATTGAAATCATATTTGAATCATAAACAACTTATGATAATCAATTGATTCATCATCAAAACAAATAAGTTTAATGTATCTTAAACTAACAATCTCTTCCTTTTTTATGATGACAATAAATCCTAAGTTGTTTGTCTCTCCGCCTAGGCATGAGCATGAAGTATTGGGGAAAAATCCACTAAAACCTCTATCTATAGGGACCACGTCCACCACAGCCTCTATCAATGGAGTCAAGTATTCAAAGTCTCTATCATTTTTCTTTTAATCTTCATTATCTTTCCTTACTTGAAAAATCCCATGGATGATAAATTATTTTCGTACATATCTTAAAAAAACATGATGCATGAACATAAATGAATGCATACAATTCCATATATCATCAACATATCATCAATTCAAAGTAACCATTATATAAAGAGCCTAATTTCTAACACGACAACATATCCTCAAGCATCAATGTGATCAATTGAAATTAACATCTATCAAACACAACATCAAATATAAAATCCTCAAAAGCAATAACTTAATTCTTATGATGCAGCCAAAAAAGCAAACAACATATAATCATTTCTTACCTTTTCTAAAATCTTGAAGAAGGGAAAAGATAACAAGCTTCCTAGGGTTTCTTCTTCTCCAAATTGCTCCTCCTTCCAAGTTAAAGCCTTCTTTCCTTCTACTTTTTCTCCTCAACCCTCACGTTTTCTCCTCCTCTCCTTTGCTCTCACCCTTCTCTTCTCTCTCTCTCACTCCCACGATTTTTCTTCTCTTTTTCCTAACAAAATAGTGCTTAATTCATGTTTATCTACCATCCACAGCCATCCAAGCATGAAGTGTCACCCTATCATCATATAATTGCTGAGTCATCACTTAATTCCCTTCCATAAATTGTGCATGTCATCTAAAGTCAAGTGACTTTTTATCTTCCTGATCGACCGCACCATAAAGTCCGAATGCCTGCTTCCATATAATTCAAAGAAAATCCTCTAGCTATGGACATTTATGCTTTGGGCGACAGCAATCTATTCGATTAAAACCCTACAATTTGTTCATCATTTGGTCGTCCAGTCTAGAACCTATTTTTTGCCTTCTGGTCTTCTAGTCCAAATGCATGTTTTCACATGCGAACGAACACCCTAACTCTACAGAAGCCCCCACTTACAATTTTCCACAATTAACACTAAGCCCGGACGCCCGGACGTCCACTCCCGACCCTTCTTTTCACATGTGGATGCCCATACCCTATTCAAATTTACATTATCTATACCAAACATTCCCATCCTTATAATCCATCTATGTTTTTCTCAATTTATCCCAAATATCAACTAATCCATATCCTTAATACTAATTCATCAACCTTCATGCTTAACACAAATTAAACATAATCCTATGACAATTCGTATAATAAATTTTGGGATATCACATCTTCTCTTGTGGACACTCAGATTTGAAGTGTCCAGATCTCCCATATCCAAAGTAAGTGATTTTCTTTTCTCCTTTCCCTTTTCTCCATTAAAGGAACTTGTTGAATTTCTGAGTCATGAACTTTATCTCCTCGTCATTACTTTCATCTTCCTCCTCAGATTCAACATAATTGCTCAATGAGGTTTTGAGAGCTATATCCTTTTTCTTGGAAACTTCCTTCTCCTTTTGCTCTTCTTCCTTATTGTCCTTCAAGGTAATCTCATGAGTCATGAGAGATCTGATTAGCTCTTCCATATTTAGAGCTTTGAGGTCACGAGCTTCTTGGATGGTGGTCACCTTTGGTTGCTACGTTTTTGGTTGGCACCTAAGAATTTTCCTAACCTACTCTTCATTGGGATAAGTTCTACCAAGCACTTCCAAACCATTAGTAATATTAGTAAAATGAGTAAATATTTTACTAATGGTTTTATCTTTATCCATACAAAATAATTTGTACTCATAAATAAACATACTCAATTTATTTTCTTTAACTTGATTGGTGCCTTTATGTGTAACTTCAAGTAGTCTCCAAATTTCATATGCATTATCATATGTTTGCACTCTATTAAACTCATCTCTATTGAGTGCGCAATGTAATGTATTAATTGCCATAGCATTCATGCATAATTTACGTTTGTCAAACTCATCATACTCAAAAGGAAATTTTGGAATTTTTATTCTATTTTCTAGTTTAGTTGGACCATAAGGTCAATTTTCAATTACATTTTACAAATCATAATCCAAAGATTGAATATAAATTCTCATCCTAAATTTTCAATAAATATACTCACTATCATCAAAATATAGAGGTCAACCAATGGGTTGCCCTTCAACATGCATATTAAAAGTCATAATAATTTATCAATAATTTTACTAAATTAGCCCACAAAAAGTTATAAACCTAATATGATACCAATTGTATGATCGATATTGTCCTAATAGGGAGAAGGGGACACTAACTTTTTCGTGTGATTATATAAACTTCTTTTTAATCAATGTGTTGTGACAAGTATGCATATAACATAAATATAATGTTGGAGATAAGGCAAGAGATAGCAAATTGTTTGTTAACACAATTTTGTCAATCTTGCCTACGTCCGCATTTCAAGGCTCCCTCCTCAAAGTTTCTTTTCACCAATAACCTCCCTGGTTATTTCTGATTGAACTTTTGGGCGTCAATCAAACCTTACACTGGCTATTATAGGGCGTCACCCTTCAATCGTCTCTTAAGTACAATATATGAAATAAAATCAAATGCCCAAGCTCTGACAAATGTATGCTCTCAAGTTTAAGAATGAGAGAGATAGGCTAAGCACTCAAATGTTGAAGAGAAATATCAAGGATCAACTTTGGCAATAGTTTGATATAATTTCTTTTCATTATTATTCCACTTTGAAGGTACCTCTATTTATATTTTTTTTCAGCTGCAGTGATTCTATCGACTGCCCAACTATATCGGTCGATTGTTTTATGTACGCTACACCTCTTCTACGAGGATTTGGTCGACCAATTCAAGTTCTGGTCAACCACACCAGTCGAATTAATGCCTAGTCGACTGCTTCTATGGATTTCAGAAAACATAGTTTGCTCTCTGTAATATTTTCAGTTGACCGAATCTCTACTTTGGTCGATTGCTTTAGCAGTTTAGAAAACTTGGAGCAATCTTTCATTTTTCTAGTCGATCGTCTTTTGCCTTTGGTCGACCGCTTCTCTATGTTTTGAATACTTTAAGTTCCAAATATTAAACCATAAGCTACAATAACTTAAACAAACATGTTAATAAATATAAATACCCTTGTTAAAGGGCATTTCTAATGAAGATCAAAGTATGCTTAGTTGAAATCATATTTGAATTATAAATAACTTATTGATAATCAATTCATTCATTATCAAAATAAATAAATTTAATGTCTCTTAAGCTAATAGGTCATTCCAACGAAGGAGGAGGACGAGATGTGTCACACCCCAAAAGGGGACCCGAGATAGAACGGGGAACGACCATGCTCGAAATGGACGAAATTGTCTGACTCTCATTTTAAATCCTTAATTAGCAGCGAAAGATATAAATTTAACTTACAAATAAGGCCAAGAAATATATGTCAAAAAGTGACATATTAACTAGTGTAAAATAACATGATCCAAAACATGAAGAAATAGTTTAAAATAAAATTAAGGTACGAACCTCACTAAAATATTATAATTCCCAATAAAAGAAAAGAAAAAAACTTGATTAGGAAAGTCTCCAAAATCTAGAGTTGTGGTGGTAACTATGAATCACTTTGATTATTTCCTGAAAGGGGATAGTCAAATCTAGGGAGAAATGAAATTTAACATCGACTATACTTCGGTGATCACAATAGCCAAAAAGACATTGATCAAGTTTAGGGCTTTGCACTCATGGACACAACACATAGAATTGTCTCAATATTCTAGTTAATAATAATGTATATAAGTAAATATAAATACAATTGAACTGAAAATTAAATTAAAAGTGTACTTTGAAATTTAACATGTTCGGTGAAAAAATATTGTAAAATTTTTGAAATAGATGTGTGAAATAGGAACAAAAATTTGTCTAAAAATATGTTTTAGAAAACTATGTGTGTTGAACATAAAATGACCTCTACTTCAAGTTTTACGCCTACGAAAACCAGGATCAATAGAAAAAACCCAACAATGTCCAGTTGCAGATCAGTCCAATAGTCTCTTAAGTTGTGGAACCTATTCATATTATTTTTACCATTCAGAATTTAAACTTAAATATTTTAAAATTTAGATTCTAGGCTAAAGAATAATGATCCAAGAATGAGATGGACGAAAACCCAACTCTATCCTGTATGACCTTTGAAACAACCCAAGAATGATCGAGTCAAAATTTGGAATAAAAACTAAATTTGGCCCAAAACAGAGCTTGCGTTTTGGCCCAAAAAAAAAGGGTTATAGCTCATGTCAGCCTGGGTCACAGCCTAGAGTAATCTGGTTCACAAACCATATTAACTTGGGGCTCGACTCATAATACTCCAAGTTGCAGCCTCCCTTCCTTCATCTTCGACTTTGTTTTGTATCAGGTCAACCGATCGGTCAAGGGATGGTTAGGGAATCACCTCTAGACCTCCAGTCCCTTTCCTAAACACATAAATCCTTCAACACAAACCAAAACCACGATTTGAATTCATAATCCATCATGACAACCAACAAACAAAATTTTTCACATAAAAATCAAAATTTTCCATAACTTAAGAAAGTTTTCTTTGCCAAGCCCACTCCTCTGGCATCGACTTCCAATGTCGATGCCTAACCCTTAGTTCTCAAAGAAAACAACTTCCTCAATTAGACTATGCCTTGCGAATGAAAGGGAAAACACAACACTCAAGAATTTTAAAGCTCACCTCGGTGAAGAACGACAAAGAACAAATGCTAGAGAAATTGTACCCCTTTTTGCACTGTTGGCCCACCAGAGGAGATGGAGATAGTGGGGAATAAGAGGGAAGATGAGGCGAGGGAGAAGGATGACAAGTGGGGAGAACTCCTCCCCCATCTTTCTGAAATGTTTGAGGGGGGGGGGGGGGGGGTCTTTAACAACCCCCTGAAAGAGGGTTAAAATTTTTTTTTCACGAGATACTCCAATCTTCTTTTTTGAAGTGATTCAAGATGAGGAAGCCATGAGGTTTTTTCTAAAAATCTTCAAGAGAGAGAGAGAGTGAGAACTTGGAAATCGCAAATCATAAACTTGAGAGAGAGAAACAATTTAAGAGTGAAAATGCCTTAGTTTTAGCTTAAAGTGGCTGAAAATAAGGAGTGTCAACCTAGGGTTTTGAGAGGGTAGGAGAAAATGCGTGCAACTGAGTGTTAGGGTGATCTATTATTTTATAAATTCGACCAACAGTCGACCTATATTTGAATATGGATCGATTGATTATAGTGTATCAATTTAGGGGGTAATCGACCTTTTGTTAAGTTGACCGAGTCCTCTCATGGGTCTACCGGTTTGCTTGGTTTAACTTGCACTATCTTCGGTCGATCCTGTCTAAGGGAAAACTTTATTTTGATAAAGTATAATCAGTCCTAAATGTATCATAACACTATTAAATGTATTTTCATTCAAAGGTTTAATAAAAATGTCATCTAACTGGTTTTTGGAATTGAAAATTTCAAGAGATGTGTCTCCTTTTTAGACGTGATCTCTAATGAAATGAAATGAAATCTAATCTTAATATGTTTTGTTTGAGAATGTTGGATTGAATTTTTAGAAATATTGATCATGCTAGAGTCATCACACCTAGTAGAGATGTTCTCATAGGATTGTCCATAGTTTTCTAATGTTTGTTTCATCCACAATATTTGAGCATAACAACTCGCGGTGGCAATATACTCACTTTCACCAATTGAAAGAGCCACCGAGTTTTGCTTTTTTGAGAATCATGAAACTAAGGATTCTCCAAGACATTGACATGTCTTACTTTTGCTCTTCCTATCAACTAGACTATTGACATAGTCGGAGTCGATATATGCCACCAAATCTAACAATGTTCCTTTGGGATACCAAAAGCCTAAATCACTTATCTCACTTAGATATTTAAATATTTTTTATTGTATTTAAGTGAGACTTCTAGGGGATGCTTGAAATCTAGCACATAAGCACATACTAAAGAGAATATTGGGTCTATTAGCTATAAATACAATAAAGAACCAATCATACTATGATATTTCTTTATGTTCACACTCTTTCTATTTTCATCTTTGTCTAACTTAGTGGAAGTGCTCATGGGGGTACGAGAAGGTTTGGATGTGTCCATACCAAATCTCTTGATGAGTTTTTTAACATATTTTTCTTAGTTTAAGATAATGCATTCTTCAAATTGTCTAATTTTTAAACCAAGGAAAAATCTTAACTCTCCTAACAAGTTTATCTCAATTTCACTTTACATTAACTTCACAAATTCAATTCATTGCACCAAAAATTATATCATCAACATGTATATGCACAATAAGCATGTTCTTGCCCTTGGGCTTAGTGAACAAAGTGGAATCAATCTTTCATATTTTAAAGTCTCTTTCCATTAGAAACTTACTCTATTTCTCTTACCAAACTCTTGGTACTTGTTATAAACCATAAAGTGCCTTGTTGTGCTTATAAACATAATCTACCTAATCAAGAGCTTCAAATCCTAAGGGTTGCTCAATATAAACTTTTTTCATAATATATCCATTGAAAAAGACACTTTTAATATTCATTTGATATAAGGTAAAGTTCTTAAAACAAGATAAGACAAAAAGTATACGAATAGATACTAAACGAGCTACGGATGCCAAGGTTTACTTAAAATCAATACCTTCCTTTTGATTATAACCATTTCCAACCAACATACCCTTCTTTCCCACTATAATTCCATTTTCATCCAATTTTTTTTGAGCACCCACTTAGTTCCAATTATCGAGTGTTCTTTTAGTCTTGGGATTAGTTCCCATACTTTGTTCCTTTATAAATTAATTCAACTTCTCTTGTACACCCATAATCTAATTTTCATCTATTTCATCTTCATCAAAATTCTTAGGTTTTATTTATGAGATGAAAGCTATGATCGTACAATAGTTTCTAAGAGAGTATCTAGTTTGACACCTAAGGTTGGATCACCTAGAATGTTGGTAACTGGGTGACTCTTAGCTAACCTTCAATCCTTGGGTGAGTCCTCATTGTCATTCTCAGTTGAAGTTGCTTCTAATTCCTTTGATGAAATTTCTTGGGATGTGCTCTCTTGAGTAACACAATCTTTATCTTCCAAATTAAGGGTTTTCATTTTCCTTTCAAGATCTTCATTAAACTCCTCACTGTTTGACAATTAGATGAATTTATCAAATATTACATTTATATATTCTTCCACAATTAAGAGTTTTTTTTTTATTAACAATTCTATAAGCTTTGCTTAAGGAACTACTTAAAAAAAATCTCATAATCTATATTGGAGTCAAACTTGTCTAAATTATCTTTTGTGATTAAGATAAAACATTTCCATCAAAAGGATCTAAAATAGCTCTCATTGGGAGTCCTACCATTCCATGGCTCATATGGGATGTTTTCAAGGATGGGATGGATGGTCAGGCGATTGAGAACATGTAGCAGTGTGTAGGACGTTCGAAGAAAAGACATCTGGATTAGAATCGGTTGTTCAAACCTAGTCCTTGATCGAACAGTTTATGGCCAAATGGATGACAACACTTGAAGAGCAGACGTCTGAACCCATTCGCAGTTTACCAGTTTCTCAAAGTTGAAATTTTTTTGGGATAGTTCTATAAGTTCCCTAAGTTGGTCCCTATCCTAGTTATGAGTTCGAACAAAATTTTAAGAGTTTTAAAAAATGAATTGATATTGGTTGTATATACTTTGATAGGCTCAACGGATTAACGAGAAGTTTTTGGACCGGTTCTATAATACCTAGCCCAAAAGGCCCAAATGAAATATATATATATATACACACACACACACACACATAAAATCTTAATTTGGGGAAAATGTATCCTGGAACGTTTTCCCCGAATGGAAGATCATGGCATAGATTTCAGGAGAATGAGAGATTTCCTCCCGAATCTCCTCCTTTCCCCACTGTTAAAAACGTCTGCCTCCCACTCTCCATTTCATTCTTCTCTCGCAGTGAATTCCTTCTTCAGATCAATACAACATTCGATCATTTTGGATAGAATTGCAGAGCTCTGTAACTAGGTCACTGACGATTTAGGTAAGTCTTCGTCTCTACCTCTATGTAGATTCTATACGTTGACTTAATTCCGAAGCTCTGGTTAGCATTGTTGAAGGGAATTGTCCGCGTTAAAGGAAAATGGTTGAAGTTCTCGGTCGATTGGGAGAAATTCGCGTAGTCAGAAGCTGTGAACTTGATGGTATAAAAATCAATTTTTTTCCATTTGATTTTCGTTTCTACTTAATACCCAACTTTTATATCAGAATTTGATAAGGGTAATTGAAAAGTAATTGAGGATATTCGGATTTATTGGATAATTATCGGGGTATTACCAATGACGTATTCGTAAGATTATAACTTTAGAAATTTATAGGATTAAATAGAAATTAAAGTAATTCAAATAAATAGTAATTTAATGAAATAAATTATAATGTTGGAATAAATAATTTAGAAGGAATTAAAATAAAAGAAGAAATTAAATAAATAAAGGGGGAATTGAAGTAAAAAGGAAAGTTTAAAATGTATGTGGGATTGAATGAGAGAAATTAAATTAAAAGGGAGGAGTTATGAGGAGGAGATGGATGAACTGGTTCACTCTGTGAACGGGTTTATTTTGAACAAAAGGAAATGGCCTTCCGCCCTTTTGAAAGGAGACCGAGAAGAGAGAGAGGGAGAGAGGAAGCAAGAGAGAGGGAGAGAGAGAGCAGGGAGACAAGAGGAAGCAAAGGTGAGGAAGAAGGGGGAGACGCGAGTGAAGGGCGGCAGTGAGCTCGGGTCCGGCGAGCGAGCAGCTGGGGATGGGCAGTTGCGGGCGTTGGGTCATGGGGCAACTCCAGGCTTGGGTGGCGTGGCGTTGAGGGGCTCGGCCATGGCTCTAGGTCGTCGGTGATGTAGCAGGTGTTTGGCAATACGTAGCGACGGCGGTATGGCAACAACGAGGTGGATTAACGCTGGCATGGTGTTTGGCAGAGGAGAAATGGCGATGGTGTCAGGGAGGTAGGGCCGGGGCTGTGTTCTGCAGCCTCGGGTCGAGCTCCGACCCAGGTGCTTCGACCCAGGTATGACCGGTTCGGGTAAAGTGTTGTCTGCTATGCAGACAACCCCCATCATTCTTTCCAGCGTGGAATCGCTTTCTATAGTGTAGCATGGGGAACACACTCTGTGAGTTGGGTAGTGTTTGGTTGGGCGTGATGAAGGAGTTTGCTCTCTGCCTTCTAAGAATTGGCAGAGAGTGTACCCTCTTATGTGGATTTACAAAGAAGAGGAAACATGAAGTCCAGAGAAGAGGACCGAGCTGTGAAGCATGGAGGGATGGCTGAGAGCTTCTGGTGAGTTTTCTTCTTGGCTGTTTTGGCTATTTGGTTTCTGTTTCTTGTCTTGGTGAATGGGTTTGTTAATTGTCATTGGTTCTGTGATGGAGAGATAGTCTCTGAAGAAGCTGGAGCAGAGGGAAGAAAATAAAAAGGAGAAGAGGCTGCTCTTGGATGTCCTAGTTCATCTTGGCTCTTCCCTTAGGTAACTAAAATTCTTCTCTGTTAGTTATTAATCTGAAGCATATTATCAGACATAGGAAATATTAAATTAATGCTCTGAACCAAATTGTGGATGATAGAATTGGTGTATGACCTGCTTTGTTGTTGGAAATATAATAGTGATTGTCTGTTGTTGGATTGGATTTATCCACTGTTGAAGTCCACTTGTGGGTGGCTACGGTTTCCGTTGGTTTGATTTATATGCTGGGAAGTGGATTATTTCTCTGTCAATTATTTAAAATGCTAACTTAAGAAACATGGAGAGCTAGAGAGCTATGGACTGTTTTTAGGAGAAGAGTAATGGGTGTTGTGTACTGCTATCTGGTTTTGGGTTCCGTTGTTGCGTTGGACAGCTATTGGAGAGTATTAATGAGTGATTATTAATTTTGGTGATTATTAATTATGAAGGTATTGGAAGAGGAAAAGAAGGATAATAAGGATTGAGGAAAAGAAGGATAAAGATTAAGTACGAGTATGCGATAAAATTTTGAGGTAAGGAATCGGGTAGAGTCTTGGCCAGTGGAGGCCCTACCCACAAGTAGTGTGTGTGAGTTGAGTTATACTTGGTTGATTCTGCTATTAGTTCTTATTCTTGGTTTATTTCTGCTGTTAGTTTCTGGTACTGATTGGTTTTACTGCTGTTGGTTTCCTGTAATTTATTTATTGCAAATATGAGAGTGAAAATGCTTAGAGAATGCTTAGGGAAATGAAATGGTTAGACGTGATGAATGTTTACTGAAGGTTAATTGAATGATGAACTACTTGCTGTGATATTTTGCTGTATTTAGCTTATAGTTTTATATGCTATCATATTCTGTTGTATTTAGTTTAATTATCCCCGTGTTAATTTTAAATTGTCACTTCCTTCATTCAATGCATACATATTGTCCCGCTATATGTAGCTAAGCCTGTCTAATTTTTAATTAACTAGAATCCTGAACATGTTGATCACTCCGTACTTGTATCAATATTTGCGATAATGAACTAAGTTATTAATCTTGAGCATGTTAATTAATTTGTCGTAGTTTAACTAAACAATCAATTAACCCAAGCATGCGAACTAATTAGTTAATCTAAACATGTGAACTAATTAATCGGTGATTATAATCTTCCTTAAGCATGTGTAATTGTTAATCAATTAGAATCCAAATTGTAATTATTACCTGAGAATGTTAACTAACTTAACTAGAGTAGACTCGAGCATGTATAATTAACTAGTTTAATAATCATAGCATGTTTAATTAATTAGCATGTTCAATTTACAAGTATGGATAATCTCTTAAGCATGTTTAATCAACTAGACTTGAGCATGTTGTTAACCAGAGTAATTAACAAAAGTATGACTAGACTTGAGCATGTTAGGTAACTAGAGTAATCAACTTAATTAGAAATCAAGTATGTTAATTAACTAGATTGATTAACTTAATTAGAAGTTGAGCATGTTAATTAATTAGAGTAACTAACAAGGATAGAAGCATGTTTAAGAATAAAGAGTAACTAAATAGAAATTCTTTCTTGAGCGTGTAATGAACTAGGATCATCAACTAGATTAATATTAGCATGTTAATCCTTCCTTGTTAATACTTTGTATATTATCCTTTTACTGCAAATTTCATTTACTGTAACTTCCACAATTAATACTGTACTTTATTAGAAAAGAATGGAGAAGATGAAAGAAGAATGAACTAAGCATGAACGAATTAAGAATTCATTGACTATGTGAATAGATGTCTTTATCTTTCCTTTGTTATTGTTTCCTTGGTGTTGCTTATAACATTGCTTTACTCGTACTAAGCAGATTATTTTCTATTAAACCTAAGCATGATTAGTTAACTAGGAAAAAAGTATGTAATTAGCTATCGAGCATGTTAATTAAATTATGCTTTCAGATGCTCGTTGATCGTTATATTTCCTTTATTATTGTGATCTCAGTATCCAAGCATGCCTCTTGTTGTTTAACTGATTTTATGATTGCCTCCTTCATATGCTTTACTTTACGGGATGTTCCATTGTTATTACATGTCCTTGTGTGCGCTATTCAACTTTAGTTGTTACCTTCCCTTATATGCTTTAGTTTCTTTTATATGCGCAATTTCAATTCCAATTTGCTTTCATTTCAATGTAATTATCAATTACTTCTTCCATATGTGTGATTCAATTATTGTTATGTTATGTTATAATGCATCATCCATATGCTAGGTTGAGAATGTATGGTCATGTATCATGTTAATAGGAACCAATAGGGAGTGCCGCCGGGGGTGGTACTCACATGTTTGAGTGAGAAAAATTTTAAGAAGATGAACGAAAGGAATGAATGGGCAGTTGGGGGGCGGATGGGTAGCGGATCTAGTCCGGAAGCTAGGCAATGGCCCTTACCTAGTCGAAAATGGTGACCTAGTTGCCCACAGGAGGTTAGATCTGACTGACTATACCATCCCAATCTCTCGCTCGATGTACGAGTTATGAATGAAAGAATGAAATGTAATGAAAAGATTGGTTTGGGTGACCCTCATTCCAAAAAGGACTAAAGAGAGGCATCTCACGTTCCATTAAACGTTTTTCCTTACAAAGCCTTTGGGCTTACAGTTTACTTATGGTGTATGTGTAGGTACTTATACGAGAAGACTACTAATAGAGCAAAAAGTAAGGATGAAGGATTTGCACGCGCGGGACTTGTGGCTGGCCAAACTAAATAGAGAATAAAAGAGAAAAGGTTGTGAATGAATTGTAATTAATCGTTTAGTTTTCATTTCTCAAAATGGAATATTAAATTGTTTAGTCATTTCTTAAAAGATTTACGCTTCCACTATGTTCTTGACAAAATATTTTATAACCGCTTCCGCAATGTTTTAACGAATAAGGTTTTAACGGTTCAGTTTCGCACTCTGATATTGTTTTTAAAAGAGGTTTCAATAGTTTTGTAAAAGTTTTAAATTTCACGCATTTTTAAGGAATTACGAAAAACCAGTCATTACATTACTGGTGTTGGCCTGAATATTAAAATATGGATTTTACCTGTCGATTTTGTTATTTTTAGTTAGATTATTGGATTCTAATAAGTTGTTATTGATTGGATAATCTGAAAATTTTCCAGATCTATTGTGCAAACTTCTGTCGATGTAAAACATCGGGCAATGGCTCAGCTAACACTAAGTCGAGATGCGCATTAACCCAAACCATTGTAGTCAGTCGGTGGACGACTGGCCGAGACAGGGAGTCTCGGCCAGAGTTGGTTTGTTCGTTGCAAGGATCGGAAGCGTTCACGTTGATTCATCGCATTAAGAGAGGTGACGCAGTTCCTTCCTCTGTGGGTCATATAACGGGCTTACGGGTCTGGACTCATTGGGCCATGGTTTGGCTTATGAGCTGGGCCTGAGCCCTAGGCCATATAGCCAAAGGACCAATGCATTATTGGGCCATGGTTCAGGTCTGCTTTTTGGACCTATTTTGGCATGTTTTGGGATTTTTCTCTAACCCCATAAATTTTTAAATAATGTTGGGATTTTAAAAGCTAACTCGCAGAATTTTTCAACTTCATTTTAGGTACCCAAATATTAAATTAAGTTGTGGACTCCATAAATTGGACATTTTGAGTATTTGGGCTTGGGTCAGAATAACTCACTTCGAGGTAGGGATTATTTATGTACTGCATTTGCATATTTTTTTTTATAAAATAATTATTTTAAGACGAGTCTCATATTAAAACGATGCACCCATTTTTATGACTGTCAAATTTTTATATTATATTTTATTTTCATTGTTCATGTTTCCAATTAAGCATGCTAATAGATATTTGTTGATCAATTTGGTCTTGCGAATCAAGTTTGATTGACCCAATTTGGGGTCTATTTTATTTTTACATATTCTATCATGCGATATGTGTTTGTTTGTTATTGAAATGGGTAATAAGAGATTTGTAAAATGTCCTTGAGTTCGAATCCCTAAAGTGCAAATAGGTAATAGGACAACTGTATGTGCCGTGTCCTTGAGTTGCGAATCCCTAAACCTGATCATGGTGTCATTTGGTTTTTTTGATCACCGAACATTGCTTTTATTCCCTTATATGCCTATGATATGGTGTTCCCAGAGTCCGTGAGTGGCTCTATTTTCACTGTGATTTTAATTAATGTGTAAGAGCCAAGTTCCATCTTAAAAAGTGATATCAATAAGATAGATAATGAAGTAATATATAAGAGTTTACCATATACAGTGGTAGTCAGGACCCTGAGACGTGCCGCATGCAATTCTTTGTGCAATTGGGAAGCATGAACCCGCTAGTATTTGTGGGCGGAGGGGACCGTCATAGTGCCAAAAATTGGTTGAGAGTGATGGAGAAGAAGCTGACTGATATTGGAGCTCTGACAGAGCATTAGGTTGGTCTTGCGACATTCTACTTTGAGAGGATGGCTGAAGTCTGGTGGAGATCTCTTCAGCTAGATTATCCATGACATATGATGACCTGGACCTAGTTTGAGACTATATTCCGTGATAAATATCGCAATGTTGGTCACCGCCAGAATATGATCAGTGCATATTATGATTTGGAGCAGGAAGGTTTGACTATACTAGAGTATTACGCTAAGTTTATGGAGTTATCGTAGTATATCAATGAGCCGGATCTAGTTGGTCAAATGGTTAACTTCATGAAGCATCTTAGACCTAAGATTTGACATCAGCTAGCCACTGTGGAATATAAGTCTATTTCTGATGTCGTTGCTGCTGCTCAACGCATTTAAGCTATTTTAGTTTAACTGTTTGGCGAGTATAAGGGTAAATAAAATAGATAACAACAAGTTGGTGAAAAAATAAGCCAGAAAGATTAAAAGAAGAATCAAAACAAAAGTGGACACACTCATAGTGGAGCTGGTGGACAGTCTAGTGACTCTCCTTATTCTGCTAGTGGGCGCTCAGGCTCTTATGTATGCCATACTTGTAACCAGCGTGGTCATTTGAGAATGAATTATCCGATGAATCAAAAACCTTCTCAGACAAATTCGGCGCCTACTCTGTTAGCTTCTGCTAGACCTGATTTTGGAGCTGGCAGAAGATTTTCTGGTCAGAATCAGCGCAATTTTTTTTGGATCACAGAGCTTTGCCTCCCCACAACCAGTTGGTTATAGACCTCCATTTCAGCAGCAGTATCAACCCGCTGGTACTAATTTTCAGAGGCCTTCATTTATTTCTGCATCACTTGTTCGTGTTTTGAATATGACTATGGAGAAACTAGAGAATTCCCTAATTTTGAGTACTCCCCTGAATAAGAGATATGAAATATATCTTGTTGTTTGATCTGCTATCCTTATTGTTAGCAGACACGATCTATCAGTTGATCTAATAGTTATACCTATGAATCAGTTTCACGTAATCCTAGGTATGGATTGGTTGAGCTTATATAAAGCTAAGATTGGCTGTTATAAAAGGAATATAACACTTTCATTGGAAGACGAAAAAGTCTTGGTGCATCTATGTAATACTCGTATGTTTCCTATTGATCCTGTTTTTGTGAGCCTATTTGGGTGGTTGGAGGAGATTGGAACCTTACGGGAGTATTTTTACTATTAGCAGTGACCTTGTTATGGTTAGGTGAGATTCTGATTTGTCAGTGGTTTGTGATTACCTTGATGTTTTTCCTGAGGATCTGCCTGGGTTACCACCTAACCGCGAGATTAATTTTTAAATTCATTTGATGCCCGATACCACTCTAATTTTGATTGCTCCATATCGCATGGCTACTACTGAATTAAACGAATTGAGAACCCAGTTAAATGATTTGCTACAAAAAGGGTTTATTCAAAATAGTATTTCACCATGGGGTGCACCAATCTTATTTGCAAAGAATCAGGATAGTTCACTTCATTTATGCATTGACTATCACAAATTGAATCTTGTAACAGTCAAGAACAAGTATCTGTTGTCGAGAATTGATGACTAATTTGATCTGCTTGGAGGATCTACATAGTTTTCGAAGATTGATATGAGATTTGGTTTTCACCAACTGAAGGTAAGTGAAGAAGATATTCCAAAGACTGTTTTTTGTACACGTTTATGGACACTTTGAATTTATGGTGCTCCATTTAGATTGACTAATGCACCAGCTACTTTTATGGATTTTATGAATAGGGTCTTTCGGCCACATCTTGACCATTTTTTTGTCATCTTCATCGATGATATCTTGATTTATTCTAAAACTCGGGATGAACATATGGAACATCTGAGAATTATTTTACAGACATTGAAGGAACATCAGTTATATGCAAAGCGAGAAAAGTGCAACTTTTGGATGATTGAAGTGAAATTTTTAGGCCATGTTGTTTCCCAAAATGGCATTTCAGTTGATCCAGCTAAAATTGAAGCGGTGTTAGATTGGAAGCCACCCAAAAATGTTACTAGAGTGCGCAGCTTCTTGGGTTTGGCTGGTTATTATCGGCAGTTCGTGTAGAACTTCTCCTCTGTTGCTATGCCGCTAACACAGTTGACCAGAAATGATGTGAAGTTTATTTGGAATGAGAAGTGTTAAACAACTTTTAATGAACTCAAGCAGAGATTGACTACTACTCCAGTATTGGTAGTACCTGATGAAACTTTATCTTATGCAGTTTTTACTGATGCATCAGGAGTTGACTTGGGTTGTGTTCTGATGTAGCATGATAAAGTTATAGCTTATGCATCTCGGGAGTTAAAGATGCATGAGCGTAATTACTGTACTCACGACTTGAAACTTGCAGCTATTATTTTCGCTCTAAAATTTTGGCAAAGCTACTTGTATGGTGCTAAATTCAAGATATTTTTGGATCATAAAAGTTTAAAATATCTTTTCTTGCAGTGCCATTTGAATCTCCGACAACGCCATTGGGTTGAATATAGGTGGACTATGACTTTGCTTTGGAGTATCATCCTAGTAAAGCTAATGTTGTAGGTGATGTCTTGAGTCATTATCCTCAAGAATCTCTTTCTTATCTTGTTTTGGATTATTGGAAGAGATGTTTGATCATTGGAGATTATGAACTACACTACTAGGAGGATGGTCATTAAGTTTGAGTTTTTAACTTAATTATGATCCCTATACTGTTATAGTGTGTAAAGGACTTGCAGAAGTTTGACAATGAATTAAAAGAAAGATTTGAGAAGATTCAAGTTGGTGAGCAGTTTGACGGTTGGAAAATCAGTTCTGATGAATTCCTATTCTTCAAAAATTGAGTTGTCGTCTCCAGTGATTTGAATTTGAGGTAGGCATTTTTAGCTGAGGCTATAAATCCAAATTTGCCATTCATCCCGGTAAAATGAAGATGTATCATGATATGTAACGTTAGTATTGGAGGGTTGGAATGAAACGTGATGTGGCTGAGTATGTTTTAAGGTGTTTGACTTGTCAGCAGATTAAGGCTGAGCACCAAAAACCAACTGGGTTGTTGCAGCCTTTGTCTATACCTATGTGGAAATTGGATAAGATTACTATGGATTTTGTGACAGGTTTGCTTAGGATAGTACAAAAATTTGGCACTGTGTGGGTAATCATTGATAGATTGATGAAATCTGCACATTTTATTCCCGTCAGAATGGATTTCTCATTGACAAAGCTAAGTTAGTTGTATATAGAGGGCATCGTTCATCTTCACGGTGTTCCCTTGAGTATTGTTTTTGATAAAGATCCAAGATTCAAGTAAAAATTTTGGAGATCCCTTCAAAAGGTTTTGTGTACATATTTAAATTTGAGTACAGCACATCATCTTCAAACTGATGGCCAGTTTGATCGTACTATTTAGATTCTTGAGGATATGTTAAGATCTTGTATTCTTGATTTTGGAAATAGTTGGGTGAATCACTTATCTTTAGTAGAGTTTGTTTATAATAATAGCTATCATACCAGTATCGGTGTTTCGTCGTATGAAACCTTATATAGAAGACCATGCAGATCACCTTTATGTTAGGCAGAGATCGAAGAGCGTGTCACTCTCAGGCTTGATTTGATTCAAGAGACAACTGAGAAAGTCTATGTGATTAAAGAGCGACTAAGTACAGTTCAGAGTAGACAAAAGAGTTATACGGACCTCCGTAGGAGGGAAGTTGAGTTTGAAGCTAATGATTTTGTATTCTTAAAAGTATGACCTCGTTGAGGTATTAGTCATTTCGGTGTGAAAGGAAAGTTAGCCCCAAGGTATATAGGTTCTTTTCGAATTACTGAATGGATTGGCCCAGTTGCTTATTGGTTGGAATTACCGCCACATTTGAATTATGTTCATAATGTCTTTCATATTTCTATGCTGAGAAAGTATATTCCAGATCCATCACATGTTATTTCTTGGACTGATATTCCTATTCAAGAGGATGTATCTTATGGGGAAGAACCTGAAAGAATTCTGGGTCGTGAGATAGAGTTCCGCGTCATTGTGAAATACCTCTAGTTCGAGTTCAGTGGAAGAATCACAGTGAAAGAGAAGCTACTTGGAAAATTGAATCAAATATGATGGCTAAATATTCCCGAATGGAAGATCGTGGCATGGATTTTGGGAGAATGAGAGATTTCCTCCCGAATCTCCTACTTTCCCCAGTGTTAAAAACATCCGCCTCCCACTCTTCGTTTCAATCTTCTCTTGCAGTGAATTCCTTCTCCAGATCAATACAACATTCGTCAATTTTTGGATAGAATTACAGAGCACTGTAACCAGGTCATTGATGATTTAGGTAAGTCTTCGTCTATAACTCTCTGTTGATTCTATATGTTGACTTAATTCTGAAGCTCTAGTCAAGATTGTTGAAGGAATTGTTTGCATTAAAGGAAAAGAGTTGAGGTTCTCGGTCGATTGGGAGAAATTCGCGTAGTCGGAAGCAGTGAACTTGAAGGTATAAAAAACAAATTTTTTCCATTTGATTTTTGTTTCTACTTACTGGTGTTGGCTTGAAGATTAAAATATGGATTTTACCTATTGATTTTGTTATTTTGAGTTAGATTATTGGATTCTAATAAGTTGTTATTGACTGGATAATCTGGAAATTTTCCAGTTCTATTGAGTGAACTTCTGTCGGTGTAAAACGTCGGGCAACGACTCAGCTAACACTGAGTCGCGATGTGCATTAACCCAAACCATTACATTCTATCGGTGGACTACTGGTCGAGACAAAGAGTCTCGTCCAGAGTTGGTTTCTTCGTTGCAATGATCAGAAGCGTTCATGCTAATTCATCGCGTCAAGAGAGGTGACACAGTTCCTTCCTATGCGGGTCACAGAACAGACTTACGGGTCTGGACTCATTGGGCCATGGTCTGGCTTATGAGCTGGGCCTGAGCCCTAGGCCATATGGCCAAAGGACCAATGAATTATTGGGCCACAGTCCAGGTCAGCTTTTTGGACCTATTTTGGCCGGTTTTGGGGTTTTTCTCTAACCCCATAAATTTTAAATAATGTTGGGATTTTAAAAACCAACACGCAAAATTTTCCAACTTCGTTTTAAGTACCCAAATATTAAATTAAGTTATGAACTTCATAAATTAGACATTTTGAGTAATTGGGCTTGGGTCGGAATAATCCATTTCGAGTTAGGGATTATTTATGCACTGTATTTGCATATTTTTCTATAAAATAATTATTTTGATAAGAGTCTCATATTAAAACGACGTGTCCATTTTTATGACCGTCAAATTTTTATGACCGTCAAATTGATCAATTTGGTCTTGCAAATCAAGTCTGATTAACCCAATTTAGGGTCTATTTTATTTCACACATTCTATCATACGGAATTTGTTTGTTTGTTATTGAAATAGGTAATAGGAGATTTGTAAAATGTCATTGGGTTTGAATCCTTAAAGTTCAAATTGATAATAGGACAGCTGTATGTGATGTGTTCTTGGGTTGCGAATCCCTAAACCTGATCAGGGTGTTATTTGGTTTTTGCGATCGCCAAGTATCGCTTTTATTCTCTTATATGCCTACGACATGGTGTGTCCGGAGTCCGTGAGTGGCTCCATTTTCACTGTGACTTTAATTAGTGCAACAATGACGTATTTTGATTACATACCACGTATTAGTGGGTCGTCTTAAACACGTGCCCTTTTGTACAATTTTCCTTAAAAATGAAATTATGAAATATGATTTTAAAATTTATGCATGCTTAATAACAATTCTTTTAATTTAAAAATTTTAAATCCCTATTGAGTTTAGTCAACTCACCCCAATGACAACTTTCAAAAGTTTATCAATCACACTTTCAATTGCCGAGTCAGGATTAGATTCGGCAGAGTTATTTTCTTTCTATCATTTTAATAATTTTCCTTGAGAGACTTTTAGTGAGGTATACTTATTTGATTGGATAACTGTAATCCTTGAATTCCTAAATTATTTTCCGCACAGTTTTTCTTTTATTTACATTATATTTATTTACTATCTGATTTCACTTTTGGACATGTTAAACCCATTGTATGTTGGGCTTTCGCTTTAATAAATATTTTTTTTCTTCCACTACTAAATATTAAATTCAAGTGAAATGGGTCAGATGATTCGATCCTTTTGGGCTGGGTCATTCCCTATTCTGTCTCAGGTCCTTTATGGGTCGGGATATGTTGGATTCCTATTTGCTTGATTTTTAATTCGGCTAGTGGTAGGTCATTTAAGGCAGGACTTTATTTTTATGTCCAGCACTGCATTGATTTTAAAATTTTATCTTAAGACGTGTTTTTATATAAAATGATGTGTCTAATTTTATGGTCATCGAGTTTTATACTAGGTTTTTTTGACTGGACATATTTTATTTGAGCATGCATATTAATTCACTGATCATCTTGATCGAGTGAACCAAGTTTGATTGACCCATGAGGGGGTCTTGTTTTCTGTACGCACATTGGACTATTGGAAAATGTGCTTATTTGTATTAACTAGAGTAATGAGAAAGCTGACTGTGCTGTATCTCTTGGCACAAAACCCTAAACTTGATCAGGGTCTTATTTTCGTGACTTTAGCGATCGCTGAGTACCGTCGTTAAAATTTATGCCTATGTGCCCAGAGTTCGTGAGTGATTTCATTTTTACTGGATTTTTCAGCATGTACAGTAGGGCCTATTTTCTATATGTACCATATTAGAGTGGAATATTTTATCATTTGTACTACTGCTTGTTTTATAAACCTGTTTTACTTATAATGTTTTATATATGACATGCTCCCTGTTTTATTTTAATTTTTGCATGGTACATAAAAATTTATTTTTATTGAATTTAGTAGAATCACCGCAATGACATTCCCTTCTGATTTTAGTTTAGAGGATCCCTAGTTGCTAGTGCAAGAGTAGGCTCTATAGACTTTATTTGATTTAGTATTTCTTTTGTAGAGTTCCTATGAGGTTAGACCTTATTATAAACTTGTAATAGAATTTCATTGTATTATTTCCTATATTTCTGCACTTTTATATCATACGTATATTATTAATTTATTTTAATGTCACTAATGAACTTTTGGTTGACCCAATTGGTTAGGCCCTGACTATTTAAGTTTTATTCAGATCTTCCATTGCCTATTTAGTTTAAAGGTTAAAAGGTCAGGTGAATCGGTTCGTTTTTGGATCGGGTTGTTCCTCATTCTATCTCGAGAGCCTTTTGTGGCGTGACACAAAAAATAATGACCAATATTGAATGTCAAGAAAACCAAGTATTGTTGACTAGTAGAAACACTAACAATAAAATGCATGTGCAAAAATAAATATGTAAATACATATTCGAGTGTTAGTACAAATATAAAAAAACAAGGGAAAATGATAAATCAACCATCATCCTTTACTGTTTGTGACAAACTAACCACTACCCTTTTTTTGCTAACAAATTAACCAATGAACTATGGATATATGTCAAATCCAACATCGTTGTCACGTTTACCGATAGATGTGATGATGTGGCGTCGCGTCAATTCGTATACAAACCACCGCAGCTCCATAGTTTTTAAAAACTAAGCGAACAATTGTGATGAACCGCAGTGGTTCATCTAGGAACCGCAGGGGTGTGTCAATACACCGTGGCGGCTTCATACCAAACCGCCACAATGTATTGACACACCACTGTTGTTCCTAGATGAAATACTGCGGTGTATCGACACACCCTGCGGCTTATTCATAAACCGCAGCGGTTTGTCGTGCCTTAGTCTTTGATCCTCTGTCGTTATACATAATACTCGATCAAGGGATCCAGCATTTTCACTACGAACAAACAACGATAACCTTGGCTCGACGAACAACAAGCTCAGACCTTCAATACCAATGGATTCCCGAGCAAAGAAAATGGCACTCAAGCGAAAGGGTGGTTCGTCGCAATAGATACAAGAGGCAGAAACAATGGAGTCTGCCGGTGCAAGAAAGAGCACCCGCCGCAGTCCTTTATATCAAAACCGCGGTGGTGCAAGCTATCCAAACCATGGTGGTGCAACACGGAGAAACCGCAGAGGCTGGAGAAACCTTGGAACAAACCGTTATAGTGAGTTTCCGTCCCAAATATTCAGGACAGTGTACGCCAAAGAACGGTATTAAGATGATATAAAACACCGTTCACTTATTGTTTCTAAAAGAGCAGAGTTGGAGTCCTTGGCTCGAATGGGAATTGAACAATTGGTTGAGGATGATGGATTAGGCAGTTTGTGCCGGATGGGGGGAAGTTACTGCGAGAAGATTGTCAGACTCTTTTACGTAAATTTAGAACTATCCACCTAGCCATTAGAGGTGCAAATGTATATGTTTGGATAGAAGTTAAGGTTGACTCCCAACGATCTGAATATAATGCTTGGATGTGTACTGGAGGGGCCAAGCGATCAATATTATCACGTGTCTCGGAATCCACCTTTCATCAGCCGAGGAGAAGTGCTAGCAGTGCTTAGATTGTTGCATAGGGATCGCGAGATTGCCGAGTACAAGAAGCCAAAGGTTAGGGAGTTGAATGCCATAGCCCGAGTGCTCCACCTCATCATGACGTATATTATTTTGCCTCGGGATGGACATCGAGACCATGTTAGCTGCATGAATCTCTATTTGCTGGAGAAGGTGTTCAGCAGGAAAAAGGTGGACATCATATATGTCATCCTGAGTCACATGCACGTGGTGCTCAACAATCCGGCCAAGAATCTGCCATTCAACTAGGTCATCCAGAGGATTGTTGAGCAATATGGGATACCCATCTTAGAGGATGAGCCGAGATTGAAGAGACAACTACTGACATGTACAACAAAGTGAAAGTGGATCGAATAGGGGTCAATAGAGTTGGAGGGGAATGGGTACGCAAGACCACGAAGCAGTCATGTTCAGTGTCCTAGCCACCAGCACCTCCACCCCCCTCAGTGGCTCAACCTTCAGCCCCCTCAGCGGAACATCCTCAGCATTGCCTCCGTAGTCAATGCAATTGCCCCTTCATCAGACATCTCATTTTACTTCGATGCCTGAGGAGATGTCCAGCTGCATGAGTAGGATGGAGGAGCTCCATCATATGGCACTTACCAGAATACAAATGATGGAAGAGCACCTCCAAATAGCGCAGGTCCAAATAAAAAAAAGTGGAGGAGCGACCAGAAGAGAGGCATTGTGGGCTATAGGTAGCACTTCAGAGAATCAAGCAGCGAGCAGCCCGTACAGCAACCTCTCCATCATCCTCTGAAGCAATAGAAGCAACAGACAACTTGTAAGTTATTTACTTTGTACGTAAAGTCCAGTCTTTACCTTATTTGTGTTTAACGTAATAACATGTCGTTGATTTGCAGCACCATTGCCGTAAGACGCCAACCTACTCCTATAACTATGCTTGTCCAGGTGTAGGAGACAAGTAAGTCACAGCCTTAGGCCCTTAAAACTATGCGCATGGTACGTCTTTGATTTGGTTATATATGTGTGTCTGCACTTATTCATGCTTTATTAGTCTGACGGCCTTTTGCCATTTTGTTGTAGTCTTTGGAATTGATGGATGTCTTCAAGAAGTATGTTTTCGTAAATACTCGGAAGAAGTTGGAGACGTGCACAATTCTTAGAGGAAAGCTGATCAACGATGATTACACCATCACTGATATCATTTTCCCGGAGCAAGTTGGGACGCCAAGCACAGTGAGAAGCCTTCTTTGTATCTTAATTTATAAGCTCTTATCTTAGCACTCATCCAAACTTATATGCAGTGCTATACGGTGAACGACGAAGATGCCTTCGTCATTCAACAGAAAAAATCACTACTCACATTAGGGTGGATTCACGTAAGTAACCATCTCACTTCTCCGGGTTGTCCTTAATGTTCCATGGTTTCTAATGCGTTGTTCACATTTCAGACACACCCAAAGCAATTTTGTTTTATGTCGTCCGTTGACCTACACACTCAATTCGCTTACCAACAATTGATGCCTAAAGCAATCTCCATCATCGTAGCTCCCACTGACAAAGATCAGTATGTGTTTTCTCTTGAATAAATTCATATTGCTTTATGCTTTTTTACCAGCAATTGTTCCCTTTGCATTGCAGCCCATACAACATCTTTTAATCTATGAGTGAGGGAATGAGAGTGATCCAAATGTGCACTAATAAGGAATAATTCTACGAGCATGACGATCAACCCGTGGAGGGTCTGTTGTTTGCCAATGCATCCAGTGTATACTTGGACACGCAGTTGTCCTTTGAAATCACGAATTTGTGGCTGAAACGGACCAGGAAGAAGGCGGCTTAGGAATATCTGTTTAAGTTTCCTTTGTTTTAATATATGTTTACATTTACGTTGACGTTTGGATTGAAAAATATTGATTTTGATAGAAAACTTAATCGACGTCTGACATGTTTACATTTTCTATTTATAGTTTGGATAATATCTGGTTGGGAAATGCATATCTGCTTTTGTTGATGTTGCAGGGGGGATAGACTTAAATACAAGTGAAACTCTTGCAAAATTTTTAATTTTTTGAAATTGACTCAAATGATTCCATTCATCATGAACAAACAAGTAAGCATGGTCATCGTATTCATTGCAACAATTTCAGCAAGTTGTGACACGCTGCACCAGTTTCTGACAAGCCGCTGCGGCTTTGTGGACAAGCCACCGCGGTTAGTTAGCAAGCCATTGCAGCTTTGGGGACACTGCGGTTTGTTAGCAAGCCGTTGCGGCACGTCAAAAAAACCACAGCGGCTCGTTATGGTACTGAAAGATAGATTTAAATGAAAAGTTGATACCTGGACATTAGCATACTAATCAATTTCCATTAATCCTTAACAACCAAATGTATGGAACCAATATATCAATTCAAATTTATCAAATGAATTCAAATTTATCAATTCAAATTTTATAAGGATAACGTCCATTACAATCGCATATATATCAAACCTACTTTATCAAACCAATGTATCAAGGTTAAAGTTCACATTTGTGTATGTTTGTATTTGTGGACCTTGCACATCATACTCCGCAAAACATATTGCAAATGAAATTAATGTAATATCTGACCCATTTTTGGCCCAATCCAATTAAAAATTTTTTTTAATGAAGGATTTATTTCAGAGAAGACGTTTTGTAAAACGTCTTCCCTGATTAGCAGATATCCAGGGATTTTAAAGGAATTCCTCTTGAAACTCCTCTCCCTTCTAGTGTTTCTTAAACGTGAAGCCCTCCTTCTCTACATACCTCTCTCCCTCGTGGCGAAAATCCTCTCAAGGAGAGTTGAGAGTTGTCTATTGGTTGCTGTGAGTAAGAAAAAATTGGAGCTTTGTGGTGAGAAATAGTTGTCTTCGGTAAGTGATTCTTTGATTTGGTGTGTTTTTGATTCACTGGTTGAAGTACTGAAGTTTACTTTCAATCCACTATAAGGAATTTGTGCTAATTTGGTGGGTTAGATGTTGGAATATTCGGGCATGGCAGAGCTTCTTCAATCAGAGATTTTCTTTAGCAGAGGTATACAAAGATCATTTTTTTAAATTCTCTGTTGGATTGAAATACAGTTTGGTGAATCTAAATTTTCTGGATGTGAAGTTGGATTTCAATTTAAATTGTTGATTGATTAATCAAAAAAATCTTGCAACTCTATTGTGCTTATTTTTGTCGGTGAGAAATGTCGAGCAGTAACTCAGCTAGCACTGAGCCACGATGCGTGTTGTCCTGAACCACTATTTTCGGTCGGTGGACGACTGGTCGAGACAAAGAGTCTCGGCCAGAGTTGGTTTTGTTCAATGCAAAGAATAGGATCGGAAGTGTATAGGACGTGAATGCAGCAACGTTCATGTCAAAGGAGATGCTGTCTCTATTTCATGGATCGCAAATCAAATATTCGGGTCGGGACCTGTGAAATGCGGTTGGGCTTGCAGGTTGGGCTGAAGGGTTTGATCAGTGGGCCAACAGGCCAAGGCCTGTTTTGGGCCAATGTGTGTGGGCCTATGTTAGGCCTATTTTAAATAGTATTATAAATTTTAATAAGAGTAACTTACACAACTTTATGATCTTATTTTAGGTGCCCAACTATTTCATTAAGTTGTGAGCTCAGATATTTGGACATTTTAAGCAATTAGCCCACACACTTCGAGGTAGGGGTTTATTTTATGCACTACATTGCATAATTCTTTTCAAAAGTGAATATGTTGAGATTTATCTCATATTAAATCGACATGTCCATTTCATGTCTGTCAGATTTTTATATTATATTATATTTTTACTGTACACGTTTCAATTAAGCATGCATTTAAATATTTGTTGATAAACTTGGTCATGCAAATCGTGTTTGATCGACCCGATTTGGGGTCTATTTTCTTTTCACACATTCTATAGTTTGTAATGTGTTTGTTTGTTATTGAATTGGGTAATAGGAGATTTTTCAAATGTCCTTAGGTTTGAATCCCTAAAGTGCAAATGGGTAATAGGACAGCTGTATGTGTCGTGTCCTTGGGTTGCGAATCCCTAAACTTGATCAGGGTATTTCCTTGGCTTTTGTGATCGCCGAGCGTCACCTTTATTCTATTATATGCCCATGGCATGGTATGTTTGTAGTTTGTGAGCGACTTCATTTTCACTGTGAATTTTTTTTAATTTGCATAAGAAAGGCTTATTTTAATTATGTACCACATATTAGTGGGTGATTTCACACTCATGCCCTTTTGTACATATTTTTCTGAAATGAATTTATAAAACGTGAGTTTTAAATTCATACATGCTTAAACATCATTTTAATTAAATTTTTCTTTAAAAACATAATCCGTATTGAGTTTAGTCAACTCATTCCAATGACACCTTTCAGGATCTTATCAGTTGGATTTCTAGTTGCCAAGTCAAGTTTAAATCTGGCAAAGTTTTATTTTTTTTATTTTAGTATTCTCCCTTGAGAGATTTTTATGAGGTATATTTTATCTGGATGACTGTAATCCATATACTTAGTTTCCGCATAATTATTTCTTTTTGGATTATATTACTTGCTATATGATATCATTTGTTGGATTTGTTAAGTCCATGTTCGTTGGGCCCTAGCTATTAACTAATAATTTAAGTCTTCTGCTGTCAATTAATAAGATTTAAGAGAAAAAGGGTTGGATGATTTGGTCCTTTGGGCCGGATTGTTCCCCGTTCTGTCTCGGGTCTCATTTGGGTCATGACAATTAGCATAGTTCAAATAACACTTGAAAATGTAAACGTGATAAGGGGCTCACTTGCGTCTCAGAAACTATGTTGGGAACGTTCTCAACAACTCTCTCGGGGACTGTTTAGGGAACTATGGCAGGAATTATCTCGGGAACTCTAAAACCCATAAATGTGCCTTCCGACCTTCCTCTGGCGCCTCTGCCTCTGCCTCTGCCTCTAGCTCTGACTCTGCCTCTATCGCATCTGCCGCCACATGCACTAGACTCACTTTCACCTTCACACGTACGAGAATTGTGCCCCACACCCCCACACCAGGCATAAGTCATGTTCATATGTCTTCTTAGCAGCACTGTCTGGCTTGGGACCTCGCCCACATCCCGTATTCTATGTTTTCGCGGTCTTTCTAGAAGCCTTTTAAATGGCAGTGGGATAATTAGATCAAGATGCGTCACAGGAGGCCACTCGATTTATCCATTGATGGGGCAGATAAAGTGAGAGTACATCACCATGTATGTTTCCTGGTGATAGCGCGCATGGACAAATTCCTCAAGAGATCTCCTCGTGAAGTGAATGCACGAGACTGCATGGACACACGAGATGCCGGTCAACTCCAACCGGTAATAGGTACAAGTATATTTGTCCAAATCGACAGAGTACTATTTGTTACCGTTGTTGACCTCAAACTGGGCAACTCTTGAGAACTAGGGGCTCCAATTTCCACTGGAAAGTTGTAGTTTGGCGAGCCGGTTGCTGATCTGCAGACATAAAAGGTTCGTCGAGCAAGCCATCTTTTCATTTTTTTCACGATCCTACCAATAATGCTCTTTCGTATGATCTCAAACATACTTAGAATCGGTTTGTCCCACACTAGTAGGATGCAGGCGTTGAAAGACTCCCTGAGGTTGTTGAGGCTTAAGTTGCATTTGGTGTGGAGCAGAAGACATGTTTGGCCCAGCATCTCTCATCTATTCCTCGTAGATAGTTATAAGCCACTAAGTCAAGCAAAAATAACTTCGCCATCTCTCTCTCAAACTACCTCTCTGTTGTGGCTCTAGATGCGACCCACATTACATCCTTGAACAACCTGTCTTTAAATTGTTTTTTTAAAATTGTAATACAAGTGTCGGATGAAAAACTGATGGTCCGCTTGCCCTGCCACCTCTTTGATAGCTGGCACTAGCCCCTACAAAGATTCATAGTATGAGTCAAACATTGGTACACAATGCATAACATAAACATAGAAGGCAAAAACAATCAACCACACATTTTGTCAGTCAGAAATAATAGTCCACCCATTGCCGCTCGGGGTGTTTAGATTGCCGAGCAACAATTCCAGAAACCAGCTATAAGAATCCCTATTTTCTGCTTCAACCACTACTACAGCAATCAGATACATTCCATCGTTCCTGTCAATGGTGACAACAGTGAGCACGTGGCCCGGAGTCGCTCCCTTCAAGTGGCAACCATCTAAACAATTAACAGGTCTACTGAAGTTTTGCACGGCCATCTTGCATGCAGCAAACACATGTACATCCTTTTAAATGCACTCATCTCCAGGTCAAACGCGCACCGAGCTTCTAGGATTAGACATCCGAATCTCCTCGGCATAGGACCATATGAGCTTGTATTGCTCATTGTCATCCCCTTCGTTAATTTTTTTCGCCGCATTTCTTGCCCTTCAAGCAAGGCTAGGTGTGATGTTGACGTTAAAGTTCTTCTTCACTGTCTCAATTATGGAAGAAAGGTCCCAGTCTGCCTGCCTTTTAAATATGTCCAAGTAATGCGCAACCACCAATTTGGCAGAGGCATGGCGGCTTTCTATCTTTCTCGAGCAAGTGTGAACGTCGTTGTAGAACTTTATTTGAAACGTCATTTCACCATGCATTTTTTAGGCGTACAGCCGCCACGTGCATCCTTCCTGGCAGGCAGCCCTCAACCAATGTGCGTCACTGTGGGTGAATTTTATCCCGTACCCATTCTTCAACGCACGATCGAAAATTTCTTCTCTAATTTTATTTAGTGAACTGTACTTTTTGCCAAGGTTCATACCAGTGAAGATGCATTCTGCTTGTGGTGGGCGTCTAGGCCTACTCTCGGCCATGTCGATGTTTTCGTCACTACTGGATTGGCATAATGAATGGAGGTCCTCCTTGTATAGAGTTGTTGAGATGGAGTGCAACAGTATTGCAGCTTTATCTCCAATTTCACATACCTGATTGGCCAAAAATGGGGTTGTGGGCTCCACTTCAACTTGACGGTTAATAACATATTCCTCAACACTCCAAGACGCCATTTTCTTTTCTACAAATTCTTTAACTTTGCCAAAATATGGTTCACTTCAGCTCTCATAATTCTCTAAGGTTCGCTAATCGCTGACAAAATGTCTAAAAAAATCGTGAGGAGTTCTCAGTGTATTTATACAATTTGAAGTAAACTGCAGCGGTGTGTCGATACACCACGGCAGTTCATCACAATTATTCGCTTAGTTTTTAAAAACTATGGAGCCGTGGCGGTTTGTATGCGAACCGCCGTAGCGCCACATCATCCGTTTAACGGCAAACGTGACAGTGATGTTAGATTTAACATTTTTCTATAGTTCAGTAGTTAATTTATTAATAAAAAAATATAGTGATTTGTTTGTTACAAATAATAAAAAATGATGGTTAATTTATCATTTTCCCAAAAAAAAAAGAACAACCCCTCTTGTCATTTTCCCAAAAAAGAACAACTTATTGAAGAATCTTAAACAATTAAGCTTAAAAAGAATTGAGCTCCCCGACAACTAATTTGAGGTGACGCTGTGCTTTTTACCATAACTCTGGCTCACCACTGAGGTTATTATAATAATTTATGGTTCATGATATGTAACGTTATATTATTTTAAATGACTCAAATAAAAATAACATTTCTTATATTAAATATAAAATAATTCTAGTCTCCGCCAACATAAAAAATAACGGTTTCACAATAATAATGAGTGTTTATTTACATCGTGTCACTTTAATTTGTGATTAATTATCAAAAAATTGACATACAATAAACTTGGTTGATTATTGTCATATTGTACAATAATATATGATATTATAGAACCAAATATATAGTTTTGGACTATCAGTTGTGGTTGGCTATCCTCACAGAAAGATGAAGACAGAGATCCGTGCTTTAATATTGTTTTAAAAGTAATTTTGTGTATCATGGACAAAAAGAAGACATTAGTTTCGATTTGTTTCCAAAAAGTCAGGAGAAAATAGTTCTAAAATAAGAATTTTTTTTTTTTATTGAATAGAACTTTTTACTATGGTCAATCTGCTCCATCAAAGTGTGGAGGAAGAAGATCAAGGTAATTTGTGTGATTATGTTTAGTCTCGTCGTCCCGAGCAATTCTCAATCAACGTATGCAAATCATTCCCCTAAAGATGAGAACACATAGAATCCTCCTTCCTTAGAAACCTCAATAAAAATAAATAGTAACTAGCAAAATAAATTCTGAACTATTAAGTCAATGACCAGCCAAATTTTAAAGTAATTGCATGAATAATTAAAACCTTGAACTATAGAAAATGAAGCAGACAAACTTTACTGTTATGTTTTTTGTTAAAATTTAAAATTTTTTCCGTAGCGGATAGGTCGTCTTTCCGCAGCGGATCCATACATGAAGTAGTTGT
Organism: Begonia loranthoides; assembly: GCA_022433065.1. Taxonomy (NCBI): domain Eukaryota; kingdom Viridiplantae; phylum Streptophyta; class Magnoliopsida; order Cucurbitales; family Begoniaceae; genus Begonia; species Begonia loranthoides. The sequence goes on along the minus strand of CM039470.1, from coordinate 22,124,839 downwards.
AGTAAAAAACATACTTTTCGTACCAAAAGACAAGTATCCACTGCAAAATGCTATTTTATGCAGCAAAAATGATATTTTCCACAGCAGAAAGGGTATTTTTTTTTTTTTTATAGCAAATACTTGCCTTCCACTGTGGAACACAGCGAAAATTGTATTTTTTGTAGTGGATACTTGTCTTACGATGTAAAATCTTAGTTTTCTCAGTAGAAAGTGTCTTTTATTCTCATACTAGTCAATGTATTCAAATATTCTCTTCTAGATACATTAATCGAACAAAGTTTAATATCAGCTTCTTACCAATGTTTGCTAACTCAGTCTTAAAGAATGGTGAGTAGAAATAATATGATATATGTTGGAAACAGATCAATTGAGATACTGATTATGTTTGAGGTTGAAGTTGATGTCGTGCTTCAAGTTGGAGGTGTGCTTCTCTCATGGGTTGTGTTGGGGAAACTAAGATTCTGCAACAGAAATTAAGTATCTGTTGTGAAAAATATCTTTTTCGCTACAGAAACTAGTCTTCTATAGTGGAAAGCACATTTTCGCTACGGAAAATATACTTTCCACAATAGATACTTAATAAACTATTTTTAAAATTTTAAATTATTAATGAAAAATGTGATAATGAGGTTTGCATTCTTCATTTTCTATAGTTCGAGATTTTTGTTATTCGCAGAATTACTTTAAGGTTTGACTAATTGCTGATTCAATAGTTCATGATTTATTTGGTTAATTTTACAAAAGTAAATCTATGTGATAACTTTTTAGTCACATTATTGAAATTTAAAACATAGGAAATTAACAAAATAATCACTATACTATGAGATCAATGACAACCATTGAACAATTTTTGCTAACAACTTAAACAATGAAATATGAGAAATTGACGAAGCAAACATAGCAGTTGCATTTTTCGTTAAAAGACGTTGTCATTTAGCTAAAAAACGTTGTCTTTCCGTGGCAGAACGTTGTCTTTCCATTAAATATATTTAAAATATTACTTTCCTCTTCTTGGTTCGTTATCATCGTCTATTGCTCATCACCAATGTCTCATTTTTCACAGAGGAAAGTAATCTTTCTACTGGCAAAACGTTGTCGTTCCTTGGTGGAAAGACAACGTTCCGCCGAGGAACGACAATGTTTTGCCAGCAGAAAGATTACTTTCCTCTGTGAAAAATGAGACATCGGTGATGAGCAATAGACGATGATGACGAACCAAGAAGAGGAAAGAGAAGATGGTCATGAGAACTGGACGGCGATGATGGACCAAGAAGAGTCATGCCGACGTTCGATAACGTTTTCAGAAAACTAAAAACGTGGGAATTGTTTTCGACGACAAGATGACTGCCGGAGCTTTTTGGCATCATTTTCGAGGTAATATTGCTTCAATTATTATGATTTTAGTATAAAACTGAAGTAAAATTAAAATTGCAGAGAGTATGTTTCGATATCGTCTTCGTGTACTTGTTTCTTTCAATAGGTAACAGTGATGTTTGCGTCGTCCATTTTTCATAGTTCAGTGTTTAAATTGTTAATAAAAATTATTCAATGATTGACTTTTTATTTATCCTATTATCAAGAGGTTGTTTTGTTAATTTCTCCATATGTAGTTGAATACATTGTTGTAATTAATTCTAGGGAAAATGACAAATTAACCATTATCCTTTACTGTTGGTGACAAACCAACCATCATTATTTTTTTTTCTAACAAATAAATCACTGAACTATGAGAAATTGATGCCGCTACCATCGTTGTCATGTTTGCCGTTAACGCTTTAATGACAAACTATGGTGGTTCGTCATGAGACCGCCGCAGTGTGATACCAAACTGCAACGGTGTCTCAAGACACCGCGACGGTTTGTCATGAGACCGCTACGGTCTCATCATTGGCGGTTTGTTAAAAAAATTTTATCACAAATTTGAGGGCTTAAACGCGTGATTTTTGGCTCGAGAAACTCTCTATTTTTCACGGCTACTTCAAAGTCCCTATGTGTATGTTTTACTAATCCAATCCTTTTATTAGATTCTTGACCTCTTCAACTTCAAAAGACCATAACTTTGGCTACAGATGTTAGAATCGGCTCCAAAATGTATCAAATCGAAGCTCTCTCGGAGATCTATCACATTTCATAGGGTAAGCCCTATGTGTAATACCCCAAAAATATTTTTCCCCGTTTTGTTGAGGTATAAAATTTGGTTAGTTAATATATATGAATATTCTGTCGTGTTGCATGATGATATGCGTTAAATTATGCTTGAAAAATATAGGGTTGATGTTGAAAATTAATCTAAGTGTGAAAGTTAGGGACATATGTGTACTGGGGGTTTTCGGACGAGGTCCGGATGGCGCGGACGGCGCGGTCGAGGAAGAAATGAATATGTACAATTTTGGGGACATTTCAGACCCGTCTTTCTTGTCTGAAATCTGGTGCGGATGATGCGGACATGGAGAAATGAATCTGTACAATTTTTGGAGACATTTCGGACGCGTCTGTCTTGTTCGAAATCGGGAGCGGACTACGCGGACGTGGAGGAGACAAATCTGTACCAATTTTGGTGAGTTTTCGAACGCATATTTCTCGTATGAAATAGATTTCGGACGACTTATCTCGTCCAAATTATAAAGAAAATCCGAGAAACCCATTTAAATCTCCTTCTCTCTCTTCTGATTTCGTGTCTGCAACAATGAAATCTCTCCCCTGCTCTCCTACTATGGCATCCCGTCTAGTCTGGAGGTGTGGAAGCTTTCCACGTAGGTCTTCCTCATTGGACCTCTCCTCTTGGGTTGAACAATTTTCAACATCCCTTCCTGCAGCCTGCAGCTTATCCTTTGCAGATGGTGTACTCTCTCCCCTTCGTCTATAAGAGGTAGGTTCCTATGTGTTCTCTACTCTGGGAACAAACATTTGTGAAGTGTAAGATTGTGTTGTATTGTTTTGAGTGAGTGAAGGGTAGTGTGATATAATTGAAGGGTTACTTTGAAGAAGTTGCTGTAGGAAATTGTCCTCCGTGAAGGTAAGGTTTAATTAGTGGAGTTATTGGTATGATTATGAATCCCTGATTTGGAATAATTGATGAGTACTGAATCTAAATACTATCTTTGCTTAGGAATTTATTGGAAGTTTAGCAGGTTAGAGGATATCCATTAAGCTGCTGTTTTTACTTGGTTAAACTGTTGGAAAATAGAGGTAAGGATTGGAATGTGTAGTTGGCCAGAGGAGGCCCTACATTACGAGTTTTGGATGCTTGATTGTGTTGAAATGTTAAGTTCTGTTGATCCTTTTTCTAGAAATAGTGAACTGCTATAAATTGGTAAATCTGTTGGTCTGACTAGGATTGTGCAATATTAAGCTACTTTATACCCTACTGCTACTGTTAAACATTTTACTGCTAAACCATTTTTCTGCTGTTGAAGATACGTCTATTATTATTGTGGTTGTGAGGAGATGTTCACAGTTTAATGAACGTTACTATACACGGCCTTGAATCACGAACTGTTGATATAAACTTTAGTTGCTGCCAAATGTGAGTAGTTGTAATGTTAATCTCTGAAATTCTGGATCTTGGTGATATTCTGGATTATGGTATAGTTAAGTCATGCCTAGAGATTAAGTTGAACTCTAACCTTTATTCAATTTGACCCTGTTTTACTTTCTCTTAACAGTTAAAGAATGCCTTAAACGTGTAATGCCCTGTTTTCTTGTTTTTACGCTAAACCATTTACCATGATAAAATGCCAATAGTTGCAATGTCCTCAATCTGAACTTCTATCTATAATTCCTATTTGGAGTGGTTTTGCTTCTATTGTGCATTATTTCTCTGGTTTATTTTGTGGCATTCATGCATTATTCTAGAGTTTATGAAATTGTTTACATATTGTATGTCATCCCAATATATGTAAATAGTCATGTGGGGGTACGGGAGGATTGATGATGGTTTTCATAATGACACCCCTATTGGAGTGCCTACTCCCATGTAGGGGGCGGTGAGGTACGGTTAAGTCACGTGGACCTTAAGATTCTCAATTTTCTTGTACAGAAATCCCCAATGCCTTCAACAAAAGTGTATGCGTATGACACGTAGTGATACCCCTATTGGTGTGTTTCCTCGTCGAAAATACAGTTAAGCTACGTGATCAATTGATTTACCCATCACCCTGGTTCACAGATGAGATATGGATCTCCTCTGTAATGCATTGTGTGGTCATGCATATCATCTGCATTGCATTTGAATTCTGATTCTTGCTGGGCATTAGGCTCATTGTTTTCCCCGTAATGTAGATAACATGTTTGATGATAGCGATGTACTAGTGGAGGATGAGGTGTTCCAGGATGACCCCTCGTGTTATCAGCCGATTTGACCTGTCGGGCGTGGCTCATGTGATTTTGGGGACTTGTTAGTATTTTGGTAAAAAATAGTATTTTGGTAATTTGATATTATTAGTAGTATTTTGAATGTTACGAACATTTGTAGTCAGGGACTTTAGGACTTTTGATAAAACATTTGAAACTATGTTTTGAATCTCTATTATTATTCCGCATAGTTCACTTATATATATATATTTCAAATGAATTTCAAACCGTAAACAAATTAAATGAAAAATTTTATATGACAAATTTTCAAAAATGAGGAAAAATACATTTGAATTATCGGGGCATTACACTATGACTCCCATTTCTTGGGCCCAAAATCATGCGTTTAAGCTCTCAAATTTGCGATCAAAATTTTTTAACAAACCGCGAATCATGAGACCGTCGCGGTGTCATGACAGACCCTTGCGGTGTCTTGAGACACTGCCGCGGCGTCTCAAAACACCGCCGTTGTTTGGTATCACACTGCGGAGGTCTCTTGAGACCCCGTGGCGGTTCAAACCAAATTTGGTCTTCTTTTCTTAGAAAACCACGGAGCCACGGCGGTTTGTTAGCGGTTTGTAACAAACCACAGTGGCTCCACATCAGCTTGTTAACCGAAAATATGACAGCGATGTTAGCTTTGTCATTTTTTCATACATCAGTGGTTAATTTGTTAGAAAATAAAGGATAATAGTTGACTTGTCATTGATTACAAACGATGATGGTTAATTTGTCATTTTCCCCTAATTCTATCATCTTTAAACTAAATAATTTTTTTAATTAAATTAATTTAAAAAAAAAAGACTTTTTCTATGTTAAATTAATTACAAAAGTAGATCTTTGAGGACCTGTCATGAAACTATTAATACCATTATCTAATTAAGGAAAATTAACAAAATAATTACTCTACTATGAGATCAATAATATGTCAACCATTTAATAATTTTTAGTTAATAACTTAAACACTAAACTATATAAAATGAAAAGAGTAAACATTATTGTTACATTTTTCGTTAAGAAACGTTATCATTCCGTTGCAGAACGTTGTCTTTCCTCAGTAGAAAGTGAGTCCTTGAAGTAGGGCAGACGAAAGATGACTTTTCACAGAAAAAAGATGACTTACCCCAGTTTTTTCACAACGGAAGGTCATCTTTTCTCAGAAGAAAGTTGTCTTCTGCAGAAGAAAGATCATTTTTCAGTGAAGAAAGATGACTTTCCTATACAAATAAAAAATAAATTCATTGTCTTCTTCGTGAAAAAATGTAGACAAGTTGTGATTTTTTCATAAACAATAAAACAATTCTCAATCATCCGACATTTAAAACATTATATATTATTTTACAAAATCTTTTAAATTATAAAATTAAAAAAAATTAAAATTAATTTATATAATATTTTCTTAAATTTATTCTATATGATTTATTAGCTCTTTTATGCTGAAAATTTATGAAATTACGAATTTCTGCAATTTTTTTTTTGTAGATATTAATTTTTTTTTTCATTGTAAATTTTTTGAAATGATATAATTAAATTATTTTTTTCAAATTTATGATAATATTTATCGTTGATTTTTTAGAGAGAGAGAGAGAGAGAGAGAGAGAGAGCAAAACCAGGTAAGGAATATATTCAAAACCAGCCTGTATAAGGTATGTACAATGAAGTTGGTCTAACCTAAGCAGGATCCTGTTATGCTCCTATGTGGCAAACTACACCGCCCTAACCAAACTCATCCATAATCTCTACCGTCTGTTCAGAGATCAACTAATTCACCTCAGGAATGCTCTGTAGGCCCGGTCTCCAAGCCCGTTGATGCGACTGATCAAAGCGATCCCCGACGTTGATCAACCTGGTTAGAACCTGGTGTACCGATAACTCATGGATGTCGACCTTACCCAATAATTCCTCCAACTGTTTCTTAGTGATCTTGATTTTCACCTCTGTAGCTGCTGATGCCAAAGGCGAAGAAGAAGAAGAAGTAGACGACGAACAGCCTTCGCCTTCTCCTCTAAGAAGACTATTTTCCTGCATTTTCGATGGTTTACAAAGCTTACCACTTTCTTCTTGTGTTGCTAAGAATCCCCAGTCATCTCCGGCCCAATATTTCTCCGATGATTCTCGCCTTAAACAGTTGCCCATTATCTTTCACTTTTCAGACAGAGAGAGAGAGAGAGAGGATTGCGAAAGAGATGTGGGTGTTACGTAAGCTTAGACAGAGAGAGAGGTGGTTTGATATGGAGACTGGGTGTTATATAAACCCAGAAAGATAAAGAGTAGAGAAAGAGAGAAGATTGCTAAGGAGACGTGCTAGAGAGAGACAGGAAAGGGAGAGGTGGAGAGAGAGAGACGGTAAGCTAAGAAAGGTGGAAATGAGGATAAAGAAGAAGAGGGAGGAAGAAGAAGTCAGACCTAAAACGGTACACGTCAGAAATAACTTCCTACATGGCAGGTGATAAGGATCAGTTGACCTGTTCGATTTTGTTTCGACCATCCCCAGTATGTGCTACAACAATGGCGGCTCGGCAGCCATTCTCCAGAAAAGCTACGAAAATATCAAATTAACGTGACAATTAATAATCATTATTTTCCTATAATTTAGCATACATATTTGACAAAATCACGATTAAAATACCTTACGTATTTCTTTAAAAATAAGAAATCAAATTATACTTTAATAACACGAATATTGTTTTAAAATACTCATTCCATAGTCACTAATAATTTTAGGGTTTTGATAATGAAGCCGGTCAACAGCCAAAAGCCTAGCAGGTGGCTGCTTATTTTATTAGCTTCCAGCCAAGACGAAGTGGATGTTGGTTGAACTTGAAATCCATAATTGTAGTGCGAACGCGCTCTGAGAGGGAATCTAAAAGAGCACGTGTGTGAACACAGATTAGGTTAGAGAATCTCTTCTCTGTCTCTAAGATTATGCCTTGCCCATGTGTTTTTTAACAACTACTTCGCTGTAAGATTTGACTCCCTCCTCTTTCATCATACCTCTGCAAATCTTATCCACAACCACTCACTATTTGACACTTTCTTAGAGGTGGTATGGTAATGGGTGCTGTGTTGAATTCTAACCCAACTTTATCTTCATACTAAACGGTTGTGTCTTCTGAGTGGCTGCCATCAAAATGGAAAGAGATGTTAGACCTAAATTTGTTGTATTTTTAATTCTCTATTTTTCATAATCAAAATCGATATGCGATAATAGTTGACATGGAGGAATCTCAAATATACCTTAATTTAATAGAATCGTCTTGCAATCAGGTTTCTGAAAGTTGTCGAGTCTGAATTTAATGGTTATTTACATTCTCAGTAAAACTGATTTCTTGAAAATTTTTGGTATTTTCTGATATACTCTCTAAGTCAAAGTGAATAATTGTGTAACCCTTTCACTTAGAATCATCATCTAATATAATTTGAGTCAAGCTTTAGTTTCACTTATCATGAAATTAGAACTCAAACATGTAATCTCTACACATTAAAACTCATACTCTATTACGTGTCTTGTCCTTTTCTTTTAAAAAGGTAATCATTTTTTTCCCTTAATGCCATTATTTTTCCAAATTAATGACATTTTCTAATGTGCCTTTACACTGCCATTTTAAAAAACTCCCTGGGGACATTTCTTACCACTATGCAACCATAGAGTTTTATAGAGAGAAAGTATGTGCTTTGAGGGAGAAAAGTTTGTTCGGAGTTGAAGTTTTACGTGGAGATTATTTGGCAAGTAAAATATGTTCTTGTTCATATGAATATTTCCAAGTGGTATCAAGTTTTAACAAAAGTTTTGTTCTATGGTTCTTCATTTTGCGAGTTAGATTAAATCCTTGCGTTTTAGAACTTGAAGGTTTGGGAGAATCAGACATTCTTGAGAGAGGTAAATAATGAATATTTATTATTGATCATCCACAATTGGATTTAAAATTTTTGTTGGATAATTGGGATGATGATTTTAAGAAAAAGATTGGATTTGGATTTAGAATTGTTAATTAATCGATTCAAATTTTGCAATGTTATGACCCAAAACATTGCGATTTGATTTGGGTTTCAAATTCGTTAGAAAATATAGAAAATCCAACGAAACAGTGTGATCGGCGTCGGGGAAGACGACGCTAGGCCACGACTTTGGTGTTGTAGCCAAGCTAAGCTACGACTCAGCCATATTGGGTTGCTCAGGTCTTGTTTTGGGCCGCTACCTGGCTTATTTGGGTCATGGCTCGAATCCCATTTTTGATCCAATTTGGACTTTAAACCCAAATGTTTTTAGGTCGTTTCAGAGCCCATTTTAACACTGTTTTGGGCTTCCAACTCAATTGTTCTTGAATTATTTTATTTAGCCTAAGTTTGGAATTAAAGTAAGAATTTTTTACACTAATTTTATTATATCGTCGTCCGTAGATTTCGAAGCTTAGATTTGGACTTGATGCATATTATTGGATTTCCTAGATTGGCTTGGGCTTTAGTTGTAGGGAGGCCCACTTGAGGTAGAAATTTAATTTTATGTTCAACATCATTCATTTTATAAACCTTTATTTTGAGACATGTTTTTATATAAAATGATGTGTCCATTTTATAACCGTCGATTTTCGTACTATTATGTATTTTCACTGGACATTTTATTTTGAACATTCATATTATTTCATTGATCATCTTGATCAGGTGAACCAAGTTTGATCGACTCATGAAAGGGTCCTGTTTTCTATACATACATTAGACCATTGGAGGATGTACTTGTTTGTGTTAACTAGAGTAATAGGCTAGCTGATTGTGCTATGTCCCTGGTCGTAAAACCCTAAACCTGATCAGAGTCTTATTTTCGTGGCTTTAGTGATGGCTAGTATCGCCGTTATTATTTATGTCTATGGCATGGTGTATCCAGAGTTTGTGAGTGACTTTATTTTCATTAGGCTTTTCATAATATACAGTAGAGCCTATTTTCTGTATATACCACACTTTAGTGGAATATTTTATCATTTGCTCTACTACTTGTTTTATAATCCTGTTTTATCTCAGATGTTTTATGTGATGATCCGGATTAAGGATTAACCCTAATAATTATATTTACTATAATTAAAATATGATTAAATGAAAATAAGTCATGAGACGACTTGGAATAAGAAATTGACCACTAAATTGAGGATAATTTTTCAAACTAAAAATAAGTATAATAGTGGATACCATAGATTATTAAATGAGAAAGAAATTGGATCAACTGGATATATGCTCATTAAGATATGAAGTTTTGTACGAAAGTTGATGGATGTGCTACAAATGAGTATAGTTACTGTTTGTGGCTAATTGAAGATGTTATTATGATTATCAATTCAAACAATTTTAATGTAATAAAGTAAACATATAATTAAAGTATATGGCTTTGGATTGAAGGGATTTGGATATATGTAATAAAAGTTATGCAAGTATGAAGTTAGATGAGTTCAAAACTGCACTATTTTGAATATCTTTAAATTAGACTTTAGAGTGAGAATTTGGAGGCATGTATAAAAGAAGAAATGTTTCTAATACGTTGAAGTATGTGGCCATGTAATAAAATTAGACAACCAATAGAGTTATGCCACGTGTCACATATAGATTAATGACTAAGTGTGATTAAGGTGTAATCAGTGGATGATTAAGGTTAATTAATCATGATTAATTATGTCAATCATGGAGATTAGCTTATAACTAAGCTAGATTAATTATTTGAAGTTAAAAATGATTCTTGCTAATTAACCATGGTATTGGTGAATATCATTGAAATTAATGATAAAATAGTAAAGTTTAATGGATAAATTAGATGAAAGGGTAATTTTACCCCAAGAACTCCCAAGAAGCTTGAGGAATGGCTGGGACTTAGCCAATTTCATTCTCATCTAGAGAGGAAAAGAAGAGAAAGAAAATGGAGAAAATAGGGAGAATGAAGAAGAAGAAAGAAAAATTAAAGAGAAGGAGAAGGATATGATTTTATATCCTTCAAGAGAAAGTGTTTCTCCCTTCAAGAGGAATCCTTTGAACCAAGCATCAAGAAGTGAGATTGAGGAATAAAGTGATCTCCAAGAAGTAATAACCTTAACCTAAGTGTTTATATAAACTATGTTACATATAGTATAGTTTAGATGAAGAAAATGGTGGTTATGGGAATTACAATCAAAGCCTATGGAATTGCATGTTGTTAATTGAAGAATTTACTTTGATTTGATCTTAAATGATTGGAGAAAGATTGGAGTAGTGGTAATTAAATGGAAGCATGGAAAGTGCATAATATTCGTTAAATTTGGTAGTAGTGCTTAAGTGAAAACATGAATATTTGTTGATGTTTTGGAATAAAAAGGGTTGTGTTGGATAATGCTCGACATGAAATTAACATGTGAAATGGTACTTGGTTATTTAAAGTTAGATATGTAATTATCATATAAATGAGAAAACATAAACAAAGTGTTATGCTTAAATGGTTTTAAATAGATTAAATTATCCATTTGGTGAATTATAAAATATGGGTATGATCATATAATTATTGGGTATTGATTAAGTTAGAAACCAAGAGGAAATATGAAGTGGGACACTGAGTGGACGCCTTGTCTGTGGGGCAGAGCATCAAAAGGAAAAATAATGCAAAAGAATAAGAGGCCGTAGAAATGTGGGTAATCGCAGAAGCGTGAGTGTCCACAGAATAAGATATCTGTAATAAAAAATGCTAGTTTCTGCAGCAGAATGAGGTATCTGTATTAGAAGCACTATGTTCGCAAAATGAGGTGTTCGCGTATGAGAGGTTGAATATGTGGAAGGAGAAATCTGAGAAAATGTTAGTGTTTGCAAAAGCATTAGTGTCTACAGAATGAGGTATCCATGAGTATTAGTGTTTGCGGAATAAGGTGTCAGCGTATGAGTGGTCGAATCTGCGAAGTAAGGAATCTGCGGAAACGTTGGTACCTGCAGTGGAAGTGTTGGTGTCCACAGGAGCGTGAATAACCATAGAAACTTAAGTTTAAGGATACACGTGACTACTGTTAAATGGATGACCACAAAATTTTAAGTGCGAAAAAGAATATTTCCAGCAGAAGCGTAGGTTTCTGTAAACAGAAACATGCATATACGCGACAACTGAGAATTAGAAAGGACATGTGGTTGCCTATTAGACACCTATCCGCAAAATATATTGTGTGGAAAGGGTTTCCGCAATGGAAGTAACCTTTAGCAGATGACGTGTAGCCTTCCGCAACGAACATGTAAGTTCCGCAGCGAAAGCATGTCTGAGTATCCATGAATTTACACTAGAGCGGACGTCCGAAACTTAAATAGTGGAACTGTGTTATCGAGGAGCAGACGTCTAGAACCTGTAATTTCAAAATATCTCCCTTAGATTTTTAACCATTGTATAAATCTTTTGGGAAGAGTATTGAGACATAGATAGAAAATGTCTAGATAGATATGACACTATTTTATGCATCATTCATATATGTTTAATAACAATATTTGTATGATTCATGTACATGCATTATTATTATGTATGCATTCAATGTATGCATAGTAAGCATGCAAAATCATGCATGTCGCGACTCGGAGACAGGCCGAACAGAACTGCCTGGTCAAGTGACCCGATTCTTAGAGAGAATCCGATTACCCAGCCTAAGGCATGAATTTTTATATGGAAGACTTAACGAGAATAATACCAAGGCCAAGCCCAATTCGCATGGGTTGGGGTCCACAGAGTGATCAACTAAAGACATGATAGTATAATAAAGAAAAGTATTGTGCAAGAATTAAATCAAACAACACCAAAACTAAATATCCCAACATACCAAGAACGAAGGGATTTATCCAACGAGTCTCCACCCATCCACGGGGAGATTGAAGCACTCATCAGGAAATACTAGCATCGCTCCGCTACCACATGTGTAAAACTAGTGTACTTGATCTACACCCTAACTTAGGGAAAATTTTAGACTAAGGAGTGAGTGACTAACTCAATAGGAAAATCCATACGAAATCCAATGCATGCTAAAACTGTTTTCTTCCTCTTTCAAAAACCATTTTATTCTTATCATTTACCGTACATGAATTTTAAACATTTAAAACTTCTTTATCATTTTATAAATCCAGCCCAGGACCCTCGATGTGACTTTATTAAAACCCGCGTATACATAGACAACTATAATCGCAAAGTACGCCAACATCGTTTTCCATATAAAAACGTCATTAGTGAAAAGAGATGGTCACTCATGGACCCATCCGCCACTCATCTTCAAAAGGTGGTATGATCTCTCGGATTTGCCGACGGGCTGTAGCCACCGTTAATACGATTCGAAGATCCATTGCATTACCCGAGTTGCTGGCGAACCAGTCAGCGACGACACAACTCACGTAAACACCCAGCACAGTCATAGAAAGGTAGTTATCTACCAATAGCAACACCTCATGAGGTAGGAAAGAATACCAATGACAGCGATCCGTAGATCCAGCACATCACCCGAGTTGCCGGTTAACCAGTCAGCGAGAGACACAACTCGTATAATCGAAGTAATGGATGAGGTTGCCCCACGGTAGATCCCTTCTCACTAGAACCTCTGTGTCTCAAATTGACGAGGGTTGCCGACGAGCAAGCTCAAGTTGTCCAACCAACCCGCCAAATGGAACGGTACTGTGATAGGCTAATATTCACGGCTGACTGCTTCTATAGTAGAGTCTAAAACACCACCTTGTTTTACACTTCTCCAAACTATAATTCCACCTCCAAGGGTGAAAACTGATCCAGATATCGACTTTTGATCATCTGCATCAGTTTAAAAATCAGAATCTGTGTATCCAATTGAAATCAAATCCCTACCAGAATATACTAGCATATAGTTTCTCATTCTCCTTAGATTCTTGAGATGTTTGACTGCTATCCAATGATCTAATCCTAGATTTGACTGGAACGGGCTTACTATCCCTACTGCATAACATATGTCGGGCCTCGTGCATAACATAGCATACATCAAGCTCCTAACAGCTGATGCATAGGGGTAACGTTTCATATCTTCTTCCTTTTGAGGTGTGTCAGGACACTACTTTTTTAGAAAGAATAACTCCATATCTAGAAGGTAAATAACCTTTCTTGGAGTTTTGCATCCAATATTTGTCAACCATTTTGTCAATATACAATGCTTGAGACAAAGCTAACATTCTATTTTTACAATCTCTTATTAGACGAATCCCAAGAATGTAGCTTACATTTCCTAAATCTTTCATTTGTAATTGCTTAGCTAGCCATGCTTTTATATCTGATAATAATTCTACATTATTTCCAATAATTTTATATGGAAGCAGAATACATTACTGCTTGTGAAGCAGCAAAAGAAGCTGTATGACTTAGAAAATTCTTTAGTGATTTGGAAGTAGTTCTAAATATGGATAAGTCATTGTCTTTGTACTGTGACAATAGTGGTGTAGTGGCGAATGCTAAAAAACCTAGAAGTCACAAATGAACAAAGCATATAGAGAGAAAACATCATGTGATAAGAGATATAGTGCAGCATGGAGACATGACTATTCTGAAGATTCCATCAGTTGAGAATTTTGTTGATCCCTTCACCAAGACATTACCTGCAAAATATTTTGAGAAACATCTAGAGGGCTTAGGGATTAGAAACATGTTTCATTTGGTTTAGGCCAAGTGGGAGATTGTTGGGAGTAATATGCCCAACAAGCAAATGTAATACAACAATTTGATAATATATGAATAAATTTATACTGATTGATATTATGCTAACATTTTATATTATGTTTTATAAAATTCATAGAAAATTCCTTGGTTATTTATGGTAACTTTATATTAACATATATATTGTATATATGTGGGATAAAATATAAAGAGTAATAACCAGAATATGTCCATGACTTATATTTAAAGTATGGAATCTTCAAATAGTTCATAGTCATAAACATAGTTTATCTCATTAAGAATGTATAGTCATATCCCGACTAAATATATAGCGACATAAGATAAATATGTTTTATATAATATGATCATATAGAACTAGACTAGATAAAATTATATTGTTATGATAATTTTCGTTAAATATAGAACAATTAATTTTATCATAATAATGGTCATATATGCATAATCTTAATTCATTGTATTTAACAAACTCCTATTTTATTTTAATTTATTCTTTGATTTACTCGGTAAAGTTTTGTACGAGTTACGATTCGTTTACCGTGTATATTGGGAGTAAATTAAAATGAATAGTTGGGAATGTTAATATCGATACAATGAAATTCATTTCTATAGATTCCCTTGTTTGTTAGTTCAAGGATCGAATAATTAGCGCACAATTCATAATCGTTATGAATTAATTATTCAATCAAGAACTAATGGTAGTCAAGGATAAAGACGCAATATGAGAGGTTAACGGATTATAAACCTAGCTCTATTGCGAATCTAAATGGAGGTTTAATACATATGTAATGACTATATCAATGGACATTAATTAGAGTAAATATACTATATAGTTTTTTAGAGTGCAACTCTAAGTATTTAGTGGAATTACTTTAGAGTTGATAATTATGTTAATTAATATAAAGAGTTTATATTAATTAACGAAAATATTATTGGAGCTTAAAACTATAGGTCCATCGGTCCCTATGTCACATTCTATTATTATTTGAATAATAGAAAAATAAACAAAGAAGATTAAATAATTAATTATGAATTAATTATTTAATATACTCAATAATAAGTTTATTATTTTTCATTAGATGAAATATTTAATTATTGATTATTAAATTAATTAAGACAAAATGAAAAAAGTTGTCATAATTAATATATTTGTTATATTTCATTAAATGAAATAATTAAATTATTGATTATTCAATTAATTAACAAATATAAAGTAACTTTTGAAAATAGTTTTTAAAATGAATTTTTCAAATTTGAGTTAATGTCATAGTGTTAAGTGTTGAGCTATGGTGACAAGACCTTTTGTTTGCCATAAAATTTTTGTTATAAATGTATTATAACTTAAATGAGAGATTAATAAGTTAATGTCATAGTGCCAAGTGTTGAGCTATGGTGATAAGACCTTTTGATTTCCATAACATTTTTATAAATGTATGAAATCAATTGTAACTCTAGTGAGGAATTGAAGTGTTTTTCTCTAAATGCTATAATGGCCATTATGGAGCAATACCACTATAAATATAGGTCCAACGTATTTAGGTTAGAGGTTGAAGTCTTTGAGATTAAGGAGTCTATTTTGAGAGCAAAATTTGTGTCTTCCGTGTTGGCTTTAGAGAAGTGTTTTCTAAATCCAAAATAGACTGTCTCATGTGTTGAGAATACGATCTATCATAAATTGAGTGTGATCTTGTTTCGTTCATCATGCCCACACGTGCTTATTCGAGGTGAGGAGGATTGGCGGAGAAGATCGAAGGTTGATTTTGTACCCGTGTGAAGTAAGCTACAAAGGTAATATTCTTCATCTTTTAGATTAGATCTAAATAAAGATTTTTGAATACATATTATTATTATTATGTTATAACAACGATCCGTTTTATGTTCATGTTAAAATTGCTTTTCATAATACATAGGTTACGCACGTTACCGTTGTTATGAACATCGGTAATTCCGCCGTGCGAGGGAATCTAAAAACCAACACCTCCAATCCTTCACCCTTTACAATGCATCATGGAAATATTTATATTTATGAAAATATTATCCGGGTGATATTATTGGTCACAGAGGAAACTAATATATCTTGCCAGACTATGTATTATGTGACATATGTAAAGTGAAAAATAGTAGAGGAATGGATGTGGGTCCCCATCTTGTTGCGAAACCCTAGCCCTTTAGAGGTTTTTGTTGTTCATGGACATACCTATTGGAGATAGTGACCAATATGGTGGGGTTTCATGGTTGTGTGTGACTTTACATATAATGGTATTTGATCCTTCATGTTGATATTCATATACATGTGGACATTTATATACATGTTAATTAATATGGTATTTGTTAAATAATATGGCCATTTAACATAAAATAGAACATTGTATTAATTCACATTATCAATGTATAGTTGTGAAAAGAAACTCTTGGTGTGATTTCATATGCATTTCATATATATTGCATAATCATAGGTTATGGGATGACATAGTTAGATGGTTATGTGAAATGGAGTGTTAAGAAATCTAGGCTATGATTTACTATGTCATGAGCCCAGACATTGAAATTATAAGTTGTTTATAATTTGTTAATGCTTAATTGGTTGATTCTTATATTTATATTAATCTTAATTGGAAATATCCTTAATACAATTAAGCCAAAACAATGGAGGCGGTCTACCAGTTTAAAAATGGTCAACCCAAATTCAAGGCAGATTGTTAGAGATTTCAACCTGCTGTAGAAGCAGTCGACTAGTGAAGAAATTGTCTACCGCAAATTAACACAGATTCAAACCGAATTCTGCTATGCCTAAAAGCGGTCGACCAGTGTCAGTCATCACTAACTGAGGAGTTTAGGTGATGAAGGATCTCCAAGTCGAAAACTTGGAGTGCAGACATAGGTTGGAGTTCTCAAACTGCGTAAACAAATTCGAATTGCAATTTCTCTAACCCTCACTCTTATATTTGTTATTATTTGATTTAATATTTGTTATAAATTACTTAGGGTTTAGAGATTAAATTATCGCACGAAAAAATTTAATACTCTTTATTGTGCTTTAAATCTGGATGAATTTAATAGAATTCAAGCATGTGATAGTGCCTTTGAAATTTGAAAATTGCTTGAAATTACACATGAATGCACTAATCAAGTTTTAAAAAAAAAAGGTAAATTAAGCATGCTTAATCATGAATATGTATTGTTTTCCATGGAAAAGGATGAATCCATTAGTAAAATATTTACTCGTTTTACTAATCTTACTAATGATTTAAAAGTGCTTGGTAGAGTTTATCCCAACGAAGAGTTGGTTAGGAAAATTCTTAGGTGTCTACCAGGGGCATGACAACCAAAGGTGACTGCCATTCAAGAAGCACAAAATTTAAAAACCATGAAGATGGAGGAGCTCATCGGATCTCTAATGACACATGAAATCACGATGGAGGCCAATGAGAAAGAGGAGAAGAAGGAGAAAGAAGTCTCCAAAAGAAAGAATATTGCCCTTAAAGCATCCTTAAGAACTCAAGTGAATTCTGAGGAAGAAGATAAAGATGATGAAGAGATCAAATTCATAACCCAGAAGTTCAACAAATACCTTCAACGAAAGAAGGAAAAAAGGGAGAACGTGATAGTTTGCTTTGGGTGTAGGAAGTCCTGACACACCTCTTATGACTGCACAAAAGCAAAGAAGAAATCAAAGACCTTCAAGAAGAAAGCACTCAACGCCATTTTGGATGATAGTGTTGAGGACTCCTCTTCCGACATTAAAGAGATATCCAACTTTTGCTTTATAGCCCAAGAGGTCAAGGTACACACCCCTTTTAGCAATTCAGATGATATTGATGATGATAATGAATTGTTAGATGCTTTTAATGAATTATTTGATAAATTCAATGTGCTTAAACATAAATATAATTTGTTGAAAGAGGAGAATGACAATTTGATTGAAAAATATGTTGAGTTGGTTAAATCTTTTAAAAATCAAATTTTTGAATTGAAAAGCATGTATGAGATTTCCAGTACTACTATTAAATCACTTGGGACTGATATTAGTCAATTGAAAATGAAAAATGATGATTTGAATTCTATTGTGCTAAAATTCACTAATGGTAGCAAAAAATTAACATGCTTTTAGAAAAGCAAAGGGTTACACTTGACAAAGCCGAAATTGGCTATCAACCTTTTGTTAAAAAGAAAATTATAATAATTTCTTTATTTGATAATCTATTTGTAATACTTGTAATTGTATATGGCATAAATCATTTTTTTTCCATCGAAATCTAATGGCAAAATGATTAATTCTATGTTTGTTTGGGTTCCTAAAGAAACCAAGCTTAAAACTCAAGAACCCAAAAAGATTTTGGTTCCACAAAAAGGCAATTAAGCCTCAGTTTTAGGTTGGAAAGTTTCTCCCACTTTAAATGTGAGCTTTGATTGTGGATAATGGGAGACCTTCTTGTTTTATACATATAGGTTAAAATTTTATACTATTGATTCTATTGATTGCATATTATTTTTGGTATCAATGATTTGGATTTCTTTAACCTTTCAAATATTTATTTTTCTCTCTTCAATTGGTATCTTTAGGTATAAATTTTGTTAATCCAACAATTGGTATTGTAAAATGTTTATATTGAATTATTGTTGGTATTTGATTTTAATGTCTAGACCTCCCCATTGAATTGACCTTATTTATTGAAATAGGGAGAGAAAATAGTTTTTATCTTGAATAAATTTTTTGATCAAAGTGTAAATGTTTTTATTATCAAGAATGATTTTATTACAATTGGTAAATTGAATTTTCTTCTTGGCATCGAATTAAATGCTATCTCCCAACAATTGGTTTCTAAGGGGGAGATATATAATTGATATAGTTTAATGTGTTACCCCCAATTATTATGTATGTTTAATGCCAAAGGGGGAAGTTTAAATTGATTGAATTGTTTGGTTTGATATTTTGGATATCCCCAAAGACTTGATTTTGTATATTGATAACGGGGAAGATAAATTTTATTTCAATAGGTATGATTTTCTTAAATTGATTTCCTCCAATGGTTTGATGTGTTGAATAATGACAAATGGAGAGAAATTCTTTATGTTTTCATTTTAGTCCTCCCATTGTTTTCTTTTTGATTTTGACAACGGGAGAGAGATTTATATAAGTTATAAGACTAGCATGTTTGCGTGAAATTAAAAGTTAGATATATTGCATAAACTAAGGTGGAGAGATCAAATTATGCAATATTGTATGCACATGCTTAGACTTAATTATAAACAACTTATAATATGATGCCATCATAAAAAAATGAGAATATTGTTAACCTAAGTGCCATTAGGCTTGTTTGTTTTAATGATGAATGTGTTAATTGAAATTATAAGTTGCTTATAGCTTGTTAATGCTTAATTGGTTTATCCTTATATTTATATTGATCTTAATTGGAAATACCTTTAATACGGGTATTAATGTCTACTAAAATGTTTATCTAAGTTCATGTAGTCTATAAGTTAATTATTGGGGCTTAGAAGATTGAATTTGGGGAAAACATGGAGAAGTGGTCGATTTCAGAATGGAGGTGGTCGACCAAATTAAGCCAAAACAGTGGAGGCAGTCGACCAGTTTAAAAATGGTTGATTGAAAGTCAAGGTAGATTACTGAAGATTTCAATTTACTATAGAAGCAGTCGATCGATGAAGAAATGGTTGACCACAAATTAAGAAAGATTTGAGTCGAATTCTGCTATGCCTAAAAGCAATCAACCGATGTCAATTTGGTTGACCGCCCGACTCAAATTCACAACGATAACATTTCAACAGTCGTAAGGCGGTCAACCAAAAGGGAGGTGGTAAACCGGCCTAGCAAAGTTTATATATAGAAGACTCTCCGAAGCTCAAATTAACCAAGCGAGAATGGAATCGAAGCTCTGTCAAATTTTATACTCGATTCCAAATAAATCATAGAGTGTCAAACCTAGCTCTCCCATCCTAAAACTTGAGAGTTTACATTTGGAGAGCTTAAGTTATTTGTTGTATTTTCTATTTATATTCATTGTACTCAAATCAATGATGATGCCCTGTGAATAATTAAGTGGAAAGGGCGTCAACGAGTCATTGTAAAGGTTTGGTTGACACCCGTGAAGTCAATCATCACTAACCAGGGAGGTTAGGTGATTAAGGATCTCTAAGTTGGAAACTTGGAGCAGATGTAGGCCAAAGTTGTCGAACTGCATGAACAAATTTGGTTTGCAATTTTTCTATCCCTCACTCTTATATTCATTATTATTTGATTTAATATTTGTTATAAATCACTTAGGGTTTAGAGATTAAATTATCGCACAAAAAAGTTTAATGCGCCTAATTCACCCCTTGATGCACCACAAAGTCCGATCACCCGAGCACGACACAAAAGGCTCATCTCTTATTTAACCAATTTCTATTTTGTAGAAAACACTCTACTTGAAGACATGGAAGAGGCACCCAATCGTGAAGGTAAAGAGGCTCCAAAACATCTCCTCATTTGGAGTGATGAAACCAATCCTCGAACCACTCCCACAAGCCACAGCCAACTTGAGGAAGAAGAACACAAAGCTAAGTTGGACTTTTAGTGGAGATTTATGACTTAATTATGCCTTTTCTAGCTAGCTTAATTTATGTTTATGGGACTAGCTTAATTTATGTTTATGGGACTACTGGATGTTTGGTTCTTTTTCTTGGTTTAATTTTAGGTCATGGACTTGGTTTTATTAAGGGTGCTCGGCTAGCATGTTAGCGGAGCATCCATGCCCAAACTTTGCATTTTTAAGGGCATTTTTGTAATTTTGTTATAGGGTTTCTTTGGAGGGTTTCTTGACCTCTCCTAGGGCAACCTTAATCTCAATTTTTCATCAATTAGAAGCTGAAGCTGAAGCTTGTTGGTTTTCGGAGCTCTCTCCAAAACACCAAAAATAGAACTCTTGCCAAGGTGACCCGCGGTTAGTTTCCAAAGAACTTCCCTCCTCAGGTTTGTCTACTTTTTGAGGTTGAATTTTATGATACTTTTTCCCAGCAACTTTCCCTAGTTGCTAGCCTAGAGAAGAGAAGTAGAAAAGTGGAGAGAAAACGAGTTGGAGTGGCTTCTTTCAAGGAGTCCGTTGAAGTCGCGTTTCTCGGCTGTGGAGAATCTACGGACCACTCGGGATTTTTTTTTCTGTTCTATTCAATTCATTTCGAGACTGGTTCTGTAATTTTAAGGGATTAAAGCCCTGCCTGTTAGGAAGGATTGAGCACAAATTTGGTAACTTTTGGATTTAAATTCGTCATTTTATGAACATTTCTTTACTGGTCGCCGTTTTTATTTCTGTGAGTACAGATTTAGAGCTGAACCTTGTTCCGTTAATAACTCACGTTCCACAATGATTTTGAATGAGATTTTTGAACTATATTACCCTCTCTAGTACTTTTTGAATCCCTGAAATTTTGGTGGCGTTTGGATGTATGAATTTTAAGATACAGTTATTTGAAGTTATTGCCTTGTTTTGAGTTAACCGATTGACCTCCTTTTGTTGAATTGATAACATTGCACTTGGAAGTGCATCACCCCTCCCCCTCCCCTATCCTATAGGTGCATATCGGTTCTACAAAGGAATCTGGGCTATGATTTACTATGTCATGAGCCTAGGCGTTTATGTATATGCATCATATAAATTGCTTCATGGAAATGAATTATTTATGATAGACATTAATTAGAAATATCTAGATAGTGTGGAATAGACATTAAATAGAAATGTCTAGAAATGGGAAAGTCTTTCGTATAGAGGATTATGTGATTAAGACATAGTTTGTGATAGACATACATTATAAATGTCAAGATAGCTTAAGATTAGACATTTATGATAGATGGTCTGAGAATTAGACATTAATTAAAAATATTTAAATAATAATGGTAATAATTCGACCATAATAGAACACGTGATCTATAATATGGAAAATCACTTTAGAATGTAGAAAAGAAATTATAGAATAAGTATTCTATAGAGTATATAGGTGCTTAAATGGCATAGCACATGATTTTTGTGATAGAAATATTTAATAATTAAATATGTATGAGAATAAACTGTGCATGAAGAATAATTCCACATGTGAAATGAGAAAGTAGCCTATAATTATCAAAAAATAGAATTGGATTGAACATCCCTCTTTCATAAAGTTGATTCCATTATATAAAAGAATGAATATTACATTTATTACTGAAAACCCGCAATTTCCTAAATTATGTCTATCTAAATAAGGAATAAATTACAAAATTATGTAAAGTTATAATTTAGATATTATTGCATGATTTTGCTGACTGTCATCCCCCCCTCAAATTGATGCTAGTTAGTCAAGAAGCATCAATTTGCTTACTAGAAATTGGTAACGTTTACGTGTTATGGCCTTTGTGAATATGTCAGTGATTTGCATGTTAGTGTAAATATGAGGAAGAGATATGTGTAGGACCTTGTATGCCTATAGAGGGGGATGAATATAGTGTTCTAATTTTCTTCGTGTGATAATTAATTTATCTAAATCTGTATGTGATTTATCGTGTATAACTAAATAAACAATGCAGAAATATAAAGAGATAAAGGATAAAGAGAGTGCACAAAGTTTCTTTACGTGGTTCGACAACCCGCCTACGTCCGCGCTCTAAGACTCACTGGGAGATTACTACTAAATTGGCTTACGAGTGCCAATTAAACATTTTACACAATGACTATTATGAGGCGTCACCCTTTGACTATGACCGAGCGTCACCCTTTACTTGACTATTCCGTGGAGTCACCCTTTCCTTTTAGTACAATAGCATAAGTGTAAAAACAACATATATCCTAACTCTCCCAATAATAACTCTCAATTTTATGGTTGGGGAGAGTAGGTTACAAGCTCACTAATTGATTTGGAATTGAGTATAAATTTTGAAAGGGCTTCACCTCAATTCTCGGTTCGTTGTTGAGCTTTGGAGTGCTTCTCTCAATTTATAGACCTGCACATTTTTGGTCGACCTAATCCTTTTGGTCAACCACTTCCAGCCGTTAGAAATGTATCCGTTGAAAGTCTGACCGTTGGAAGATAGCCGTTATGCATCTCTGGACATTTTTGGTGGCATAGCTCGACCGCAGGCTTGACCGCGTTGCGTCTGAAATAACTCGGAGCTCACTGCTTTGTGCTTTCGGTCGCCTACCTCATACTATTCCTTTGACCACATCAAGACCGCAAAAAGCTAAAAAGTGGCATATTCAAAACCTGATGTTTTTTGGTCACTTCCTTCGACTGCATTTCGATCGAAAAAGCTCGGAGCACTCTGTGTTGTGTTTTGGTCACGTCCCTTGACCGCACCACTCGACCGCAAGACCAAAAACTAGTTTTGGTTGCCTCTTCCGTTCGCAGCCTCAACCTCAACACATCAATTTCAACCCTTTAATTTTCCTAAGTCCCACAATGATGTGCAAACACTACATGGACTTAGATAAACATGTTAGCACATTTATAATACCCGTTTTGAGGGATTTCCAATAAATATGAGTATAAATATAATGAATAAAACATTAAGAATAACATTCGTAAAAAAACAATAACAACTTATTGATTCCATTAAATTAGACATTATTTAGTCATCATCAAAATAAAACATAGCCTAACAAAAAGACTAACAATCTCCACCTTTTTGATGATGACAAAATCCAATAAGTTGGTTATCTCTAAATCTAAGCATGTGCATCAAATATTGCATAATAGATCTCTCCCCCTTAATTCATGTAATATCTCAACCTTTAAATTTATGCAAACATGTTATTCAACTTATATATTCTTCTCCCCTTTTTCAAAAATTATATATAACCACTTATACAATCTCTCTCCCTTTTTATCATAATCAAAAGGAAAATCCATGGGGAAGGGAGTAAACAATCAAACAAAGATTATCAAAATAAAAATCTTTCCCCCTTTTTAATGAATCTATACCAAAGGCAAAACAATGGAGAGAATTTCTAAACATTCAAATCCAATTTGTGGTGAAAAAATAAGATACCAAATTTATACAACCACAATCAACGGTCATGCACTCAAAAATTTTCTCCCCCATTGTCATTAAGCATATAAAGTCATTTGAGGGAATCTTAACATTCAAACCAATATTAAATCTCCAAGAAATAGATACCAATTGTAAGTCCATCATGGAAATCGATTTAGTTTTTCAAATAATGATACCAATTGTAAATCCACAAAAAAATCCAAAATTAAAATCAATCAAATTCTAAGAATTATATCACTTGTTAAGCAAAAGAAATTCAAAACAATTTCTAAGAGAGATAGAAAAGTGTAAAATCAAAATATTAATTCAAATATCTCTCCTCCTATGTTATTCACAACAACAAACTATTAGGGATATTACACACTTTAAAAACTTTGTTCTCCCCCTTAGAGCAACAATAAAACAACTCATAAAATTTCTCTCCCCCTTTAAAATTGTCACAAAGCATAATGTGAGTGAAATACAAAAAGTAGAAAACCATCCAATTTCAAAATATACCAATTGACAAAAATCATGGATGAATTCAAGTTAAAAACAAACCAAAGTTTGTCCCCCTATCTCTATGCACCAATCAAATAGTTGGGGATATTTATGATACCAAAGTAAAAAATTCTAAAAGAATAATTCCAATTGTAAAATTTCAAACCAAAAAGAATATTGATATCAATTTAGAGATTTTAAATCAATAATAAAGACCATTGATATCAATTTGAAAAACAACTACAAGAGTTCTTCCCCCTTTAAATCAAAACCAAATCATTTGGGGAAACTACAAACAAATCAAAATTGAAACAATTTTATGTTCTCCCCTTTTATCAATAACTAATTTCAACTCAAGGGAGGAGTCCAACAACTCAAAATTGATATCCAACAATCCAAACATGTACAGTTTAAAATACCAATTGTTGGAACTAATATAAATTGCAACCTAGATATATCACAAGATATATTAACCAATCATATTCATTCCAAATCAAGAATTAAAAATCAAATTAAATCAATTCAAGTAAGATACCAAACAAAAAATGTGTACCTCTACCAAAGTTCATTTTCATCTTTCAATACATTGGAGGCACATTCTTGAAGCTTCTCCACTTTTCATTTTTGGATACTACATTATCCAAATCCTTTATGCTTCTTGGGAGAATCTTCAACCTACAACAAAAAATTAATTCTCTTTCTTTGGTACCCAAATTTTTTTAGGTTCAATTGTTAGAGATTTGGTTCCTTTAGGAACCCACACTAATTTAGATTTCAAATTTGATTTAGAATTAACACTTAATTTCAAAGGACGGTAAAAAGAATTATGCTCTATACAATTACAGCTATTACAAATAGTAAGGCAAACAAAAAAATTATTATAATTATTTTTCTTTGCAAAGGGTTCATAGCTGATTCTGACTTTATCAAATGTAACACTTTGCAAACTTAAGAGCATATTTAAATTTTTGCTCCCATTTGTGAAATTAAATACAACACAATTCAAATCATCGTTTTTAGCGTTTAATGTGCCAATTTCACTTTCTAGTGATTTGATAGTAGAATTCAAACTATCATTTAACAATTTCACATCACTAACTCGTTTCTCAAAAGATTGAACAATTCAACATGCTTTTTCCTCAATTTTTCTTTTTACTTTCTCAACAATTTATATTTAGATTTAAGCAAGTTGAAACTCTCAAGTAATTCATTAAATGCATCTAGTAATTCATTTTCATCATTCTTATAATCAAAATCGGGATTGCTAGAGGAGTTGTTTACCTCAATTTCCTCCTCGGCCATGAAGCAAGTGTTGACCATTTCCTCTTCTTTGGAGGATGTGCTTTCATCACTTTTATCCCTTTGATTTGTGCCTACATGTGTTAGCTCAAGAGATTTCCATATGTCATTAACACTCACACATGTTTGTATTTTATCAAATTCACTTCTACTCAAGGCACAATATAATACATTCATGACTTTAGCATTTAAATTCCAATTACATTTATCTAAATCATTGAATTTACAAGATGGTCTAGGAAGATTTATTCCATTTTCAATGATTTTCCATAAAGCGTAATCAATGGATTGAACATATATTTTCATCCTGCACTTTCAATATATATAATTGCAACCATCAAATAGAGGAGGTGTATCAATGGATTGACCTTCAACATAGGTATTGAAATCCATAATCAATTACATACAATATATATCAATAAATTTGTCAAATAAATTCAACTCAATGAATTCAAACAAATTAACAAATTTATATAATATGCACAAAATCACACAAAAATTTTAATAAATCTGCTCTGATACCACTTGTAGGACCTTATGAACCTATAGAGGGGAGGGAGAGGGAGAGGGAGAGGGAGAGGGGGGGGGGGGGGATGAATATAGCGTTCTAATATTTTTCGTGTGATAATTAATTTCTCTAAATCCCCATGTGATTTATTGTGTATAAATAAATAAACAATGCGGAAATATAAAGAGATAAGGGATAAAGAGAGTGCACAAAGTTTGTTTACCCGATTCTAATCTTTTTCATGTGATAATTAATTTCATTAAATCCCTATGTGATTTATCGTGTATAACTAATTAAACAGTGTGTAAATATAAAGAGATAAAGGATAAAGAGAGTGCACAAAGTTTGTTTACGCGGTTCGACAACCCGCCTACGTCCGCGTTCCAAGCCTCACTTGGAGATCAGTACTAAATTGGCTTACGGGTGCTAATTAAACCTTTTACACAATGACTATTACGGGGCGTCACCCTTTACTTGACTATTCCGGGGAGTCACCCTTTCCTTTTAGTACAATAGCGGAAGTGTAAAAACAACCTAAATCCTAACTTTTCCAATAATAACTCTCAAGTTTATGGTTGGAGAGAGTAGGTTACAAGCTCACTAATTGATTTGGAATTGAATATAAATTTTGGCAGGGCTTCGCCTCAATTCTCGGTTCGTTGTTGAGCTTTGGAGTGCTTCTCTCAATTTATAGACCTACACATTTTTTATCAACCTAATATTTTTGGTTGACCACTTCCAACCGTTAGAAATGTATCCATTGAAAATCTGACCATTGGAAGATAGTCGTTATGCGTCTCTAGACATTTTCAGTCGCATAGCTCGACCGCAGGCTCGATCGTGTTGCGTCCGAAATAACTCAGAGCTCACTGCTTTGCACTTTTGGTTGCCTACCTCATCTGATTCCTTTGACCACATCAAGACCGCAAAAAGCTGAAAAATGGCAGATTCAAAACCTGATGTTTTTTGGTCGCTCCCTTCAACCGCAGCTTCGACTGCATCTCGACCGAAAAAGCTCAGAGCACTTTGTGTTGTGTTTCGGTCACGTCCCTCGACCAGATTACTCGACCGTGATACGACCGCAAGACCAAAAACCAGTTTTGGTTGCCTCTTCCATCTGCAGCCTCGACCTCAACACATCAATTTCAAACCTTTAATTTTCCTAAGTCCCACAATGATGTGCAAACACCACATGGACTTAGATAAACATGTTAGCACATTAATAATACCTATTTTGAGGGTATTTCCAATAAATACGAGTATAAATACAATGAATAAAATATTAAGAATAACATCCGTAAAAATACAATAACAACTTATTTTATTAAATTAGACATTATTTAATTATCATCAAAATAAAACATAACCTAACAATATGAAGTAATTGTCAAACGCTTGTCGTATAGAGTGGTCGTCTACTTTGATA
This sequence comes from Begonia loranthoides, assembly GCA_022433065.1. Taxonomy (NCBI): domain Eukaryota; kingdom Viridiplantae; phylum Streptophyta; class Magnoliopsida; order Cucurbitales; family Begoniaceae; genus Begonia; species Begonia loranthoides. The sequence continues at coordinate 22,097,094 of CM039470.1, read as the reverse complement.
TGTTTGGTGCATTCATGATAAATAGGATTAGCAGCAATTTTAATTGCACTAGTATTATCAGCATGTAACGAAGTGGATGTAGATTGTGGAAAACCAAGCTCAAATAAAAATCCTTGAAGCTAGATAATCTCCAAACAAGCAGCAGACATTGCACAGTATTCTAACTCAAATGAAGATTTAGAGACTCGATCTTGTTTCTTACTTCTCCACGTAATTAAAGAACTGCCAAGAAACACGCACCACCTAGTAATAGATCGTCGAGTATCAGGACAACCTACCTAATCAACATCATTATAAACAACAAGATTAATAGAAGAACCAGATGGATAGAATAAGCCACGACTAGATGTTCTTTGAAGATATCGGATAATACGATGAACAACAGCTAAATTGAGATGTTGAGGATTCTGCATGAATTGACTGACTGAATAGCAAAGGAGAATGTTAGGTCACGTACTAGTTAAATAGTTTAAGCTACCCACCAATTGTCGATAAGTTGTAGGATCTAAAAGAAGATTATCCTCCTCACTATAATAATTGGTGTTGACTTCCAATGGAGTATTAGTAGATGAGGCATCTTGAAGTCCTACCAAAGTGATTAAATCATGTGTGTATTTATGTAGGAGAAGTTTCAATTATGCCTAATTCTCTTTGGAATTATAGCACTGGAAGTATGTTGAACTGGATGTTATATTTGTTCTTAAATGCCTAATATATAAACAAATCTTAGTTAGTGTAACTATATGGTGAATTGTGGTGTCTCTTTTAATTAAAAGCATGTGTAGTTACAATTGTTGTGAATTGTAGTGTTTTTCTGTTTATTGTTGACTTACATGCATCATTTTAGGGCTTATGAACTTGCTTCATTTTGTGTGACATAATAAATTTATCTAAATAGGCGTGTGGGGGTTTGGAAAGTTAATGACGTCCCATTGTCACATAGATCCATGTTGGATGGATTAGAGAGAAATAGGTTATCGACATGGGATACTAGGGTTCATTGCTTCCTATTCTAAAATCCCCAACGTTCTCGTAACAAAGGAGTGTATACGGCCTGAGTAAACTCCTTTGACATATATATTGCTCCTTTATGGACTGACCGGGTTACTCATGGTCCCACGGTGTTTGTCATGTATGCACTCTTGGCTTAACTTGCATCGTATGGTCATGCATTGCATTACATCGCATTACATTCTAATTCTTGCTGAGCATTAGGCTCATTGTTTTCCCCCGTGATGTAGGTAATGTGTTGGATGACAATGATAATGTGGAGGCGGTATTCCAGGATGACGTTTTGGATTATCAGCCATTTTGACCTGTTGGTTGTGGCGCATCACAGATGGGTTTTGGTATTATGTTTTGAGACGTATGAACTAACAGTATTTTCACAAATAGAATTTGATATCTCTGTTTGGGTTGACTGATAACAGGACTTTGTAAAGTAGGTATTTTGCTAATATAGTAGTTGCTAATATAGTAGTAGACTATCTATAGACTTTTGAAAAATGTAAACAGTCTGTTTTGAAAATTTTATATTTTGGAAATCGTTTTATGACAAGTCGCTCGTTTTAATCTGATAGGTTATTAATTGAAAAATAGAAAACGAAAAATTTATGACAATTTTAAAACGTTAAATAAATAAAAGGGAAAAAATACGGGATGTTACAACCTCCATCAAGAAGAAAAGAGGAAATGTAATATTTGGAGGTAATCAAAAGGGCAAAGTAGTTTGTATCGTTAATATCGGTAATATAATACCCTGGATTTTTATATCAGAATTTATTAAGAATAATTGAAAATTAATTATGGGTATTTGGAATAATTGGATGATTATCGGGGTATTATCAAGGATGTAACCGTTCGGATATAATTTAAGAGAATTTACTAGAGGTTTAATTGATGGAAATCCATTTGGGAAATGGAATTAAGGAATTTAAATCGGATCCGTAATAATCCTTTAACGACATTTGGTGTAACACCCCGACTTTTTATGAGAATTTAATAAATATAATTAGAGCGTAATTTGGGAATAATCAAACTTATTGAATAATTATCGGGGTATTACCAAGAATGTAACCGATAGATTATTAAATTATGAAAATTTATCATATGGTAATTAATATTTAATTGATGGAATTAAGAAATTTAAATTGAATTTATAATAATTGTTAATCGACATTGGGATAAGTCGTGAGTTGGGGTTTTGGGTAGACTAATATGATGTACGTATATTCAACGAATAAAATACATAGGTAATATTAAGTTATAAATGAAATATTTAATTAGATTAATTAAACTAAAATTACGTAAAAGAATTTAAAATTTTAGAAGAAAATAGGGAGGAAGAGAGATTGAGGGAGACGACAAATTGGGAAGGAATTTCGCGTGGCCTCCGGCCATTTTGCGATTTCAGATTTGAAATAGAGATGGAGAGCACTGGATGGGGGAGATTGTGAAGAGAGGGAGAGGATTTCGCGCTGCCATTTCGCGAATCCATATCTGAAATTAAAAGGGAGGAGTGAAACTAGGTTTATGATACGCTTGAGCTGAAGAAACAGGAAGAGAGAAAGAGAGGGATCGGTAGATGAAGAACCGAGAGAATGGATCGAGGGCGAGCGTCAGCGACGGCGATGACGGCGACGCTGTTCGACGTCGGGCGATCTGTTCCGGGGCGATACGATCCTCGAGCTAAGGCTCAGGTTGAAATCGGAGCTTTTGCCGGCTTGCAAAATTATGTGTCATTTTTCTGTGACGTTCGGCGATGATGGATGGTGACTGCGGGTCGGCGAAGGCGTGGCTGCGGGTACTCCGATCCTGTTTGATTCAACACGGGTTGGCTGCGTGGATTAGTGGGTTGTTATCTGATTCCTCAGGTAACCTGACATTTCTTTGATATTATGTTGGTCTGCGAACGGGAAGGATTGATGTTCAGATTGGCTGTGATTTCTCTTTGACTACAAGAAGCTGTTTGTGTTTACGTGATGGGTGGACTGTAAGGAATGATAGAAGAATGGATGTGTTAAATTATTGGGTTGTTGTCTGCTATTGGTTGAGTTCAGCCGAGAGATTGTGTTTGTAAATATAATTCGGTGCTCTGTATTTATTGTGTTGGATAATTTAGGAGAAAAGTTAATAATGTTGAAGTTGGATCCATGCTCTGTTAAGAATGATCAATGAACATTTCTTTAATTATTGTTGGACTTGATAATTAGATGTGTTCTGTTGCTTAGAGATGAAATTGTGTTTTGACAACTTTGATAAATATGCGTCATGTTGGTTGAAGTTCTTGTGTTGTCTATGATAAGTAGAATATAAAGGGATTATGTTGAAGAAGCCGTACTGTTCATCTCTCTATTTATTATTGCGGCAAATAGGAATATGTTGGATTGTGCCTCTCTGCAATGTATTGGTTGTTAAGTGTTATGCACATTAGGTATATACTCTGTGCAATTGGATGACTTTAACTGTGATTTTGTAGGTTATTCGAGTTCTTGTTATGTGGAATCATATTGGGATATGTTATGTTCCATTTACGTAATTAAGGATAAGGAAGTTTATAAGTCATGATTTTAACGATAGATATTTTGATTATGAAGGTATTGGAAAAAGGAAAGAGGAGGATAGCGATTAAGTGCAATTCGCAACAAAGATTTGAGGTAAGGATTAAGGATTGTTTTGGTCATTGAGACCCTACACCACAAGTACGGGTGTGTGAGTTTAGTGTTGATGTGTTTATTGCTAGTTGTTAAGTATGTGACTTCCCTTAAAAATGCTTAATGTTAGTTTTTAAGTACATTAGCTTTAGAAATGCTTATTGCTACTTGAATCAATTTTGATTATTGGTGTTAAATAGTTTAGGTGATAAATTTCCTATTGTATTTATACGCTTTACTTTGTTGCCTTAGTTAAGTTTTGTTGTGAAGTGTAGAATGAATGTTGAGGAGAAAGATATGTAAGGATGAGATGAGTAGGAATGAACTACGGTTCCTTGAATTATGTTAATGTCATTTCGATTATTGATTTCATTATTGATTAACCCTCTCTGTTTATGCACATATGCTTAGTTCTCACTTGTGGTTACTTATTTAACACGAAATCAATTAGGGAAATCAATTAACAAACTAAGTGACATGTTTAATTACTGATGAATTAACTAGCAAGCATGCTTAGGGGAATTTAACTAATGGTGTAAGTAAACATGTTTAGTAATTAGTATGATAATTATTCGAACCTAAGCAATCCACTAAAAGTAATTAACCAAGCACGTCAATTTATTAGTGCTTAATCAACTAATTAACTAAAGTAGATAATAGTATGTTCACCTGTAATTAACAATCACTCCTTGATATGCAAGTATGTTAATTAACTAAGTTAATCAAATTTCTACTGAGCATGTTAAGTATATTCTTGTAAGTTGTTAATAACTAGTCCAGCATGTTAATCTATTAGTTAAGAAGGTTTAATGTTAATGTGATTGAAGCATGTTAATTAACCAATTAGTTGAGCATGCAACTAGGTAGGATAACAATGATGGTATGAGTATGAGCATGTAATTGACTAGAAATCAACCAGTAATTAAAGTAATTCCCAAGCATGTAAGTTTATCAGGATAACCAATTAGATTAAGATAATCTAACATCGAGCATGTAATTAATTTAGATAATTAATTCGGTTTATGATTTGTTGTTTGTTCTCTATTTAAATTCTAGTTTACAATTGTTCCTTACTATACACTTTAATTATAGTTGTTTTGTGCTTTCATTCCAGTCGCTTTATTATATACGTACTTTAATTTCATATTCGATGCCTTACTTTATTAGAGAATAGGATGATAAAGAAGACGAAAAGAAAATGAAGTAAAGGTGAAGGAGTTAAGAGTTCCACTTATTATGCAAATGAATGTTTTATATTTACTTTGGTTATTATATTCTTAGTATTGCTTACGATCTAGATTTATATTTCATGTCCTTAGCATGTTAGTTTCTTTGAACCAAAGTATGAGTTGTAGTTAAGATAACAGCATGTAATAAACTCAGGAGTACATTAATTTATGAAAACCACTAGAACAATCACCTAGAATGATAAATATAGGAAACATGAAAATGGACTAGGGAATTTACTAGAAGAACTGGTATATTAATTTATAGTATTGTGCTCATTAGTCCAAGCATGTCTTCCTTCTTTAAATTCATTATATGTGTTGAGCATGTTATTCCACTTGATTGTTTACTTTCATGTTAAATGTGCTTTTAATTCCAGTTATTTATATTTTAATGTGCACGTTCAATTACTGTTATTCTTTATATGTGACAGTTTGTTTCCAATTACTTATGTGCGCCTTCAATTGTTAAAGTTAGGTTATATGCATCATGCATCATGCTAGGTTGAGAATGTATGTTCATGTATCATGTAATAGAAACAAAGTAGGGAGTACTCCCACGGGGGTGGTGCTCACATGCATGGTGAGGAAAAATGATAATTAAAAGACCAAAGGAAAGGAAAGAAAAGAAAAAGGGAGTTGGGGGCGGATGGGTAGCGGGTCTAGTCTGCAACTAGCCCAAGCCCCTCCCTCATAGGGTACGGGAGTTCTAGCTGTAAGTAAAATGTTGGATTCGATCACTACTTCATCACAAAGGAAATCCTCCAATCTCCAGCTCGAAGTACAAGTAAAGAAAGAAATGAAAGAAAGAAAGAAAGCAAAGAAAGCAGAGAAAGAAAGAAATGAAAGAAAGAAAGAAAGAAAGCAAAGAAAGAAAGAAAGGAAAGAAAGAAAGAAAGAAAGAAAACGTAAATGAAAGAATTGGTTTGGGTGGCCCCCATTCCAAATGAACTAAAGAGAGGCATTTCATAATTGCATTTCCCTTTTTCCTTACTAAGTCTTTTTAGACTTACAGTTGCTTGTGGAGTAGATGTAGGTACTGTACGTAGAGGAATACTTGAACTAGGAGTAGCAAAAGATAAGGAACAAACAATAGCAAGCAGGGATGATGGATTTGCACGCTCGAGGGATGCTCACGGCTGGCTAGACATAAAAGGGTAAAAGAAAAACTGTTTTAATTAAGTTGTAATAAATCGTATTTAAATGATTTGGTTTCTTTAATTGAATTGTATTCATGCTTCCACAACGTTTTATATTAATGGTTTTGATTTCACGCTTCCGCATAAGTTTTTAATAAATGTGATTTTATATTGAGTTTTACGAAAGAGTTAGTAGTGATCCGGTTAGACGCACTCTGATTTACTTTCAAAAGGAAAATTCAAATTTTTACGTATTTTAAAGGATTTACGAAAATCTGGGTCGTTACTTTTGGAATAAGTCGAGAGTTACAATTTGGGACGATTATTATGCGGTACGAATATTTAACACTTAATATATATTTTTAATGTTAAGTAATTAAGATTTAAAATGAGATTTAAAATAAAAGAAAAGGAATTGTGGGAAGCGGGTGAGCGTGAACCGGTCTGGTTGAAAGTAAAATGGCCTTCGGCCTTTGCAAAAAATAGGGAGAAGCAGACAAGAGGGAGGGGAGAGAAGGGAGAACGAGCGAGCGCTGGGGAGGCAACGGGGATGAACAACAACGATCCGACGAGAGACGAGCGACGGGAGGCAGCGGCTTGGCAAGGCTCCGGTGTGTGGGGACGACGAACCTCGGGACGGCTAGGGCACAGTTTGGACTGGGTTTTCTGCAAGCCGATTTGGAGCGTGCCTCCACTGGTGGTGGGTTCCAACGTCGGGACTAGGTATTTTCAACCGATTTCCTCCTCTCCTTGGTGTTCTATGCTCGACATTTATTGGTGTGGCCTAATCGGCAGAGGATGGTGAATTCCTCGGCTGGAATGGTGTTGACAGACCCCACTGTTGGTCTGTGAATGGACCGGTTAGTTCAGCAATGTGAACCGGTCCGTGTGTTTGGCCAAGAAGAATCATCCACGTCCCTTCCAGTTAGCATCAAACTCAGTTGGCAAATTGGAGAAAGCTATACGCGACAGCTTTTGGAAAAGCTGAATGAAATCAAGGGACGCGTGGGGGGCAACTTCTGAAAAACTGGTGGAAGGGGAGACGCGTTGTCGGAGGGGTGTTTGTTGGCTGGAGAATAAAGATAGTGAAGGGGGAAATCCTTGGGTGTGCTGGGTTGTGAGGGAGTGGGAGCTGCGAAGCAGGGAGCCTCTGGTATTGGAGTCCCAGAGTTTCTGTGGAGGGGTTGGAGTGACAACTCCTGGTTTCCAGCTGCTGCACATCGACTGGTGAGTTTTCTCTCTGCTAACTCAATAGTTTAGACTCTGTATTGGCTGTTGTTTTATTGTTGATCTGGATATTAAACTACTGCCATTATCTAGATAATATTTCTTTGTACATCGTTTATATGAAACATGTTTATAATAGATATTATGGATGAATTTTCGGATGTAGGGAAAACGTTAAAACCAATGCTCTGATATTGGATTGTAGTCTGGAACTCTTTTCTCTCTCTGTTGAACATCTGGATTATTTACTTGGTTTTTGTGAAGGATGATGTTGAGTGTATGCTGTTGTAGGATAATTAGTGGTTGTTGGTTGGATACGTACCTTGAATGTGTCACGTGATGGTCCAAAGCTAATAAATGAGAAATTTGTTTGGTGCTAGATGCTGGAGATAAATTATGAACTTGTTTAGGTTTATAATTTAATGTTTGGATAAGAATAAGGTTATTGCCTAGAATGCGAATATGTTGGATTTAGTGTGGTTGCGGATTTATACTTTGTTGTGGTTGTGGAAGTTTGTAAATGGTCATTGGAGGGATTGTTATTGACAAGTAAAATGTTTTAATTATGAAGGTGTTGAGAAAGAGGAAAGAGCACGATAGCGACTAAGTGCCAATTGCAGTAAATTATTGAGGTAAGGAACTTGGGTGTGTCTTGGCCATTTGGAAGCCCTACACCGTAAGTAGAGTGCGTGAGTTATGCGTTTAGTGTAAATTCCTTATGCTGTATTATGATTGCTAGTTAGATAAGTTGATAAAAAATGACGTTGTTGTTAGTGGCTAATAGTCTTTTGAATAATTTACTGCCGTTATTCCCTTATTGACTTCCTCACTGTTGTTATTTTCCTGTTGGTAGTGCAGCTTGCTTGATACCCTGAAGATATTACTTCTGTGATAGCTTGTTCTTGTTGTTAGTCTTATTTAGTTCTGTTATACATGTTTCGCTTTGATAAACTTATGATGAATGATTAAAGGAGTTAATGACCTGAAAAGTATGAATGAATGATGTTGAGAGCTAAACCTTCAAGTATGATCCTATTTTCATAGTTCACAATTTCACTTATTATAATATTTTGCAGAAATTAGTTTAACCCCCTGCATATAGTTTCTCCTTCCACACACAAATATCATTATGTTATGTATGTCCTTGTTTGTTTAACTGATAATAACCCCTGAGCATGATAACCAAAGCATTTAATCAAAGCATGTAAACTACTTAATCTGTATTTGTAATCTTTCGAACATGTAAATCAATTAGTTGTTTGACTTTTCTAATTCCAGCATGTTTAATTGTTAATTAGTATTGTATGAGCCTGTCTAAATTAGTCAACGTGAGCATGATAACCTGATCAGAGCAAGTAACCGAATTAGAACTAAGAATCGAGCATGAAATCGGCTAAGCATGCAAATCGACTAATAATTATTAGATTAATAAATCGTAATCTTCCTTCAAGCATGTTAATCATTACTTAAGTAAATCAATTCGCTAACTATGTCAATTAATTAGCATGTGAATTTAGCTAGGTCTAGTATGTTTTTACGTTAATTAATATTGATTGCATGAGTATGATAATTCATTTAAGTATATTCAAGCATGTTAATTTATCGGAGTAGATAAATAGACTTGAACATGTTAATTGACTAAAGTAGTATTCTTACTTGAGCATGTAATCAATTTAGTTAATTGTTAATCAATCGAGTTAATTGCTAATCAATTTAGTTAATTGAATCAATTGAGCATGTTGACCAATTAGCTAATCTAAGCATGTAAATAAGCATGATAAATTAACTAGTCGTTAAACCTTGAGCATGATAACGAATTAGTTAAGCATGTAATTTAGTTAGATTAATATTTGTATGACAATTAATTAAGATATGCCATGTAATAAGCTTGTGATTAGTATGTTCAATTAGTATGTTTAACCAACAAACTAGAACAAGAGCATATTTAAATCACCTAGAATAATAAATATAGGAAGCATGTAAATGGACTAGGATAATTTACATGTTAATCGATAGTATGTTTTCGATTATTTTTTGAATGATATTGTTCCATTAATTCAAGCATGTTTTCCTTGTCAATTCATTGTATTTGTTCTCTGTGGTGTGCAGTTATTTCCTTCTATTATATGCTTTGCTCTCCTTATATGTGCTTTCAATTACTTTAAATGCGTACTTCTTTCTGTTAAAGTTACATTATATGCATCATGCATCATGATAGGTTGAGAATGTATGTTCATGCATCATGTTAATAGAAATCATAGGCAGTGCCATGGGGTGGTACGCACACATGCATAAGTGAGGATAAATGATGAAAATGAGTAAAAAGGTAAGATAATAAAGGTCTCTGTGGTCCAGTAGCTTAGCCCGGCACAGACACAATGAAAAGAATAAAGGAGTTGGGAGGCGGATGGGTAGCGGCTCTAGTCTGGCAATTAGGCAATGCCCCTACCTTATCAAGAATGGGGCCTAATTTCCCACAAGAGGTTAGGTCCGACCAACTATACCATCCCATACGAGTCTTTCAATCTCCAGCTTGAAGTACGAGTAATGAACGAATGACTTAAAGTAAAGTAATAAAATGGTAAATGGCTAATGAAATAATTGGTTTGGGTGGCCTCCATTCCAAGATGGACTAAAGAGTGACATTCACGTGCATTAAACCATTTTCCTTATTGAGCCATTAGGCTCACATATTACTTGCGGTGTAGGTACAAATGACGAACAGATAACAAAGAGATAATCTAAAGCAGAGATGAAAGATTTGCACGTGCGAGATCGAGGCTGGCCAGGCAAAGAAAAGAATGAGTAAACAGTTGTAATCACTTTAAGTTTATTATACCGTACTCCATTATTTAGATTCCTTTTAAACGATTTAAATACGCTTCTGCCATGTTTTACAAGGATTTATTTTATAACGCTTTTGCACATTTTATCAATTGGTTTTTCATAACGAGTTTTAAAGAAAAAGTCAGTAGCGATCCGGTCAGACGTACTCTGATATGTTTTGCTTTAAAAAGAGAAAATTTCAAAATTTTTTGTGTTTTAAAAAATTTACGAAAATCCGGGTCGTTACAGGTAATCCCTCAAATTCTTTCATTGAGAATATTTTATTAGTTGATGGATTAAAACATACTTTGCTAAGTATTAGTTAACTATGTGATCATGGTTATAAAGTAATTTTTTAATCTAAAGTGTGCATGATTGAGGATAGTTCTAATGGAAAAATCTTGTTTATGAGTTATAGACATGAAAATATTTATGCCATTGATTTGAATAATGTCTTATGTCTTGATGAGAAATGTTTGACTGTGAATTCCTCTAGGGATTGTTGGTCTTAGCATAGAAGATTCAGACATTTTTGAATGGATACCTTAGCTAAAGTCTCTAGAAATAATCTTGTCAGAGGTTTACCTAAATTATCCTTTAAAAAGGATAAAATTTTTTATGCTTGTCAAATGGGAAAGCAAACAAAATGTTCATTTGCTTCCAAACATTTTATTTCAACTTCCAAACCTCTCCAATTACTCCATATGGATCTTTTTGGACTGTCTAAGGTTTCAAGCTTAGGAGGGAAATACTATGCATATGTCATTGTAGATGATTTCTCAAGATTCACTTGGGTCTTCTTTCTAATAACAAATGATCAAACTGTTGAAGTCTTCTCTGAAGAAAATGAAAAATGATAAGGAACTCACTATTATTGCAAATGCTCATGGAGATGAGTTCAAAAATGAGAACTTTGATGTTTTATGTCAAAGGTATGGTATTGAACATAACTTTTCAGCTTCAAGAACCCTTCAACAAAATGGTGTAGTGGAGAGAAAAAAAAATAGGTCTCTTCAAGAGCTAGCTCGCACTATGCTTAATGAAAATGATCTTTTAAAATATTTTTAGGCGAAAGTCGTTGCAATGGCTTGCTATGTTATTAACTAAGTTTATATTCGTCCTTCTGTAGAAAGGACTCCCTATGAAGTTTGGAATGGTAGAACTCCCAATATAAGTTATTTTAAAGCTTTTGGATGTAAATGTTTTATTTTGAACATATAGGATATCCTAGGTAAATTTGACTCCAAGATGGATTACAAGATATTTCTAGGATATTCTTCAACAAGTAAAGCCTATTGTGTTTTCAACAAAAGGACATTAATTGTGGAAGAATCTATGCATATCACTTTTGATGAGACTATCTAACCGTCAAATAGTGTGGAGTTAATAGATGACCTAGAAAATGAAATAGGATCCCTTAATTTGGGAGACGAGGATGTTGGAACTTTAGAAAGTTCTCCTTAAGAGTCTCAATCCAAGCCTCTAGAGGATAACCCCAAGGAAAATGTTCTTGATGATCTTCCCAAATATTAGAGATATGCTAAAAGTCATCCTATAGATGATATGCTTGGTGCTCCAACCATAGACGTTAAGACAAGATCCTTTCTTAGCAATCTTTATGCTAACATTGCCTTCATTTCCTAAGTAGAACGCAAGAATTTGTATGAAGCTGAGGTTGACGAAAATTGGATCTTAGCCATGCAAGATGAATTAAATCAATTCAAAAGGAACGATGTTTGGGAACCAGTTTCAAGGCCAAAAGATCATTCAGTCATTGAAACTAAATAGGTTTTCAAAAATAAATGGGATGAAAGTGGAATTGTTGTAAGGAACAAATATGGATTAATTCCAAATGGATACAATCAAGAAGAAGGTATTGACTTTGAGGAAACCTTTGCACCGGTTTCTATATTATAATCCATTTGCATGTTTTTAGCATTTGCATGCTTTAAGAATTTTGTCCTCTATGAAATGGACGTCAAAAGTGTTTTTCTTAATGGATATATCATGGAAGAAGTATTTGTGGAACAACTATTAGGCTTTTACGTCCATGATAAACTTGACTATGTTTATAAGCTCAATAAACCTCTTTATGGTTTAAAACAAGCTCCAAAAGTTTGATACGATAGATTGAGCAAATTTATTAAGGAAATAGATTTTAAGGTAAAAAAAACCGATTCAACCTTATTTACTAAGCACAATTATGAGGATATGATTATTGTGCAAATTTATGTAGATGATATTATCTTTAGTGCTATCAATGACTCACTTTGTAAAGAATTTTCTCAATTAATGCAAAGTGAATTTGAAATGGGTATGATGGGAGAATTGAGATTTTTTCTTTGTTTACAAATTAGACAATCTCAAGAAGGAATTTTCTTAAACTAATAAAAATATGTCAAAAAACTTGTAAAGAGGTTTGGTATGGATACATCCAAACCATCACGCACTCCCATAAGCACATCCACTAAATTAGATCAAGATGAAAATAAAAAAATATGTGGATATAAAGAAGTATCGAGGTATGATTGGTTCTCTATTATACTTGACGGCAAGTAGACCCAATATTCTCTTTAATATGTGCTTCTGTACGAGATTTCAAGCTTCTCCTAGAGAGTCTCACTTAAATGCAGTTAAAAGGATAATTAAATATCCAAGTGGGACTATTGGAATAGGACTTTGGTATTCCAAAGGAACATCCTTCAACTTAGTGGGATATACGGACTCAGACTACACGGGTAATTTAGTTGATAGGAAAAACACTAATGGAACTTGTCAATTCCTTAGAGAATCTTTGATTTCATGGTTCTCTAAGAACAAAAAAACTCAATTGACTTATCAACAGCCAAAAGTAAATATATTCAAGGCAGTAGTTGTTGTGCTCAATTACTTTGGATAAAACAAAGTTTGGAAGACTATGGTCAATTCTTTGAGAAAATTTCAATTAGGTGTGATAACTTAAGTGCCATAAATATCTCCAAAAATCATATTCAACATTCTCGCACTAAACACATTGAAATTAGATATCATTTTAACAGTGATCATGTTTCTAAAGTTGACGTTTCCCTCGAATTTGTTAGTACCGAAAATCAATTAGCCGATATTTTCACTAAACCATTGGACGAAAAGACTTTTTGTGATATAAGAATTCGTTTAGGGTTGATCCATCTTGAATCAAACTAAGCCAATATGTAAGGAATATTTTTTTTCATACTTGAAGAAATGTGAAGAAATCGGTCGACCACCCCAAGTTATTGATCGAACAAAAATTGTCCAGATTGTGCAGAGTTTCTTGTTATGAAGAAATCGATAGACCTACTCTAGGGAACAGTTGACTTGAGAATGGATAGTTTGCCCTCTTTTCAATTTGAATGATTCGGTCGACAAATTTTTAAAATCTATCAACCGCGATGTCAATTTTAAAATAGAATTGGTCAACCCAAACCATATTTCGCACGACCTAATCCTAAAACTCCTACAATTCTATCAATTTCTCATCTCCTCATTGGCAATTTCCTCTCTATTTTGGCTTCCCTAGCTAGCCTTCAATCGGTTCTCGGGTCTCCTTTAGCTATCATCTCTCCTTCAGCTATCATCTCTCCTTCAGCTATCGTCTCTAACCAACTCGAGCTTCTCCAACAAGCAACTAGATTACAGGAACACAAAAGGTTTATGCTAGTAAAGGTAGCTCCTAGACCTTCTACCTCTGTAGAATATCCGTCCAAATTGTTCTTGGACACTAGCTGCAAGAAACTTTTTGAGGAAGAATTCAAGAATAGACCATTAATCCTATCAAGAAATATTTCATTTAACGATCTGTCAAGCCTTAAATTAGAGATATTATATGGGAAAATGTGATTGTATTAGTTATTTTGTTAGGATGACCCATATATTGAGAAGACAATGCAGTTATTTTATGCAAATTTGTCATATTCTCCTCATCCTTTGAAAGTGTCAAGTTATCTTTTTGGAAAAAAGATAACTTTGACCACTAATGATATAAATTTATTGTTGAATTTTGAGGAAGAAAGTTACTACAATGGTTCTAAGGATCTGTATTTTATCAGACATGATGAAAGGATAATATTTCTTGAAAAAATTCTCAAAAATTCCGTTGTTGAATATTTGTAAAACCCATGGATAATGACCTCAATATTCGGGTCCATGTGATTCATCACAGCTTGTCATATAATTTGTTGCTGAGGGATCGTCATAGGGACCACGTCAGTTGTGTGGACCTTTATGTGCTTGAGAGAATCTATAGTAAATCTCCGTTCAATGTTGGTCACATTATCCTTCATCAAATGGTTGAAGTAGCGGGTAGCATGTCCAAATCTCTACCGTTCAATCTTCTTCTGAACAAATTTTTCCTGTCAAGTGGCATTCAAATCCCTCCCTCTGAGCCATCCTTACCTGTTAGAAATGTGGATATCTACACAGTTCACTCTTTTGGACAGATGGGATTTGTGCTAAACAATGATGGCCAGTGGACTTTCAAACAGTCACGAGGTGCATCCTCTTCCACAGTTTAGGACATCATTTCTCTAGGTGATGTAGACACAACCATGCTTGATCCTTCATCCTTATCTTTTCCTCCACCTCCAGTTCCTCCAGCTCGAGCATCATCTTCTACGACTAGTTTATCTAGAATTGAAGAGAAATTAGACTTGCTTACCAGTTGTTTCATGTCTTTTCAAGATGAGTCTCACTCTAAGATTGATGAGTGTTGCTCGAAGATTGATGAGGTTTGCTCCCATGGAAAGAAGTCTTGAGGATATGTCTTATGCTTTTTAGGTGAATATGTTCACGGAGGTAGTTCCATCCTCTACCACACAATCTGATTTTCCTCTGTCTTCCGCTCTTATTCCTCCTGCTTCAGATGATGTGTCTCCTCTGGATGCTTAGTTTCCTTTTAGCATACTTTAGTTGTATTGAGATACTTTAGTTTTAGTTGTTTTGATCATCTTTACTTTGTTGGACATTTTAAGCATATTTTGTACTTGATTAGCTTTAATGATATTTTTGGTTGATATATGCCTTAAATATATTCCTTATTGGGAAATGTTTGCTTGGTTACTGGATGTTTGGATTCCTTTGAAAATTTGACATTTGATTTCTTGTTGATCATGCTAAAGGGGGAGACATAAAATAGGGGACACACTGCCGAATTTTTTTTTAATTTTCTTCAATAAATTCTTTTTGATAATTAAAAAGGGGGGGAGAAAAGTAAAGTTTAAAAATTAGATGGGCATGAACTAAGGGGGAGAGTTGAACTTATGCTTAAATTCATGCACATACTTAGTGGTGCACCTCAAGTCCCGATCACTCAAGTCTGCACCAAGAGGATCATCACTTTTCTAACTAGCTTTTATTTTGTAGGTGGAATCACATTAGAAGGACTTGAAGATGAGCCTTTGTAAGAAGATAAAGGAATGTTAAAACACTTGCTCTCATGGAATTCCATTACAACCCCTCGAGTTGCACCAACAACCCGAGAGTGCATTGAAACTCAATTGGCTGAAGCTAAAGTGGGCCCTTAGTGAGAGATATGTCCATTTAACACTTTCAAATGTTTATTGGATTTATGTTTTTGTTGGATTACGGGATATTGGTTTGTTTTTTTATAGATTTAGGATGTTTTGAATATTGATGTTGTGAAGTGCTCGAGACGAGCATTCATGTCCATTTCTTTTGACTATAAGGGTATTTCTATCATTTTCATTAGGGTAGTAATTAGGGAAGTATTTAACTTTCCTTAATGGTATCCTAAACCCAAATTTTGAATGATAAGCAGCTGCTACTTTTGCGTTTGAAAGGTTTCCCTCTCAAACTTCTCTTGGCTCCTCTTGTCTTGGTTTCCACTAAAACTAGAAGCCAAAAATCATTCCTCTCACTATTGTTGTTAGGTCTTGGAGAGGAACCCTTATACTAAGTCTTCCTACATCTCTCCTTGAGGTTTTCTCCAGTGTGGAGGTTTAGAAGACCTAAAGAAAACAAGGTGGAGTGGTCTTTGTTGCAAGGATCCATTGAAGTCGATATTATCGGTTAGGTTATTATCAGACCAGCATGTAAGTTTGTTTCTATTTTTCTGTGGTTGTGTTGCGATTCTGGTTTTTGAATTTTGGAACTTTGTTCTTCATTGGTTTGAGGCAAAGTATATGAAATTTAGTGTTGATTTGTTGTGGATTGAAGATATTAGACCAATTTGTATTCCTTCATCCATAACTCCCCCTCCTAAATATTTCTATCTCTGATATTTAGAGGGTTGCTACTTCATTGATAGAGTGGGACGTGGTCCAAATTTCATGTCTTTCGAACGCTCATTGAGGGAGTTACGCATTCTGCAATTTGGAAACGTTCTGTCTCGCTTTGGACGTCCCTTCCCTATAAAGGCCAGTCGTTCCTCCGTTTAGGACGTCCGTTCCTCCATAAAGGACGTTTATTCCTCTATATAGGACGTCCGTTCTCCAAAAAGGGCGTTTGTTCTTCCAATTTTGGACGTCTGATTCTCTATAAAGGACGTCTGATATTCATCCCAACGATAAGCCTTCTAATTTTGGACGTCCGTGTTCCCTAAGAGATGTCCGTTCTTCATCCCACACACACATAGCTCTCATTCTGACGCTCCTCCTTCCAAGAAAGCTTTCTGTGGTGCATCACGTAGAGATATTTAAACAACTTATAATATATTGTCATTATCAAAAAAGGAGAGATTGTTACCTTAAGAGTATTAAACATAATTGTTTTGATGATAAATGATTAATTTGATAATAAGTTGTTTATAATTTGAATATGATTAAATTGTTTAGCGTTTAATTTTTCTTTGATCTTCATTGGAAATACCCTGTAAAATTGGTATTTAGTTATCCTAACATGTTTGTTAAAGTCTTTGCAGTGAATGACTTAATCTTTGAGATGAATGATTTTTGGGTGAAGTAAAACACAAAGGTCGATTGACCAAAGTGAAAGTGGTTGACCGCTCAATAGCTTGGCTGGAAAAATATATAAATAGAGGAAAACTCCAAGAGAAGATTATCTTGAGCAAGCTGTCAAAGTCGAAGTGCTACGAAATTGTGTAACCTTTTGAGCCTTCATTCTATTGCTTGAGAAACCTCACTTATTGTCTAATCATTGGTGTTATCCATATTGAGAGTGAGAGTTTGTTTTATTGAATATTGCCAACGAAGAATTAGTTGTTGTGTGTGAGTGACAGTGAAGTCATTGTAAGGTTGGATTGACGTCTGTAAAGGTCAATCATTTGTAACCAAAAGTTAAAGTGAAAAAATCTTCAATGAAGAGCCTTGAAGTGCGGACGTATGCATCCTTGACCTAATCGCGTCACCAAATTAGTTTGCATCCTTTTTACCCTTCTCTTTGATTGCATTTTTTTTTGTGCTTGAATCATAATAATTGTCAAGCTTGCATTAGATCACTTAGCATTTCTCGAATAGTTAAATTATTTTAATTAATAGAAAAAGTTTGATTTGCCTAATTCTCCCCCCCCCCCTCTTTCTCTCTATTAGGCTAATTCAGATCTTACAGTATATGTGTTTTGTTGCATGTAGGAGAGGTCTGCTGGAGTGTGGTAGACTTGTCATTGCTTGGATGACTGTCACTTAAAGAGTTCGTACCTTGGCCAGTTGCTCCCAATCGTCAGCTTTGACAACAATGATGAAACTTATCCACTTACCATAACAGTGGTTGAAGCAGAATGTAGAGACTCATGGTCTTAGTTTCTACAATTGTTGCTCATGGGGAGAGTAGTCCTCCTCAATAAGAATGTTCTTCCTTGAGTCTTTGTCTGGGGAAGAATTATAGTTTGTTGAACGTATTTAGAATAGAAGTCAGTTCAAAAATGAGTATGGGATAAAGTTTGTCAAAAGTGAATTCCATTAGTTGACGATCGTGTGCAAAGAAGGATGCAATTGACATATTCATGCTTCAAAAATGCATAGTGAATTTACGTTTCAAATGAAGAGCTATAACGAGGTTTACACTTGTTCACAACAGATAGAAATCTGACATGCTTTTGCCTAATGAGTGGCAACAATATTTGGACAAGTTCAAAAATCAGGACACATGAGATATTCTTTTCATCATTGAGACAGTCAAGAATGATTTTAAAGTCAACATTACCTTGAGTCTTCCCAAAAGGGCAAGGAATGAAGCTTGAAACTAAACAAAAGGGATGACGACGAACAATATAAGCAACTATAGTCATATGGAGAAGAGATTCAAAGATCCATTTGTGGCAGCACATTAGTTGTTAGTATAGATAAGAATGATCTTACACTCTATCATATATTTCAAAGGATGTACATGTGTTTGGCTGCGTGCAAGAGAGGTCTGCTGAAGTGTGGTAGATCTATCATTTGTTTGGATACTGTCACTTAAAGGGCTAGTGTCTAGGCAAGTTGCTCACAATCATCAACATTGACGGCAATGATAGAACTTATCCACTTGTATTAGTAGTGGTTGAAGCAGAATGCAGAGACTCATGGTCCTAGTTTCTATAATTGTTACTTATAGATATATACAGTGATTTGAACAAGGGATGGAAATTTTTTTCCGACCAACAAAATGTATGGTGCATTGTTTTTCTAATGTATGTTTGTGTTATGCGTTGTATGAGAACATTTGTCATTTTATGCCTAATTATTTTTGTAGGGGTAGGTGCTCGCTATCGAAGAGTTTGTATCATCAACTGAGTATCGCTTCTGCCTCACACACTTGTATGCCCACTTCAAAAAATAATTTTAAGGCAAGTTGTACAAGGACATAATGTGGAATGCATTTAGGACCACAACATCAGTGCATTTTGAAAGAGAGATAAAGAAACTATTTTTGGTTGACCAAACAGCACACACGTATCTGTGAAATATCAACCCTAGATTTTGGTTGAAACATGCTTTCAGTTCAATCTCAATGTGATACATAAGTCTCAATTATTTGAGTGAGTCCTTTATTTCCTACATCCTACTAGCCCGGGAAAAAACTGATTCTGTCTATGTTAAAGATATGAAAGGGCATCGTGTATAGGACCATTAAGAAACATCAAAAGATGGCTTATGCGATGGAGCTATTATGTCTTTAGATCAAGAAGAAGTTTGTCAAGCTACAACATGCAGCTCAAAATTGATGTCCAACATTTGCAGGAGCTGGTCGATTTGAGATCAATGACGGTAACAAAGAGTACGTATCGATTTGGGTAGACGTACCTGTAATTATTACATGTGGGAGCTTATTGGAATCTCGTACGTGCATGTAATCCCATGTATGCATTTTATGAGGAGATCAGTTTTGGATTATGTTCATGTATGGTATCACTGGAAAATATACATGAGAATGTACTCGCACTTTGTATAGCCCATCAGTGGCCAACACATGAGACCTAAAATGAACCAGAATCCAATTATGTCATCACCAATAAAGAGACGACTAGGAGGCCTCAAAAATAAAGAGTGAGGAATGTTGATGAGCCACATAGCCAGACGGACTTGAGTAGAAGAAATGTCACAATGACATGTAGCTAGTGTTGGGATGTGGGACACAATACCCACACTTGTCAAGGTGGAGACTTAGCCACTAGCGAGACATGTGGCAAAGGCAAGGCCAAAGGTAGGGCCAAAGGTAGAAGTGTCAATGACGGAAGAAGAAGCTCACAAGACACATTTATGAGTTTTACCACTACTCCCGGGACGTAAGTGAGAACATTATTACGCTTTCAAATATTCTTCTAACTATGTGTGGTTTTTATAACACAGTAATACAGGAATCCATCGTGTTAGGTGCACATCTTTAACTTTAAGGCTTAATTGTACTATTTTATTTTTTAGTAACTTAATTGTACTGATGTCTTATTTGTATCATGATGAAAACAAACCCGAGTTGGTTAATTGGTTGTGTGGTGATTCCAATAACTTTATATGTTCACGCATGTTTACTGTATGGGCATCCAAGGATTACACATGGATGTTCTAGTGAGTCCCTTGAACGTCCATACAACAAACAAGCAATAACATATCAAGTTAGTGAATCACCACACTCCCAATTAGCAAACTCGGGTTTTTTGTTGATGCAAATGATGGCCATTATATTTTAATGTAAACATTATTCGCTCATTGGGCAAATGATTTTATTTAATAATCTATAATAATTAATCAAAGAACAATGTTAGATCAATTCATAAATGGACAAACTCAGTTCCTCGGAATCGGAGGACATCCAAAAGTTGATCCTTGGACATCCCTCGGTGTTGGACGATGTCTAAGGCTGATCCTTGGACGCCCCTTGGTGTTGGAGGACGTCTAAGCCTGATCATTGGACGGCCCTCGGTGTTGGAGTATGTCCAAGGATGATCTTTAGATGTCCCACTTACGTCCATGTTCTAGCCTTGGATGTCCCTCGGCTTTGTTAGACGTCCAAAGGTGATCCTTGGACATCCCTCAGACGTCCACGTGCCAACCTCAGACATCCCTCAATGTTGGTGGACATCCAAGGTTGATCCTTGAACATCTTGCAGATGTCCATGTGCAGTCTTGGACGTCCCTCGGCATTGAAGGACATCCCAAGTTGATCCTTGAATGTCCCTCAAATGTCCATGTGCAGCCTCGAACGTCCCTCAGCTTTGTTAGAAGTCCATGTACCAGCTTCAGACGTCCCTTGGAGTAAGAGGACATCCAAGGTTGATCCTTAGACGTCCATCAGATATCCATGTGCCAAGCTCGGACTTCCATTGGAGTTGAAGGATGTCCAAGGATCAACCTTTGACATCCCGCAGACGTGCATGTGCCATTTCACAACCAGAATAACCAAATATGAATACAAAAAAATAACAAATGAAGTAAACAGACAACTAGAATAACCAATCAGATTATCAAATGTACAATTACATTATCAGATGCAACAAATACATGATCAAATGTACAATTACAATATTAGAAAAAAAAAATTTACATTAACAAATTACATTAATAACAAATGTAACAATTACATTTGTCAGAGATCAACAATGTTGAATTCCAAATTGTGGTTCATATATACATGTGAAAAGTGCATGAAAATGGACTCCAGAGGCTCTTCGTGAGGATTAAATTTGCTCTATTGACAGCTACATATCACCGACACACTGACAAGGTTCGAGAGTTGAAATATATAGAATGAGCTAAAATGGGAAGAGTTAAATTAGTATGTAATTTAAAAGCACAATGATTATGAAACAGAGTGTGAGAAAATATACCATATTTGATCTGTAGGGGCCGTGACAATTTCAAGTGCCTTTTTTAACACCACCTGGTAGTCATAATGAGTGTGCACGTCAACTGATGACATGAAACATGTCTGCTTTGAGTGTATCTGAAATTAAAACCATATACTATAAGTGATTTGACTATGAAAAAAATATTGTAGGAAGGATTGAAAGTTACATACATGGATCTACCCGAGTCAAAAGTGAGTCCCTCAGTTGGTCGTCAACAATCTTTTCCTTATTCAATGTGTCGCACTGCATAAAAAGAAAGCATTCAAGAGATTTATTTAATATAACAACTTATACATTAATTAAACATTGATAAAAAGTTACTCGCCGAGTCAGATGTTGACTTTTGCTTTGGAATGATGAGAGTTGTTATCTTGAAAACTTATTTTTCTAGAAAAATACAACTTGAACAAGATGTATTAGCAATGCAATAAAAAAACAAGAATAACTTTCAACTGATAGCATTTCTCACCACAATGCCGGTAAGAATACCACATGTCTTTAAGTTTTTTTTTGGTATTTGCACGAGCCAATCTCATGAAATCCTCCTTCAATGAAAAAGGCTGCAATAATCAGTTTAAGCACTACCATAAAACTACTAATTGTAAATTTGATACATTGCACAAAAACAAATTAAAGACATGCCACATGCAAATTTTGATGTGAAGCAGGTCCTAGAACTGCTTGATTCGATGGAGGACCCATTGTCAATATTTTCTGAACATTGGCAAGTATTGTAGGAAGGACGATTATCTAATGATAAGAGATTTGCACAGTTGTAACACGTTATTATATCTAATTCAAAGAGCCTAAACCAACAAACTAATGCATATATGGAAAGTGCATATAAACTAAAATACTTACAACCATCCGTTCGGTTTGGAGTTAAAAGATGGAGAAGCTACTAGAGGGTATGCTAGAGGTGCTACTAGAGGTGTAGCTCAACAATCCACATGCCTCCTTAGCTCATCCATGAGCAGTTGTTGCATGGCATGAAACTCTTCAATTTGCCTCCCCATTGCTTCAATCTGCTAATCTATTCCTTTAATTCGACTGCCTAGCCTACAATCGAGGAAGTCAGGCTTTTCAAGCAATCTACAATCTAGTTCCACCTCTCCTCAACCATTGACATAGAGTCAGAGAACAAAGGAAAGGGCTAAATAGTATCGTCTTCTAACCTCCACTTGATATGAGCACGGTGTTGTCGAAGTTAAAGGAGGTTGTTCAACCAACATCGAAGGAAACTGTGCAACCGATGTGAATGGAAATTGTGCGCCCTTGAATACCCACTCCCCTCAACTTTTTCCATCCTCATCTAAGCCACTGTCACTTGATTGTAGACATCAAGTGCTTTTTCATTGATTCTCAGAATTGGTGTCCAACACCTGCAAGAGCTAATCGGTTTCAGGTCAGTGACAGTAATGAACAGTACATAGTCGATCTGGATACACGTACCTATAACTGTTACCGGTGGGAGGGACTGGAATCCAATGAGTGCATGTCATCCCATGCATCAATTTTATGAAGACTTCAGCTGAGGATTATGTGCATGTATGGTACCATCGGGACACATTTATGAGGATGTACTCCCACTTTGCCCGACCTGTCAGTGGCCACCACATGTGCCCTGAAACGAACCAGCCTCCAATTTTGCCGCCGCCAGTTCAGAGACTCCCAGGTCCACCTCAAAAATGAAGAGTGTGGGATGCGGACGAGCCCGTAACCGCACAGTACTCAGCAAGAGATATGTCCCCATGACATGCACCCATTGTTATGGTGTAGGCCACAATGTCCGCTCTTGTCAAAGTGGAGGCTCAGCCACTGGCGTGGCAAGTGGTAGTGGCAAACCAGAAATCTCACATGACACCTTCATGGGTTTTACCATTGTCGTCGATACGCAGGTGCTTAGATTGTTATGTTTTCATTTGTTGTTCTCACTATGTGCGTTTTGTCTGACAATATTACTTTTGTGTCCTGCAGAAGTCCGTCGCCCCACACCTACATCCTTAACCATGGGGCTTCTATGAGTGTTGTTATGTATTTGTTAGTATCCTATTTATACATATGTAATACCCCAAATATTATTGCGTTTTTATCTTATTTGTCCATATGTAATACACTGAATTTTAATGCGTTGGAATTGTTATATGTGTTGGCAATCTTATTTGTATATGTGTTTATTGAATTAATTAAAGAATAATTTGGATTTGAATCTATGAGATGGACCGAACTGTGACTTCCTTCAGAATAACAGATGTTTGTCATAGCATAACGGACGTCCCTCATACCATAATGGACGTCCCTCATACCATAATGGATGTCCATTGGTCAGCCTTATCGATATAACGGACGTCCCTCGTAGTATAACGAACGTCCCTTGCCGACTAATGGATGACCCTCGACCTGTTTGGGGCATCCCTTGCCCAAAACCAACAACCAATTTGCACCAAACAGCAGAAATCACAACCAAAAAAACCCAACAGCAGAAATCACAACAACAAACTTTAAGAAAACTTTTTAAAGTTGCACAACCAATTAATGTCTGTTATTCTGTAAAAAAAACATTACAAAAAAAAATTCTATTGAGCCACTTATTTAAGGTTCTTGCAATTCTTGCACTTCTTGAACCTCTTGCACCATTTCCACCTCTTGCACCTCTTGCAGTTCTGGAATATGTTACAAGTGGTACCTCTTTTGTAGGTGGTGCCTCTTTTGTAGCCGGTGCTTGTTCTATAGCTGGTGTATCTTCTAAAATGGAAGGCTCCTTCTACCGGATATCGATGACCTTGAACGGCAAGTCAGAACTCATCTCGACATGAGAGGTCTCCTCGTAAAGGTCCTCCATAATGTGCGGCTCGTGGAGATGGAAGCCCGCTACGAACACTTGGCAATCACCGACCACCCTAAAGGCCAAGAGACTTGAAATATGCCGTGTTGGCTGCAATTGGGAGACCAAATTAGATTGCACTTCATTCAAACCGCAGGGTTGAAAAACATACCGCGTTTTGTCCGTCAGTGCCATGACAATTGCAATTGCCTCTGACATCAACAATTGGTATGCATACTGGGTGTGCACTTCAATTGATGACATGAAACGTTTCAGCTCCGGGTGGCACTACATGAGGAAGAAATATTACTCCATGTATGATTGCATGAATGAATACAAGTGACTTACATGGATCCAACCAAGAGTCAATAGCCCCTCCCTTATTTGAACCTCTGCGGTGTCCTCCTCATTTGTCATCGTGCACTACATATTAAGAACGCAATTTATTTATATATTTAGTTGTTTTCAATAACAATATATTATAAATTAGTTAAACATTCTCACCCAGTCCGGAGCTCCTGATTGCTTTGGCACGAGGAGGGTTGTTAATGAACATATCTCTTTACCCTACAAATCGACAACATGATGCACAACATACATTTTCAAATCACAACTGAGAATAATTTTTAAATCACATTGTTTCTTACCTTGGAGCAACAAAGTAGAGCACATGTATCTTTGTTGTTCTTCATATTTACCTGTGCAAGTGCCATAAACTCGTCCATCAATTTCATAGGCTGTAATGGAAAATCAGTGTAAGTATACATTCAACACATTGTACAAAACCAAATTAAAGACACACCACTTGCATTGTTAGCCTTCAAACCGCTGTAGGACCCTTCATTGGAGGACCCGTTCCCAAAATCTTCTGAACTTTGGCAAGGGTTGGAGGAAGGGACGGTTGCCTAATGATAGAAAACCTGCACAATTGTAACACATTGTTAATCAACAGTACTAATGCATATATGGAAAGGGCATGTAAGCTCAAAGACATACTGGCATCCATCCAGACCGGCATCTGAAGATGCAGGAGAAGCTGATGAAGGAGCTGGCTGGGCTACTAGAGGAGTGGTTGCAATATGCGTCTGTAGTTCTTTCATTTGTAGTACAGTGGCTTGAAGCTCGCCAAGTTCGCTCGCCTATCTATCCAACTTTGTGACAAGCCACTGCCACCTCTCCTCACTGGTGAGTATGGAGGGCGAGGACTGGGGAGGGGGAGGTGCATCGTCTGCCGTAGGATGCACATAATCGTCCTCCACCTCCATGTGATATGTCGGTTGTGCATCTGATGTCCACTGAATTAGTGCAATGGACATGGAAGGAGGAGGTGTAGTAGTCGTGGCAAGAGGAGGTGCAGCTGACGTGGAAGGCAGAGGTGTAGTTGATGTGGACGATGAGCTGACGTGGACGGTGGAGGTGCAGCTGACGTGGAAGGAGGAGGTACAGCTGCCACCTCTCCTTTGAATACCCACTCCCCTCATACTTTGTGCAGCCCCATCCTAGCCAATGTCACTAGATCATACATGTCAAGTGGTTTTTCATTAGTTCGTCGCTCCATGGGAGGGACAGCCAACCCACTGCTGTCAATAATGTGCTGAATGAGCCAATTATACGGGAGATTCTTCCTTGCACTATTCAGGCTTGCCTTCATTTGATGCATAATGACGTATGCAAGGTTGAACCTCTTCCCATTGTACAATTTCTCCATCACGTAGAGATCCATGCAGGTGACAAGGTCTCTATGTCCATCACGAAGCACAAATGTGTGGGTGATCATGTGATGGATGACTCTTGTTTTGGCATTGAGGTCCTTTGATTTGGGCAGGAAGAATGATTTAACGGTTGTAGGATTGTGAACCAATTGCTTTACCAATGCAAGACCTTCTCCTTGTTTTACAAACTCAGGGTCCTTCGACACATGGAACTCCTCTAATGGCTCCTCCGTGGAGCATCCAATAAGCTCATATTGTCGTAGAGTTATCCTAATCTGTTTTTCATACAGATAAGTCCTCAACTCCCTGTCACAAGAGATGTCCAACTCCAAGTTTGCATAAAATAGTTTCACAACCCTCTGACAGTAATAACCTGCCATAATGCACAATTTATACAAACCAATTCGCTCAAACATATCCTTCAATCCAAAATCAGCGAACGAATTGAAATCTACCTTCTTAAATATAATTATGGAATGTGGTACAATGTCATTCTCGTACCGTTCTTTGGAGGAGGTCGAGCTGCACAACCCGAGTTCTGAGGGCTCTACTGACACGCGCACTGGACCTGCGGGCTTGGAGGGAGCCACCTTATGTTTCTTCGACACTTGACCTACCTTTGGTGCCATTTTTCGCTTCAACAATTGGGAGGATAGATATCAGAAGTTTGAGTTCGTCGGGAGAAGTTCGTCGAGTTCGTCGAGTTGTCTCTCTACAATATCTAGGGCAAGGGACGCCCTTCTGGATTATAAGGCAGATTCTCGTCGTCCATCGAGAGGAAAACGATGTCGTTTAGCATTCATCAACGACACCATCATGGCCTATCCAAGAGCAACGGACGTCCCTCGTATTAAGACGGACGTCCATCATGACTTAAACGACGCCGTCTAAAGGCGAGAGGTGTCCATTGAGGGCAGAATGACGTAGTATTGGCCAATAGACGTCTGTTCCATGGCGAGGGACGTTCGTCTTAATTGAGGGAATTCGCGCATTTTAAAATCGCATGTGCCTAGCACGTGACAGTTAATTTGGAGTCAATCCTGGCCGTCGATCCAGACGAGGGACGTCTGTCTCTCGATTCAACGGCCAGGGATGGGCGTCCGTTCGTCACCTTTGAAAGACGCCAGATGCAATCCTGGCCGTTGATCTAGAGGAGGGACGTCCCTCGCTCTATCCAACGGCCAGGGATGGACGTCCGTCCGTCGCCTCTGAAAGATGCCAGATTCAATCCTAACCGTCGATCCAGACGAGGGACATCCCTCACTCGATCCAACGGCCAGGGATATGCATCCGTCCATTTGTCGTCCATCCGTCCATGCAATCCTGGTTGTACATTCTGCGATCCAACGACCAATGAGCTTGACAGAGACGACACCGCCAAGAGGGACGCTATCGTCTGCTCCCACCCGCCATCCTCCATCTTCTTCTAAGTGCCAGGAGGGACGGTACTTGACGTCCTTCGTCTCCGTTCGACGGTGCTTGACAGAGACGAAACTGAGGCGTTAAACTCGACGGTATTTGAGGGGAATTGTGATTGCGAGGTCGCCGGCGAGAATTGGTTATAGTTCAGGGTTTTAGTTGTGAAAAAAAATTTTCAAATTTGACGTGTCATTGATCACAAACTATAGTAAGCAATGTTAGTTTCTCAATTTTTTTAAAGCATCAGGAGAAATCAAAATATTTATTAAATAAGAAGTTGATAGTCAAAACTCAATAAATATTATTTAAAACTAATCTAAACAGTGTCTTAAGCAAGAGTTCAGTTCGACTTGAGCTTAGTACGTTTATTCGTTCCCAAATTAACTTCTTTCTTCAATTTTATCAACCAATAATTTTAACTTGCATAAACTAAAAAATAATTTTATAATTATGATTTGACCTTTTATTTTTAACTTAAATTATTTATTCTTGTTCTAATCATTAATATATATATATATATATATATATATATATTATCTTAATTATATATAAAATAAAATAAAAATAATAATATTTTAATAGTAAATATTTTGAAAAATAAATTTAGGCAATGAAAGACGAGGTTGGAAGGGTTCTTATAAAAGATTACACTACTTTCATTAATATTTTTCCAATTTTTTAAACAGAAAATAAAGAATCCGATTTGGTATATTTAATAAAGAAAGCACATTTTTTTAGAACAGTGGATCGGAAAGCAAATAATTATTTACAAATATATTATAGGATTAATGATAAATTAACAATTGAACAATTTTCATTAACTTAAACACTGAACTATGAGAAATGGACGACACACAATTATCATTGTTACCTGTTGAAAGAAATATTACCGGAAAGACGTTGCTGAAACATATTTCCTGCAATTTTAATTATACTTCAATCTTATGCTAAAATTGTAATAATAGTAGGTGATTTTATTTTAATTTTTTATTTGATTTCTCATAAAAATAAAAATAAAAACTATTTTCAATTACTACTTATATTTTGTTTTTCTATGAAAGAAAAAAATGATGGCTATACCATACAATGTCTTGCTTGTATGGAGCGACGTTGCTTCAACAATAGTACCCTTCCCTACAAACGCCACCACAACCTTTGAAAAAGAGAGCACATTTATTTCCGATTCTCACCAACAGAGATGGCCCCACTGTATGAGGTCCACGTCACTGTGGACTCCTTTGTCCGCCTTCGTACTCAGACGGTCATGCATGGATAATACAGGGTTGGGACCGGTCTTATTCGGATCCACCCCCAAGTGAAACCGACTCAGTTTACTTTCAAAAATCAAATTTGGTTGGTTTTAGAAGTGAACCAAAACCGGGTTGATATTTTCGGTCGCCGGCCCATTTGATTTTAATTTTAGAATTTTTGATTTTGAGCTCAATTTAAATTTGGAACAAATTGTTTGATTTTATTCCTTTATTTTTGTAATTTTTTTTCATATTGTCTTGCAATGCACTGCATTGTGACTATCACTACACTATCAATATTTTTAAAAAGGGTAAATGACAAATCAACCATCATAGTTTGAAGTCAATGACAAGTCAACCACTATGGTATTTTTCTTAACAAGTTAACCACTCACGTTTGTTAAAATAACAAATCCAACATCCGTAGACGTTTACCGTTAAAAAGTTGGTTGCCAACGGCCGAACACCGAAACGCCCAGTTCCGGCATTCTGAATTCAGAACGCCC
>CM039470.1:21937225-22067692 GCA_022433065.1 Begonia loranthoides | reverse complement strand
CGGACTGGTTTGACACGTGAGAGAGAGAGAGAGAGAGAGAGAGAGAGAGAGAGAGAGAGAGAGAGAGAGAGAGAGAGAGAGAGAGACCGCATTATTGTGCGGTCTCTCGAGTCAGGAGAGACCGCATTTTTTCGCGGTCTCTCCTCTTGCCCAGAGATCGCGTAAAAATGCAGTCTCTTGTGACTCTAGAGACTGCATTTTTACGCAGAAGGATCGCATTTTATGCGGTTAGTGCCTTTTTTTCGTAGTTTTAGTGTGTAGTTTTAGTGTGAGACACGTGTCTGCCGTCAACTTAGTAACGGAAAAAGTTACCGCGATGTGGGATTTGTTATTTTCGCATACTCCAATGGTAAACTTGTTAAAAAAAATACCATAGTGGTTGACTTGTCATTGATCTCAAACCACGATGGTTGATTTGTCATTTACCCTTTTAAAAATTATATTGTGACTTCATTTTGTAATATAAGTTACAATTTATTTATTACAATACTTATGAAATAACATACTTTATTTTCATTCCACTACATAGTAGATTTATTGACTGCGTTGCTAAAAAAAAATTAAGATTTTCAATGAAATATTATTTATAAACAGAAGTGTGAATGGTGATTCAGTTATTAAGAAAGATACTAACTGGGTCACGTGACTTAAAGGTCGGTTACTTTAAGTGAAGCATATATACACATCTTTGTAGCTCTCTCATAGTATGATTTTCTTCTGAAAACTGTTCTGTTATTTGTAGAAGAAACAGAGAAGAACAGAGGCGAAGAAAGGCGAAGCTCGATGAGATATTGTTTACATATTATTTGTGTGAACATCTCAAGTTAGAGTTTTGTGAGTGAATTGTATTGATTTAGGTGCTGATAATTTTTTCTTGTAATCTTGAATTGGATATGAATGAGATCAAAAACTTACACCTGTGGACATAGAACGATTTTGTTCGAACCACATAAATCTCTCGTGTATTTTCTGTGCAGTGGATTGTTTGTTATTAGTCGTAGATTCTTGATTGTTAAAATGCAACAAGAAGAACTCGTGACTAAACAATTGAATTCGAAAGAAAAAAAAAAAAAGATTGTTTTTAAGGTTGCTTTAGGCCTAATTTTCTTGGGATTGTTTATTTGATAACCCCAATTTGGTTTTTCTCTCCATTTTGAATTCTAACAAATTTTTTGAGAGTCTTAGAAGTTTTTTTTTTAATGAATATATTGTGATAGATACTGAGGCTTGATTGATATTTGGAATGCACAGGTTTGGCTGGCAATGTTGTGGTACATATTGCTTGAATAGGAATTTATTTAACATATTCAATAATGTATATATGATTTTTTAAAATTTATTTTGAAACGTAATTTTATATATTTATGACATGTCATGTCTTTACGACATGTCGATTTTCACATTATATAAATGTATAATTTTCATTGCCACATTTAGTTAAGCATGTGTTTATTATTTTGAACTATTGATTAATTTGGTCACGTGAACTAAATTTGATCAACCCAAGTGAGAGTGCTTGTTTGATACGTATCTTCGAGTGTTCGAGATGTTTTGTTGTTATATAAATAGAGTAACGAGATACTTGACTGTGTCATTTTCCTAGGTGCAAAATTCTAAATCTGATCAACGTTATTTTGTTATTGCATTCACCGAGTATCATTTTTTTCCTTATGTCTTGAGCATATTGTGCTCGAAATTCGTGAGTAATTTATTTTTCTACGAGATTTTATATTCTTACATTAGCAACCTATTTTTTGTTACATACGACAGTACAATGAGTTATTGTTTAGGTTTGCTCTACTCACAATGTTATCCTGGATTTTTCTATATGATATTTAATGATAGCATGCTCATTTACATTTTTGTAAAACTATGTGTATAACACTTGAATCCCTATTTAGTTTAGTCGATTAAATACAACGACATTTTTTTTCAAGCTATAGTTAGAGAGATTATCACCCGCTGACACAAAATTGAAATTGACTTCTATTTAGTTTATTTCATTTCTTTGAGAGTACTACTTATTTGTGAGACTCTTGGATATTGTTTAGTTATTTTCTTGGGTTGTGTTGGCATTCTTTGGTGTTTTAATTCTCACATAGTATTTTATATTTTTAGACCTTTACTATTTGGCTATCTATGATATCATTGTTGGACTTTGAGTTAGTCCAACGTTTTTGGTACCCTAACTAGTATATTTTTATATCGTCTTCTACTGCAATATTAATTCTTCGCTAGTGAGAGTCGTACATTTCAATCCCTATTTTCATCTCAGTTTTCTATTGGGTCGTGACTCTTTGTGAGTACTTAATCACACAAATGGTGACATAAATCACCACTAATAATTGATTTTTCGAGTATGCATGAAGTATTCGAGAATTCAACCAGTTTTTTAATACAAATAATTTTTAAATACAAATAGTTTTGAATACAATTATTATTTCAATAATTGCCTTAAAAATCATAATGACTTTATTTCCTTACAATGATTGCCTTACAATAGTTTTGAATACAATTATTATTTCAATAATTGCCTTAAAAATCATAATGATTTTAATCCACTACAAACAATTTATAGATAAAATCAGCTTTAAATACAATTATTATTTACGAAAATAATATTAAATTGTCATTTTACTATAATAAATAAGGATAATTATCAATTTAGCCTCTGAAGGTTGGACCACTCTATAACTGACACCCTAAACTTTAACTTAAATTTTTTTAACGGTGGAAGTGGAATAACGAAGAGGACGTTGGTTGATAATGCATCAATTTTTGAGATGTTAGATTTGAAAATTTAAAGTTTAGGATGTCAGTTGAAGAGATTTCTAAATTTAAAGGGCTAAATTGATAATTATCTTTTAAATAATAATGAAGGGTATTTAAGGAGATTCAATAATTGGAATACAAACAGTTATGGAAAAACATTAAATTATACTTTTATATTTTTAGACAAATGTCATTTAAGTATACGAAATAATAATTTGAATTATATACATGAACTATTAAAAAATTCAAACATTTCTTTTTAGTATAAATAGTTTTTCAGAAAATATCATAATTGCTCGATTATTATAGATAATAATGAATGATGAAGGTATTTAGGAGATTCATTAATCAGAATATAAAACAGTTATGGAAAAAATTAAATTCAATCATTCTTATTTATATTAGTTTGTTGTCATTTAATTATAATAAATTGTATGTATACATGAACTTGAACTATTAGCAAATTCGAATAGTTTTTCAGTGCAATTAATTTATAAGTACA
This sequence comes from Begonia loranthoides, assembly GCA_022433065.1. Taxonomy (NCBI): domain Eukaryota; kingdom Viridiplantae; phylum Streptophyta; class Magnoliopsida; order Cucurbitales; family Begoniaceae; genus Begonia; species Begonia loranthoides. The sequence continues at coordinate 22,064,418 of CM039470.1, read as the reverse complement.
ATAATTATTTGAATGATTGCCTTAAAAAATCAAAATTGCCTTAATCCATTGATGAGCGTAAAAATTCATTTTTCAGAGTAAAAATATTTTTTTTTTAATACGAAAAAATATTAAATATAATTATAATTTAAATTGTAACTTTATTATAATATAAAAACAACTTTTGTTAATAAAAAAATTAATATTAAATATAATAATATTTGTAATTTATTATTACATAAAAACAGTTTTTATTAATAGGAAAATTAACAAATCAACCATTGTACTTTGCAACTAATGACAAGTCAACCACTAAAGCATTTTTGCTAACAACTTAACCACTGAACTATGAAAAATAGATGCAGCAAACATCGTTGTCACATTTGCCACTAAACATTTAAATTTTCGTTCCTCCGCGAAACGAAAATTTAAAAATTAACGTTTTAACACTGATGTTTTGCGACGGAACGTGTCACATTCTGTCGCAGAACATCAATATTAATTAAAATTTACAACGTTCAGCCGTAGAATGACAACTTTCCACTGCGGAACGTCCACTTTCGGTCGCAGAATGACAACTTTCCACCGTGGAATGTCCACTTTCCGTCGCGGAATGACGATGTTACGCCGCAGAACGTCATGCATCGTTCTGCATTCAAGTGCCCTAATATATAAGAATGAACTATGATCTCTGGTGAGTTCATCGATTCCTCAGCGAACCACGAAATCCTCGGCGAACATTCGTACTCTCAGAGCGAATTTTCTCACTATTTCATCCATTCCAATAGATTCTAGGACGAAGAAATCGACTCTCAAGCGAAAGGGTGGCATGTTGCAGTCTCAGCCGCAACCACAGGCAGAAACGACAAACTTGGTCTGTAAACACAGTTGGCTTGCAATTGAGTTCATTGTCGATCAGTTGCACTGCAATGTACCTGTCGCAGTTGAAGGTGGAGCACTCGCGGTTGAAGATATAGCAGCCGCAGTTCAAGTTGGAGCAGTCATAGTTAAAATTGGAGGACCTGCGGTTGCCCCTGTTACACAAGCCAAGGTTGAAGCACAACCTCGACAACAACCAGCAGTAGGTCTATTGGTCTGTTTCCAACCTGTTACAGAAAGGTTCCACTCCCCACTTTTCAGGACAACCGAAGCAAACGAACAGTATGAAGCCGATGTTAAACATCGTTCAATTATTATATCTTGAAGAGTAGACTTGGAGTCATTGGGGGGGGGGGGGGGGGGGGGGTGACAAACTCTTTTATGTCAATTTGAAACTATCCACCCAACCATTGAAGGTCTAGATTTATATGTTTGGACGGGAGTTGAGAATGACACCCAAGGATATTAACTTGCTGCTTGGATGTTTGACGGAAGAACCAAGTGAGCACTATTACCACGTGTCTCGAGAGCCACATTTCATCAGACAAGGAGAATGTCTGTCAGTGTTTAGATTGGTTCATCGTGATCGCGAGATCGCAGGGTTCAAGAAGCCAAAGGTCAATGACTTGAACGTCAAAGCCCGAGTGATCCACACCATTATGACGCATACCATTTTGCTTTGGGATGGACATTGAGACCATGTTAGCTATATAGATCTCTATATGCTAGAGAATGTGTTCACCAAAAAGAAAGTGAACATCAGTTATGTGATTTTGAGTCACATGTATGAGGTCCTCAACAAGCCGACCAAGAGTCTGCCATTTAATTGGCTCATTCAGAGGATTGTTGAGCATTACATGGTACCTGTCTCGGATGAGGAGTCGAGAATCGAAAGAGAAGGCCACCAACGTCAACAATAAATTGAAAGTGAACTTCATGGGGATCTCTAGAGTTGAAGGGGTATAGGTATGCAAGATTCCATCCAAGTCACCCCTGAAAAAGTGAGTTAAAGTTTCCTAGCCGCTAGCCCCCTCCATCCTAGTCGTACAACCTCCAGCCCAATGGAAGGAATAGTCTCTAGCCCCTCTGAGGAACAATCTCTATCAGCACCACTGCAGCACATGGAGGATGATACTCCGCAACTGATGACTCTGCAGCCTCCTCAGTTATCTCACTTTACGTCGATGCCTAAAGAGATTGCCGGCTGGATGCGAAGAATGGAGGAGCAAGAAGAGGAACAACATGAAATGGTGTTGGATCGAGTCTGAATGATGGAGAACCCACTTGTACGGATGGAGGAGCACCATCAAATGGGGCTGCTCCAAATGCAAGGAATTGAGGATCGAGCAGAGGAGTGCCATCATGAGATGTTGACCAAATTATAGAGAATGAAGTAGCGAGCAGCCCCTCCACCATCCTCTCCAGCAGCCTCTAGAGCACCACTCCATCAGCCTCTAGCATCATCTTCATCGTCCTCTTCAGCAACTAAAGGCACAAACTGCTTGTAAGTTATTTACTTTTTACGTAAAGTCTATTATTTGCTTTATTTGTATGTGACATAATATTGAAATTTGCAGCATCATTGCCCTCCAACACCAACCTTCTCCTCTCACGTGCTTGCCAAGGTGCAGGAGATGGTTGCTCCCATTCCTCCCCGCCAGCCACGTCGAGTGGATCGCAGCCTCCACCACTTAAAACTGTGTGCGTGATACATCTTCGATTTTGTTATCTACATGTATCTGCATTTATTCATGTCTTATTAGTTTGACGGTAACTTGTCAATGTTTATTGCAGCCAGGTCAACTAATGGATCTTTTTATGACTCATGTTCATGCAAATACTCGGAAGAACCTGGAGACATGCGCAATTCTTTCGAAAATTATAGTAGGCTTTTTCATTTTGTATCAGTAAGTGTTTTGGACTACATACTTAGGATATTTAGCCTATTGTTTTCCTTTTCAGGTTCAGGATGAGTACCACATCATTGAGATCATCTTCCCGAAGCAAGAAGCGATAGCAAATACGGTGAGAGTTATGTTCTGTTACATTAAGGATACTTCAAAGTTCAATATGAAAAATCGCTAATGACAATAGGGTGAATTCACGTAAGTTAACATCTCGCTTTTTTGGTTTTTTTTTTCATGTTTGAACAGTTCTAATGCGTGCTTCCTTTGCATTTCAGTCATACCCAAAACAAATGTGTTTTATGTTATCTATGATCCGCACACCCACTACCCTTACCAGGTGTTGCTGCCTGAAGCAATTGCGATCGCAGACAAAGAGTGATATATCTTTTCCCTTTTGAAGATTCATATTATTTTCCGCTTATGTGCTGATTTTTCCCTTTGGATTTCAACCTGCACAACATCTTTTAATGTACAAATGAGGGGTTAGGGCTGCTCCAAAATTGGAAGCAGACCGGCTTCCACCTTTATGAAGATCTACTCGATAAGTGTCCATTGTTCGCCAAATTGTTCAACGTATATGTGGACCCGCAGTTGTCATTTGCAATCATCGATTTTAGGAAAAAATCTCCAAGAAGAAGGCTTGAGATGTGTAAGGATACATATTGACATACTGACTGTGTTGTACATAATAAAAAATTCATTGTCTCTTTATATGTTTATGTTTATGTTTACTTGGACAATATTTATTTGGAAAATATCTGTTTGGATTTCTGATTTTGGTAGTGCCACAGGGGGGATAAACTAAAATAATGGAAACTCTTGTAAAATTTTTATTTTTTTGAAAGAGAAAGAAAGAAACTTTGACTCAAACCAAATTATCCATTTCATTCATCATTAACAAACAACTAACATGTTCATTGTAAAAATTTAAGCAATATGTACATAACACCGAAATATATAAGGTAGAGGAAAGTTGAAGTTCCACGGAGGAACATCAACATTTTGGCGCGAAATGTCCACTTTCCCTTGCAGAAAGTATGATGTTCTGAGGCTGAATGTCGACTTTCCACCTCGAAACATCAGTATTCCTCTGTGGAACGTGGACGCTTACTCTGTTTCTACTCTGTCTCAATTCCACTTTGTCTAAATTTACATTTTTATACTAATCAATTTCCATTCATCATCAATAACCAAATTATCAATTCCATTACAACCTTATCATGTACATGTGTATTACAAACGCAAACCAATTTATTAATTCAATTACAAGCATATCGTGCATATGTACATTATAGACGCAAACCAAATTATCAATTCCGTTACAAGCATATAATGTACATGTACACTAAGAATCGGTGTGTCATGGGCTAGTAAGATGCAACAGTAATTTTTCGTTCATTTAACTTCTTCGTATATCTTTGCCCACCAACAACCTCACATAATTGAAATAGGATTTGATGAAGTAACTTGTCGTTGTGTCGGGCATTTACGTGTTACTCTTAAAAGAGCAGTAACTTATCGTTCATTTAACTTCTTCGTATATCTTTGCCCACCAACAATCTCACTTAGTTGAAATTAAAAAAATTTCACAATGAAACATGTCGGAATTTATATGTAGCATTTGGAAAAAGAAAAAAGAAAAATCATATACCTTCATAGGCACGTAAATAGGCTTTGATGAATCATTTACAGCTTGCAATGCTGGCAAAGTATCATATTTCAAGGCAATCGCAAATCTAATAAAGGAAGGTTAAAGTCCACATTTGTATTTGTTTGTGTTTGTGGACCTTGCACATCATACTCCTACATAACACATTGCAAATAAAATTAGCATAGTTAAAATAACACATGAAAACGTAAATATAATAATGTGCTCACCTATGTCTTGGGTACTATGTCGGGAACTGTCTCGGGGACTATGTCAGGAATTGTGAAGCTCATAAATGTGCCATGCGAGCTTCCTCTACTGCCTCTGCCACCTTTGCCTCTGGACCTGCAACCTCCATATGCACTTGACTCTGGACCTCCATCTTCGCACGTGCGGGAATTGTGCCCCACACCCCCACACTGGCCACACGTCCTATTCAGATGTCTCCTGGACAGCACTATCCGACTTGGGGCCTCATCAACAACCCTTATTATTCATTTTTGCAATCTTCCAAGACATCTCTTAAATGGCGGTAGCATAATTGGATCAAGATTCATCACAGGAGGCCACATGATTTGTCCACTGACCAGGTGGACAAAGTGGGAGTACATCATCATGTATGTTTCCCGATGGTAGCACTCATGCACAAAGTCCTCGGGAGATCTCTTCATAAATTGCATACACGGTATTGCATAGACACACGAGATGCTAATCAACTCTCCCGGTAACAGTTACAAGTATGTCTGTCTCAATCGATAGAGTACTGTTGGTTACCGTTGCTCACATCAAAATGGGTCGCGCCTAAAAAAATAGGACTCCAATTTCAACCTGCAGTTGTAGTCTAGCAAGCCGATTCTTGATCTGCAAACACAAAAGATTTGTCGAGCACGCCATCTTTTCATGTTTTTAACGATCTTACACATGATGTCTTTTCTTATAATCTCGAATATACTGAGAATCAATTTGTCTTAGGCTAGTAGGATGCAGGTGTTGAAGGACTCACTCGAGTTGTTAAGGCTTATGTCACATTTTGGGATGGAGCTGAATGCATGTTTGGCCCAGAATCTCGCATCTATTCCTCGTAGTTATGCGTGGGCTGTTGAGTCAAACAAAAATAGCTTCGCTATCTCTCTCTCAAACTGCCTCTCTGTTGTGGCTCTAGATGCGACCCACATTGCATCCTTGAACAACATGCCTTTAAATTGTTTTTGAAAATTGACATACATGTGTTGGATGCAAAACCGATGGTCCGCTTGCCCTGCCACCTCTCTGACAGTTGGCCCTAGTCCCTATAAAGATTGATAGTATGAGTCAAATATTGGTACACACTACATAACATAAACATATAAGGCAAGAGCAATTAACCAAGCCTTTTTTCGGTCAGAAATAAGTGTCCACCCATTGCCGCTCGGGGTGTTTAGATCGTCGAGCAGCAATTCCATAAACCAACTCCAGGAAGCCCTATTTTCTGCTTCAATCATAGCTACAACAATCGGATACATTCCATCGTTCTCGTTGATGGTGACAGCAGTGAGTAGTTGGCCCAGAGTTGCTCCCTTCAAGTGGCAACTGTCCAAACAAATAACCTATCTACCACAGTTCAATAGGGCCATCTTGCATGTAACCAAACACATGTATATCCCTTTAAATTCACTCATCTCTAGGTCAACGTGCACTAAGCTTCTAGGATTAGACCTCCAAATCTCCTCGACATAGGACTATATGAGCTTGTATTGCTCATTATCATCCCCTTCGTTAATTTTTTGGCCACATTTCTTGCCCTTCTAGCAAGGTTGGGTGTGATGTTGACGTTGAAGTCATTCCTGACTATCTCAATTATGGAAGAAATGTCCCAGTCGGCCTGACTTTTAAATCTGTCCAAGTAATGTGCTGCCACCCATTTGGCAGAGGCATGACGACTTTCCATCTTTCTCGAGCAAGTGTGAATATCGTTGTAGAACTTTATTTGAAACGTCATTTCACCTTGCATTTTTTAGGCGTGCAACCGCCATATGCATTCTTCCTGGTAGGCAGCCCTCAAACGATGTGCGTCACTGTAGATGAATTTTATCCCGTACCCATTCTTCAACGCATGGTCAACAATTTCTTCTCTAATTTTATTCAGTGAACTATACTTTTTTGCCAAGACCCATACCAGCGAAGCTGCATTCTGCTTGTGGTGGCCATCTAGGCCTACTCTCGGCCATATCTATGTCTTCGTCACTACTGGATTGGCATAATGAACAGAGGTCCTCGTCGTGTAGAGTTGCTGAGACGGAGTGCAATACTATTGCAGCTTCATCTCCAATTTCACGTACTTGATTGGCAAAAAATGTGACTGTGAACCCCACTTCAACTTGACAGTTAATAACAGATTCCTCAACACTCCAAGACGCTATTTGCTTTTCAACAAATTCTTCAACTTTGCTAAAATGTGGTTCACTTCAGCCCTCAGAAATCTCAAGGGTTCGCTAATCGCTGACAAAATGTCTGAGAAAATCGGGAGGAGTTCTCGATGTATTTATACAATTCGAAGTAAACCGCAGCGGTGTGTATGTAAACCGCAGTGGTGTGTCGATACACAGTAGCAGTTTATCAATACACCTCAGTAGTTTGGTATGAAGCTGCCGCGGTGAATTAACACACCACTGCGGTTCCTAGATAAACCACCGCGGTTCATGACAATTGTTGGGTTATTTTTTAAAAACTATGGAGTCACGGCGGTTTGTATACGAATCATCACGATGCCACATCATCACGTTTAACGACAAACGTGACAACGATGTTAACTTTGATATTTTTTATAGTTCAGTGGTTAGTTTGTCACAAACAGTAAAAGATGATGGTTGATTCTTTTTTTAATTTATTTTGTTATTTTTTATTAATTAAAATTTCATCCTTATTTCTTTCAAATCAATTAAAACATTTAGTGTTTTTTACGCAACGCCTACGTCGTGCATGGCACTTAAATTAAACTAGTAATATTATCAAATGAAATTAACAAGACTAGTATAAATGAAGGTGTTAATAAATAGGAGCCATGCACACACGAAGGTAGGGGGTACACGTCGAAAGTGGCTGGTAGATGGACAGGCACTTGGAATTGGCACCATCGGATGCCTCCTGTCCGAGTACTAAAATAATGCCTCAAGCATAGCCTACAAATCTGAGCCTCTGCAGCCAAGTGGGGCTCTCTAAATAATGAACTTGGACAATTTTTAAAAGTTACCCACGCGCTCTAAGGTGCGGGAGAAACATCAGAAATTGGACATTCTTTTATTGTTTTATTAAATTTTCATAAATATAAAATTAGAAAAAATAAATAAATTCAATATTTCCACAAGCAACAGACTTAATTAACAAACACATTCTAATTGACGCTTTGGCCAATCGAATCCAAATTAACTTCTAATGGATATCAGAGCCTGGCGGGGAAGAATTCATGTATTAGCAATCAACTGTGACTAATTTTAGTTGGTCAACTAAGCTATATTTTGATAAAAATAAGGAAAATTAACCAAACAAACTTTATTGTTTGGAATCAGTAACAACAAGTTTTGAAGAATTTTTATGACAACACAAACATTTCCATCACATTTTTCGCTTAAAAAATAACATGAACGTCATCTAGACCTGTAAGAATCAACCATGGACGTCCTTCAAAGATAAGGGATGCGCAAAGCTGATCCACGAGGGACGCACAACGTTTTTCATCAATTATCGATTATCCGTAATAGTGCTTCGATTATTTGTCGGATACACTACTATAAAAAATGAAACTAGGGTGAGATTTGAAACTCAATTTCAATTACAAAAATAAGATTCATGAAAAAGCTCGAATAATCATTCTCCTGACAATTACTCTTACAGTATACAATTTAAGCTTAGGGATGTTCGTCATAAGCTGATGGATGTTCGTTTTAAGTTGAAGGACGTTTATTGTGGGCTTAAGTTGAGGGACGTCCATCTTAAGCGAAGGACATCCGTAGTTAGCTAAGGGACGTTCATTTTAAGCTAGGGACGACGTTGTCTTTTAATAATCCATCCTCAACGTTTATCGTAAGCTGAGGGACATTTGTTTTAAGCTGAGGGACGTTCATTGTGGCTTACGAACGTTCGTTGTGGGCTTAGAGACGTCTGTCATAAGTTGAGGATCATCTGTCTTAAGCGAGGGACATCCATTTTAAGCTGAGGATAACGTCGTCTTTCAATAATCCATCATGAACGTCCATATCCAGCGATGGACGTCCCCCAGCTCTGAAGGATGTCTGATTCGTTCATCCAATGATCAATAGCTTTCGTCTGCGACTTTGCTGCCATTTAAAATAGTGTGTGTCTTGCATGTGACCCCTTTCAACATAATTTTCGCCAGCACCTTTGTTCCATCCTTATTGAGGGACGAAACAATCTCATTAACTTATGAAGAGCCTGAGAAGTAAAAGAGTAAACTGAAACAAGGTCAAACAAGCTGCAGGCAATGCAAAAAGAACACAAAAGACAGACCAAATTTAATGAGTTATGGCTATAATGTGGTAAAAACAATTGTTATTATGTCTTCCGATGATAGTAGTTGTTCTATGGACTATGATGATGATCGATTTTCTCTCTCTTAGTCAGATACTCTCCCAACAATAAAGGAAAAGAATGGCCATTCGAAGCAGATATTCGTACTGCTTTCGCAAAAATCAGGATCAGCCTTGGATGTCCTTCGTGGTCGAAGGACGTTCGTTGTTGATCCTTGAATGTCGTTGTTGGATAGACCTTGAAATTAACGTGGCTGCGACATTTGCCTCTGTGTTTTTGGACGGAAAACATGACAAGAAGACGTTCATTTCCCATAATTCAAGGTTTTCGTTATCTACAAAAATTCTTTAAAGTTTGTCTTGTCATTTATCTCAAATTATATGGTTTATTTTGTTAATTTTCTTAAAAATAAATCACGTGAATTATTTATTTAAGTTTCAAATTTTCATAACCTAACTATTTAATTAATTAAATAAATTATTTCTTTGAGTTTATTGTATAAATTATTTTAGAGTATAGAATGTTAAAGGAGTTGGAGTCTTCAAAATTGATGTGACAATGATTAACCGAATCAAACCGCTTGGTTTGGTTCAGTTTTGGTCGACTTTTATAGTCTATGAAACCGAACTTTGTTTTTAAAATTTAGAAATCGATAAAATTGGATTCAGTTTTAGTTTGACATATGCAATATTAAAATTAACTGAATCAAATTATTACTAAAGTTTTTTTAAAAATATATATTTTTGATATAAATGAATTGAAATTTTTTATTAAATTATTAAATTCTTTACCATTGTTCATCATGCTTAATTGTTAATTTTATTATAAGTAATAAAGAATAAAATTAAGTTTAATTGAAGATTAATTATTATAAGTAATAAAGAATGAAATTAAGATCATTAAACAATTTTAAATTATATTTAAGTAGTAAAATTAATAATTTAATTTATTACAATTCGAAAATTATTAAAAAAATTTCTATTAATTTTTTATAAAATTTTATTCTTTATTTTGTATTAGTAGTGGTACGAACCAAAACCGAAAGAGGATGTTAAGTTCGATTTCGGTTCGACTCTTGCACAAAAAAAATTCAGTTTCGATTCTAAAATTAGCGGAAGTAATCTCTACGCGGTTCTGTTCGTTTTTTTCACAAAACCGAACCGGACCATCGGCGCCCGTGAACGTGAAGATGCAGAAAAGAAGATACAAAAGCATGCACCTCGGCTCTGGTATCCATTTTTGTACGACAATGGAGTTTTGAGAGCGTCATTTTCCCATATATGCAAATTACCTTGAACCCCTTTCTTCCACCTCCTCACTCCACCTTCTCCGAATCATATTTTTCTTCTCTGTTATGGCTGCTAATCGCCGGCGACGATGAAGATATCACGGACACCTCAACTTCCGCCGGAATTACCGTCCGCTGTCGCTTCACCTGAGTTGGATCTTGTGCATCGGCCGAGTAATTGTAAGGAGGTGAGGTGGAGGCTTCGAAATCCCTCTAGAGTGAGGAGGACTGGAGCTTCTGTTGGGAAGCGGAGTCGCCCGGCGACTCCATTGCTGAAGTGGAAGGTGGGCGATGGAGATGGCGACGAAGTTGAAGACGATAGGGAAAACCCAGTGTCGGAGATTCATCGGAAGTGCTGCCGAAAGTTGAGTGGAGGAACGAAACCGGCGGTTTCTGCGAGGAAGCTCGCAGCGGGATTGTGGAGGTTGCAGTCGCCGCAGGGTATCTCCTGCCTGGTGGAGGGCAGCGGCTTGCAACGTGGGGAAGAGCAGCTAGGGTTTCAGGTAATTGTGTTTTGTATTCGGCCTTCAAAGATCTGAAAAATCTAGCATTTATAGAAATTGATGAAACATTTGGAAGTATTTGAATCTGATCCTACTCAAAAGCTTTCCTTTATAGTTCGATTTCCACTCTCAATCAGTTAGTAGTTTCGATTGTCGCACATGTTTTGATTTACAAACTGAAATCCTGATTCTTTACTGCCATTGTTGAGATACTTCATGAGTTTACGGGTTAATGGAAGCAATGATTTCGCAGCTTCCCTTCATTGTCATTGAGCGTTCTTTTAATGGAAATGCTTATGCCACTGGTAGATTTTAGGACTGCCAACTATGATGAGCATCTGTCTTTTTATATTCGATTCAATTTATCGATTCACCATTGTCGATGGATGGATTTTGGTCTAAGCATTCCGTGATGTGATATCCATTTTCAAATGTTGCATCCAATTATTTCTATCTGCTTTTTGATGTTTTTTTTCAGGGATCAAAATGTTTCTAATTATCGTAATTATTTGAAATGGCATTGCAAACTGCCTTTCTATTAGTTGGCATCAGGATCCTCTGGCTTCTATCTTCCTTGGCATTAGGGATTAAAAGAAAATCTAGAGTTAGATTGTTTACAGCCTCACTGTAAATTCAGACTGGCTGAATTTTCCGCTTTGATTAGTGTTCGTGCAGCCTTCTTTGATCTAAATATTTCACAGTTAAGTATGTTCTCTAGGTTTGTCATCAGAGCTTTTCTATGAGTCCTGGCTACTTCAAAAGCATACCAAAACTCTAACTAAAAAAGGCTTGATCGTGGAGAATCTAATAACCAGGAAGAGCAACTTTTGTGCATATAGTTTATGCTGTTTATAATATATAAAATTATATGTTGCGTAGAAAATCCTAAACTAATTTTGTCGCTTCCCCTCCTTTCAGTTTGAGCCCTCATGTCAGTTCTCCAATTTGGCAATGGAGGGGACAACAAAGTGGGGTCCTGTCTGCCTGAACGAATCAGAGGAGATAAGCCAGATTTATTATAGTCAAAGAAAGCATCTTCATAAAAGAGGAAGTGCTGTTTCCGTAGCATATGCACTTGAAGCTGAACTAGAGCAGGCCCGAGTTCGCATTCAAGAGCTTGAAACTGAACGCCGAATCTCAAAGAAGCAAATGGAACATGTCTTGAAAAAAGTAAGCGAAGAGAAGAGCTTATGGCGAAGAGGGGAGCATGAAAAAATTCGTGCATTTATAGACGACATCAAAGCCGAAACAAACTGGGAAAGGAAAAGTCGTCAAAGGGTGGAAATTGCTAACTCCAAACTGGTTGATGAGCTGGCTGATGCCAAGATAGCAACAAAGCGAATTATCCAGGATTATGAGAAAGAAAGAAAGGCAAGAGAGTTACTCAAGGAAGTATGTGATGAACTTGCTAAGGAGATTGGAGAAGACAAGGCAGACGTAGAGGCCTTGAAAAGAGAATCCATGAAATTCAGAGAGGAAGTAGAAGAAGAAAGGAAGATGTTGCAGATGGTCGAGGTCTGGCGGGAAGAGCGTGTACAAATGAAACTCATTGATGCCAAATTGGCCCTTGAAAATAAATATTCTTTGATGTCTAAGCTAATAGAAGATATAGAAAATTTTCTAAGAGCTAGAGGTGCAACCCCTGATGTGAAGGAGATGAGAGAAGCAGTGTTGCTGAAGCAGACAGCTGCTGATGTGAACCTTAAAGAGATCAAAGAATTTTCTTACAAAGCCCCAAATCCAGACCATATTATCTCTGTCTTTGAGGATGTAAATTTTGGCGAGATGAAAGAACGGGAAATTGAAACATGTAATGCTTTCAGTGCAGGCAGCCATGCCTCCAAAATTCACACTGTGAGTCCCAAAGTTCTTGGGTTCAATACAACCGCCATTGATGACTATGGAGAAGAAGATGAAAGTGGGTGGGAAACAGTAAGTCATCTTGAAGATCAGGGCTCGAGTTATTCACCGGAAGGGAGCATCCAATCAGTCAACAAGAAGCAGCGAGAAAGCGAAGTCTCGAGGAGTGGGATAGAGTGGGAAGGAAATGGAGGTGGAGATATGCCAATCACTGAAATTCCGGAAGTATGTTCAGCTCGAGAGAAGCCATTGAAGAAGGTGTCTTCCATTGCCAGACTTTGGAGATCATGCCCAAATAATGGTGATAGCCACAAGATGATAGAGGGAATAAATGGTAAAGCTTCAAGCGGAAAAATGTTCAATGGGGGCATCGAATTGCCTGATCGGTGGTCAGCCAGAGGCGGGCTTAGTCCCCCTGGTTTAGGGAGTCATTTGAGTTCTCCTGACTCGAGGAATGCACAGATAACTCGAATGAAGAAAGGGTGCATTCCACTTAGCTCGCAGAAGAACAATTTGAAGACAAAACTATTGGAGGCAAAGATGGAAATCCAAAAGGTCCAATTGCGCCAAGTTCTTAAACAGAAAACATAGATGTTCATGGCAATGGTTGCTCTAGTCTCTGAGATCAATAATGGAACCAGATGAGCCCACCAAGGTAGCCTTTCCTTCCCAACCGAACCTGAACCAGGTTGTTTCAATACCATTTTGGTTTGTCAAAACAACATTAATGAACTTTGTTCTATTTGCAGGTATTCCCTTTTGCAGAAGCCTCAAAAATGGAAAAACGAGCAGAAAATTGAAAGTGATGGATTGATCGTTGCGGAAGATCTTTGCTCTTGACGGACAAGCATACCATTGTTGTATTATTTAGAACGCAAGCCGCCCTTGTTGAAGACATTGCCATCTCTTTATTTGTAATAGTATCATCCAAGTCATTTTAAGGAACATCGTATTTTGGCTTCTTGGAACAAAACAGAAAGTAAACACTTGTAACTTAACCCATCATCACTTACGAATTTTCAGGTACTGAGAGAAAGGGTCTTTCCAGACCGAGTCATGTTGATAAACAATAAATTTTGTCAAAACATTTGGACTCATAAAAATAGGCATTGTACTGTATCACTTAAAAGTGCAAGTCTGTAACAAGGAATGATGATGCTGCACGAATATTTCTGTAGATCCTTTGAAGATTAAATGAAACCACTTTTAGCCAAGTTGACTAAGAACAATCCCATGACAACGACACCGACTGGCTCTGTTGGTGCACTTGGGGTCATCGGTATTCCTGAAAGTTGACATGGCCGGTCGCCTGGGCGTGTTCTACAGCTTCCTGTGTTTTTTAGGGTAATCTCAGAGAAGATTTTCAGAATACCGGACATAGAAAGGTAGGAGGAGAATTACCTTCTGGCCAACAACTCCGATTTGGCAAACACCACAACGTAAAGTGAAGTTGGCAGTATCAGTATAACTTCTTTTTCTGTAAAGCGACAGTCGGAATGTTATTCGATGGGGAAGCATGAAAAGTATTATGGGACCAAGAAAAAGGGAACCAATATCTCTCCCTCTCTCTCTCTAAATTGGAACGCAGAAAATTAGCAGAACCACCTCACACACAGATCATGGAACCCTTTTATCTAATAACCAATTTGAATTATTCTTCATTTAGTTTCTTATCTCTCTTTCTGTACTATTATGCTGTGGTTACATGGAGGTATATTGCAACATTTCAGATAAGTAGCAGGGACGAAGGCCACATACTTGGCCGTCAAGCTAATTTTGCACAGAGCCAAATCTTTAGCTTATATAGTGAATTTACACTGGCCCCAAACTGAATTTTGCTTAAACCATGAAATGGTACACTTTTTTAGACTCAATAGGCTTTAAATATATTGACAAGTCCTGGCACCAAACATAGCATTAAATGGGCTACTAACATATTTAGTATTCTCCTAAATATTGATTATTGTGATCGACAGGAACTATACCTCATTTGGTCTTTAACAAAATTACGAGCTAGCCCCTCAACTGCTCCAATTTTCCTATCTCTGTTCACTGCAAAGATAGTTTGGTCGAACTCATCTGGAGCTCCCTCAAAAGGAGACATCTACACATGACAAAATGTAGAGAGTCAACACCACGAACGTAGAAAACCACCCGAAAGACTACAAATCGAACCATAAGTAGACAAAAATTTAAGCGATGAAAGCATCTCAGACAAACAGCATGTTCTTTCATATTCTAGCCCACACTGCCAACACCAAACTTAGTGTTAAATTCTCCCAAAGTGGATAAATCCACCAAGTATTAGCCAAATGCATTTTCTAAGAAAATTACTTACAAACGTTCCCAAAAGTCGGGCTGTAGAGTTTGATGCATGAAATCTAACAGAGTAAATGATCTGGGATAAAGAAATAACTTCAAAAGATTCTAATATCCCGTCATAAATTTTATTATTTATTTATTTTATTTTTCTTAAATCAAGCCACCATGCAAGTTAAGCAAGAGCTGTGGAAGCATCGCACTGCAAACTTGAAATCAATAAAAACAAAATACTTTCAGTAAAACACCAAACTTATATAGTAAGCCGCAGATATGATAATGTTTGCCCATAGCTTAAATTTACAAGAACAGGGTAGAGGTAGTCTACCCTGAAAATATTAAAATGAAAGGTTCAAAGAAGGCTTACAGCCAAAGCATCATAATGAAGACCATCATAAATCAGCATTACCCTTTCTGAATATCCCATTCCCTGTCGAAGAAACATAGAAAACAACATTCATAAGGCACAATATATGGTACATCAGATACTGGATAAAGCTACAAACCTGACCATACAAATCGCATCTCGTAGTTTGAATGTCATAGGCTGCAATTTCGCGCCCATAATGTTCTGCTAATATCGAAATTTCAATGGCACCTTTAAAAGAAAAAGAAAAATTTTAAGCACATCAAACAAACACAAGATATATTGTAATAACACCCTAGTGCATGAAGATTGCAGCATAAGAGGAAAATGATCATTCTTTCAATATGTATAGTTTACTTTTGAGCCTTTAGAATTACTATTTCTAATAATCTTTATTTGTTAGGAAATTGCTAGTTGATGATAGCATTCTATAAAAGTTTGAGGAGTTGAGCCTTTCATCCTCTTTTTTTTTTTGGTTTCTCTCCATTCTACGTACATTACGTGCATCAATACACTTTACTTGACCCATAAAAAATTTCCATCGCAATTTTATTGGCGATATCAAAAAGTGCATGAAAATTAAAGGAAAACACAAGACAGACACTTCACAATTAAGGAAGTTAAGTCCACAATGAAGAATATGAAAAGCTTTAGACAAACCTCCCCATTTCTCAGAGTCAAGAATCCAAGCACAATACTCTGCATTTGGCTTTCCAAGAAATGCTTCAGAATATTTTACCAGATCACTGGCCACTGCTGCAGCAATAACCTTCAGACAATCCCAAGAGGAAAATTATTCTTTTATAACGTTGAAAAACGATTATCATCACACATATGAAGAGAGAGATCTATTCAGCACTCAATCAATAATGACATGATTAACTCATGCATGATTTTTCGATGAAACTTAGGAGACACAGTGAAGCTTTACAATGAACTTTCTCAGGCTTTTAAAATATCATTTTTTTTTTCATGACAAAAGAAAAGGAAAAAGAATATAACCTGTCTTAACTCACGAGATTTAAATTGGTCGTGTTCCATAACATACCTAAAATCAGGAAAGAAAATATCAAGATCAATCACATGACAAGTCATGACGGAAATTAATCTATCTATGATTACCCTATGGCATTGAAGAGGCAACTGTTGTCTGATGGAATGACCCTTCTAACAACGAGGCCTTCCATTATATGAGTGAATAAGCCTGTAATTGATCCATCAAGTAACGTTTCAGATTCTATACAGGTTCAAAAATTGAATGAGGACTCCACAGATTTCCTTCAAAACGTAGAAAATTACAGCTAGAACAAGCAACAAATTTACAGCTATATACAGCAACCATCGAAATGGAATAATAGAGGAACCACCAAACAAGAATGAAAAGAAAGCTGAAGTTTTTTTTGTCAAAAATTTAAAATTATAATCACATCGGAGAACGAGTTGAAGACACAGCACAACACAACAACAATTCTCATAAAACAGACCCAAACTGCAGAAAATGGATAAACTTCCACATACCAATAAGAAAATGAAAAACAGATGTATGCAATCCCAATCCAAAATCGACCCCGATGAAATATACAACAGAACCAATTTCAACAAACTGAAATGGAATAAAGGCACAACACTAATGAAAAGCGAGAGTTTTGAAAATACCCAGATCCGATTTCATATCAAGAACATAAACAATTTGGCAGATAACAGTCAAGACGCTGGAAAAAGATAAGAGAAAGCATACAAATGTAGAAGCAAAACTGAAAGAAAAGAAGAATAATAAGCTTACTTTTCTTCAAATTGAACAAGCAAAGATGGAGATCGGAAGAGGAAGGTATACTTACAAGCTTCGTGTTTGTGAAGCGAGTAAGAATCTATGGTTGGCTGCTCTGCGTTGTTTTGCCGCTACCAAAAGAAGGAACTCGTCTTTGGATTCGGCCACCAACAACTCCCGTCATCCACGAGATGTTCACTTGCTTTCGTTACACTAATCCTGGTGAACCCCATTTGCCCATAAACTCCATGTGCTAGTCTGCTAGATGTTTTGAAAGGTGTAATTATATTATTCAGAATTTATTTATCGGGAAGATTTTTCGGTTTGTTTTTCTTTCCTTCTCAAATTCTCCTTTTTGGTAAGTACCGTGGCATTCATATATGTATTTTTTTTATAAAAAAAAAATATATATATATATTATAATTAGATAAAATTACAATAGAAAGAACCCAACTCAAGAATTTACTTATTTTACTCTTACAGTTATAACTAGTTTCTTCATTTAGTTCAACATTTTCTCTCCAATTACCTCCATTGACTTCAAACTGTTATGTTAAAAGAATATAAATAAAGGATATAATACACTAAAGAACAATGATTTGTCCTGATAGAAAAATAAGAAATAATCATTGCACTATATTTATACTTGTCCGGTTATGGGACATGTACAAGTATAATAGTCAATTCCTATGTTCGTGTAATTATGAGTGACATCAATTTGCTTTGTTTGTGTTTTTAGATTTTGGATTTTTTTTTAATGAGAAAATGACAAATCGACTATTATAATTTGTGATGTATGATAAATTAATTATTGAATAATTTTTATTAACAATTTAAATACTGGACTATGAAAAATCGACCCTATAAACACTCTCGTCACCTGTTGAGAAATATTACTGCGAAGAAGCCACCGATTCTAAGTTTACATTTTGTAAATTCTAATTTTTATGTTAAAATTATAATAATTAAAGCAATATTAACAAGAAGACGATTCTGGGAAGCTCCGGCATGTTTCAGTCTGTCGTCGAAAATAATTTTCACGTTTTCAATTTTCCTAATATTTTCTCATCGTCAAAAACAATTTTCTCTTCTCGATTTCACCGTCCAATTCTCATAACCATTTTCTCATTTCTCTTCTTGGTTCATCGTCGTCGTTCTAGTGTTCATCACCAATGTCTTAGTTGTTGTAGAGAAAAATAATCTTTTCGCCACGGAAAGTGATCGTTTCGCAGTGGAAGGTGATCGTTCCGCAACAGACAATAATTTTTTCGCAAACAGAACAATGTTGTTCTGCCGTTGAACGATCACTTTCCGCAGCGGAACGACAACGTTTCGTCGCAGAACGACAACTCTTTTTAATGAATAGTAGAAGACAACGTTCCACATGGAATGATAATGCTTTTTAACAGAAAACGTAACTGTGGTGTTTGCTCCATCCATTTTTTATAATCCAGTGGTTAAGTTGTTAACGAAAATACTTTAATGGTTGACTTGTCATTAATCACAAAGTACGATAATTGATTTTTTTTTTAATTTAAGCTAGTTTTGGGTCGGTTTTAGTCAATTTTATTGATTTTTGTCAATTTAGGTCCACTTTTTATTTGGTTTTTCTAATTTTATAATATATATGATTGATTTTTGAAAAATAAAACTAAGAATTGAATTCAAAATTCAAATTTTACTCACTTTAATTCTAAAATTGGATTTTTCAAATGTAAGAATTGAACTAAATCATATCTAAATTCTTAGTTTGGTTCGATTTACCCTGTTCAACTAGAATATAAATTGGGCATCAATCATGCCTCTATGAATTGGATTGAAGAGTTTTGTACATAACCTAACTTCTACAAGAAATTAATTCTCAAGTGAAGTACAAGATGAAAGTTAGGGGGTAGTTTGAATACTTGAAGGCCTGGAAGGCTCAAAATAAATGCTCATAGATTTAGATTCATTTGCACAATAGATGTTGCTTCTATTTATAGCCAAACACTAATTTTTCAAGTTTTAGGTCAACCATTATTGCTCAATAGTTGATGGGAATGTATCCATTAGAGATATATTTAAAGGTGAGTGGACTACCGCTTATAGTTGTTTGGGCTACCTCTTAGGTCCTCTGCGTTTGGGGTCTAATTTTCTGCAGATTTTCTTAGAACAAAATTGTGTCGGGTCTGGGCTATCCCAGAGCTTCTTTTGTGTACCACTGCAATCTATGGCAATCTATTGCATGTTATGTTTAACGAGATATGTGCTTGGGACTTGGTCTACCACGTGGCTTCTTTGGTCTACCACATCAATCTATTGGAGCAATGTGTTGTGTTCGGCTAGTGGGCAAGACAAGGGGCCCACATCCCTTATTAAATGAAAAAAAATGCTTTAATAAGGAGAGAAGAAAAGACACAACGGTAGAGAGAAGAAGAAAAATAGCAGAGAAGAGAGAGAAAGCAGCAGAAACAAGAGAAAACGCAGCGGGAGAGGACAGATTCGATTTTTGCCCCTACAGGTTCGAAAATTCTCCATTTGCCGACGTTTCAACCGTTGGATCGACGTGAAAATTGGACAGCATGTTCATGATGTGCTGGGGAACATTCTGAACAGTGTAGATCGTCATCGGTGCTCTCTAAGGTGGCAGGTTAGGGTAAAAACGGGATTGCACTTTCGATAACCCTAAGTTTATCCTCTCTTACGGTTTTTGTTATCTACCAAGATTAGATTTTTAAATCTTGATGATTATTGTATGCCTCTAGTTTGTTAAACTAGAGAGAACTTTGGTGTATCCATTATTATTGTTATAGTGGAAGGTTTGATTAAGCGGCCTACGGGTCCCGTGGTTTTTACCCGTTTTGGGGTTTTCCACGCTAAAATTATTGTGTTGATTTGATTCGTTGTTACTCGACTATTATTGTATCTGCTGTGTTTGCTTTGTGATTCAGATCAGGTTCTAAAGATTGAAAAATCATATTCCGCATATTTGATTTAAGGTGATTTTTCTCAACAAAGTGGTATCAGAACTGAGTTATTGAACCTTGCTGGTTTGTGTTGAATAATGGAAGCTAATACAGGTAGAATGATCACACTCAATGGTTCGAATTACCATGTATGGAAAGGAAAAATGGAGGATCTTCTATATGTGAAGGATTATTATTTATCGGTCTTTGCTACTGAGAAATCAAAAAATAAAACTGATGAACAATGGAATTTGTCTCACAGGCAAGTTTGTGGTTATATTAGACAGTGGGTAGACGATAATGTTTTGAATCATGTTAGTGATGAGAATAATGCACGTTCATTATGGAACAAACTTGAGCAGTTGTATGCTAGAAAAACTGGAAATAACAAATTGTTTTTAATCAAGCAAATGATGATGTTGAGATATGATAAAGGTACTTTCATGAGTGATCACTTGAATAAATTTCAAGGAATTCTCAATCAATTATCAGGAATGGGAATCAAGTTTGAAGATGAAGTACAAGGACTTTGGTTACTTGACACTTTACCGGACTCATGGGAGACATTTCGGATGTCTTTATCTAATTCAGCCCCTGAAGGAAAAATCAGCATGGACTTGGCTAAGAGTAGCATTCTGAATGAAGAGATGAGAAGAAAGACACATGGATCCTCTTCACAATCAGAAGTGTTGGTCACAGAAAGAAGGGGGAGAAGTAAAAGTAGAGGTCCGAAGAACAGGGATACAGGAAAAAGCAAGTCTAACAAGTTTGCCAATGTTGAATGTCACTACTTTCATTTGAAAGGACATATAAAGAAGTATTGTCGCCAATTGAAGAGAGATATTAAACAAGGGAAAGTGAATGACAAGAAGAATGAAAGTGGTGGTGAAGATGATCGAGTTGCCACAACCACTTCAGATTTTCTTATTATTTATGAGGGCGATGTTGTTAATCATGTATGTCATGAGACCAGTTGGGTGATTGATAGTGGTGCATCTATTCATGCTACATCCCGTAGGGATTTCTTCACTTCTTACAAATCTGGTGATTTTGGATTTGTAAAGATGGAAAATGATGGTTTGGCCAATGTTGTTGGTGTTGGAGATGTGTGCTTACAGACCACAAATGGCACAAGGTTAGTTTTGACTAATGTTAAACATATTCCTGATATACGCTTGAATTTGATTTCCACAGGTAAGCTTGATGATGAAGGATATTGTAATACCTTCTATGATGGTCAATGGAAGCTCACTAAAGGTCCCATGATTGTGGCTAGAGGCAAGAAGTGTTCATCACTTTATGTTAAGCAAGCAAAGATTCCTACAGAAAAGATTAATTCCGTAGACGATGAAGACACAATGGAGTCATGGCACAAGAGACTTAGTCACATTAGTGAGAAGGGTTTGACAATACTAGCCAAGAAGAATCGCCTTCCAGGTTTGAAGAATGCACCATTGAAGAGATGTTCTCACTGTTTAGCAAGAAAGCAAAACAGAGTTGCATTCAAGAGTTCCCCTCCTGCAAGAATGCCAAGTGCACTTGATTTAGTATATTCTGATGTTTGTGGCCCTATGAAAACAAGGACACTTGGTGGCTCTTTGTATTTTATTACTTTCATAGATGAACATTCGAGGAAGATTTGGGCTTATACCTTGAAAACTAAAAATCAAGTGTTAGATGTGTTTAAGCAGTTTCAGGCTTCAGTTGAATGAAAAATTGGGAAGAAGTTAAAGTGCATCAGAACTAATAATGGGGGAGAGTACACAGGTCCTTTTGATGATTATTGTAGACAACAAGGCATTCGACATCAAAAGACACCTCTCAAGACTCTTCAGTTGAATGGTTTAGCTGAAAGGATGAACAGAACACTAGTTGAAAGAGTGAGATGTCTACTCTCACATTCACAGCTGCCAATATCATTTTGGGGTGAGGCTTTAAATACTGTTGTTCATGTTTTAAACCTCACACCATGTGTTCCATTGCAGTTTGATGTTCCAGATAGAGTTTGGACAGACATAAATGTTTCCTATGCACATTTACATGTCTTTGGGTGTAAGGCTTTTGTGCATATCCCCAAAGATGAGTGGTCCAAACTCGATATGAAAACACGACAGTGTGTATTCATTGGATATGGAAAAGATGAGTTTGGCTACAAGTTCTATGATCCAGTGGAGAAGAAACCTGTACGAAGCAGAGATGCTGTATTTATGGAAGATCAAACTATACAGGATATTGAGAAATCAGATATTTCAGTGTCAAAGAATAATGATGATTTGACTGACTTAGATCCAGCTACCTCCACACATGTTCCTAGACAAGGTGAGGAAGAACTTGTGGGTGCAGATGCTTTGGATAACACAGATGTCCCAACACAAATGGAGAATCATGATATTGTTCAAGAGCACTTACAACCAAAGGTTCCCTTTGAAGCCCCTTCAGAGGCTCCTTCAGATGTTCCACTTAGAAGGTCTACTAGAGGTCAAGTACCATCTTCCAGGTATTCTTCTAATGAGTATGTTTTGTTAACTAATTCTGGAGAGCTAGAATGTTTTATAGAAGCAATGGAAGATGAGCATAAAAGCAAGTGGATTGAAGCCATGCAGGATGAGATGCAGTCATTGCATGAGAATCATGTTTTTGAGTTGGTAAGGTTGCCTAAGGGTAAGAGAGCTTTGAAAAACAAGTGGGTGTATAGAGTAAAACATGATGAGATTACTTCACAACCCAGGTTCAAAGCAAGATTGGTTGTAAAGGGGTTTAGTCAAAGAAAAGGCATTGATTTTGATGATATATTTTCACCAGTTGTAAAAATGTCATCCATACGTGTGGTTCTAGCCTTAGCAGCAAGCCTAGACTTGGAAATTGAGCAGATGGATGTGAAGACAGCCTTTCTCCATGGAAACTTGGAGGAAGAGATTTATATGGACCAGCCTGAGGGTTTCTCAGTGAAAGGAAAATAAGGTTATGTTTGCAAACTAAAGAAGAGTCTTTATGGTTTGAAGCAAGCACCAAGACAATGGTATAAGAAGTTTGAATTTGTTATGGAGGAGCAAGGCTACCAAAAGACAAATTCTGATCATTATGTTTTTTACCAAAAATTCTCTGATGATGATTTTATCATTTTATTGCTTTATGTTGATGACATGTTGATTATTGGCAGGAATTCTTTCAGAATTAACAAGTTAAAGAAACAATTAAATGAGTACTTTGCGATGAAGGATTTGGGTCCAACAAAACAAATACTTGGCATTCGCATTCATCGAGATAGAAATGAGAAGAAGCTATACATGTCACAGGAACGATACATCAAAAAGGTACTTGAGAGATTCAACATGAATAAGGCTAAAGTGGTTAGCACACCTCTTGCTACACACTTTAAGTTAAGTACCATGCAGAGTCCTTCTACCAATGAAGAGAAAGAAGATATGGCTAGAGTGCCATATGCCTCAGCAGTAGGAAGTTTGATGTATGCGATGGTTTGCACTAGACCTGACATAGCCCATGCAGTTGGTGTTATTAGCAAATTCCTTTCTGATCCAGGAAGAGAGCATTGGGATGCAATAAAGTGGATTATGAGATATCTATAGGGTACTTCGAATTTGAGTCTCAGTTTTGGAAGTGGTGAGCCCAAGCTAGTTGGCTACACAGATTCAGATATGGCAGGTCATGTGGATACTCGTAAGTCTACTTCAGGTTATTTAATTACATTTGCAGGTGGTGCTGTTTCTTGGCAATCAAAGTTGCAAAAATGCATTGCACTTTCTACAACAGAGGCAGAGTTCATTGCAGCAACGGAAGCTTGTAAAGAGTTGCTATGGATGAAAAAGTTTTTGGTAGAGCTTGATTTCAAACAAGAGAGGTATGTTCTATTTTGTGACAATCAAAGTGCCATTCACCTTGCTAAAAATTCTACTTTTCATGCAAAATCGAAACATATCGATGTGAGATATCATTGGATTAGAGATGTACTTGAAAGAAAGTTGTTGGAACTTGATAAAGTTCACACCAATGATAATGGCTCGGATATGTTAACAAAAGCACTAGAAAGGGGAAAGTTTGAAAAGTGTTGTTTGCTTGCCGGCATGGCAAGTCCCTCCACATAGCCGAAGGGGGAGTTTGTTGTGTTCGGCTAGTGGGCAAGACAAGGGGCCCACATCCCTTATTAAATGAAAAAGAAATGCTTTAATAAGGAGAGAAGAAAAGACACAGCACTAGAGAGAAGAAGAAAAATAGCAGAGAAGAGAGAGAAAGCAGCAGAAACAAGGGAAAACGCAGTGGGAGAGGACAGATTCGATTTTTGCCCCTACAGATTCGAAAATTCTCCATTTGCCGATGTTTCAACCGTTGGATCGACGTGAAAATTGGACAGCATGTTCATGGCTTCTGGGAAACATTCTGAACGGTAAAGATTGTCGTCTGAGCTCTCTAAGGGGGCAGGTTAGGATAAAAACAGGACTGCACTTTTGGTAACCTTAAGTTTATCCTCTCTTACGGTTTTTGTTATCTACCAAGATTAGATTTTTAAATCTTGATGATTATTGTATGCCTCTAGTTTGTTGTACTAGAGAGAACTTTGGTGTACCATTATTATTGTTATAGTGGAAGGTTTGATTAAGCGGCCTACGGGTCCTGTGGTTTTTACCCGTTTTGGGGTTTTCCACGCTAAAATTACTGTGTTGATTTGATTCGTTGTTACTCGACTATTATTGTGTCTCCTGTGTTTGCTTTGTGATTTAGATCAGGTTCTAAAGATTGAAAAATCATATTCCGCATATTTGATTTAAGGTGATTTTTCTCAACACAATGTTCTCAAAAACATCTCTTAGGACTGGGCAACCTCAATGTTCCCTAATTAGCTGAATCAAGCTATTTTTGGCTTCAAGTGATAGTTGAATGGTCATTTGGATTTGAGTCCTAAAATAAAGAAAAAAAAGGTAATTAACAAAATAAATCTTGAACTATTAGATTAGTGATAAGTCAAATCTTAAAGTAATTTTGTGAACAGCTAAAACTTTGAATTATGAGAAATGAAGTAGGTAAACCACGCTGTCACGTTTTCCTTAAAATTTAATTTTTTTTTACAGTGGATAGGTCATCTTTCTGCACCGGAGCTGTACATGAAGTAGCTATACTCAAGGACTTAATTTCTGTAGCGGAAGACAAGTATCCACTGCATAAAGGGTATTTTTCACAGCGAAAATGGTAATTTCTGTAACAGATACTTGCCTTCCACTACATAATCTTAGTTTCCTTAGTGGAAACATATTTTTTATTCCTATATCAGTTAATGTATCAAAATATATTCTTCTAGATACAATAATAATCAAAGGATTTTTAATATTAGTTTCATACATATCGATCGTTGACTTAGTCATAAAGGTCGGTGAGTAGAAAAAAATATGATATAGGTTGGAAATAGACCAATTGAGATGCTAGACGTGTTTCAGGTTAAGATTGATGTTGATGTTGTGCTTTAGGTTGGGGTTGTGCTTCACCCTTGGGTTGTGCTAAGGAAACTAAGATTCTGAAGAGGAAGACAAGTATCCAGAGGAAGACAAATATCCACTGCAAAAATACCCTTTCCGTTATGGAAACTAGTCTTCCGCTACAGAAGACACATTTGTTAGTCTAATAGACATTAAATTATTTATTTTGATGATAATTGTTTAACTATTTAATAAGTTGTTTATTATGAATTTGTTGAATCAAGTGAATACATTATTAATCTTAATTAGAACTACCCTTTATGCGAGTATTAATGTTTACTAATGTGTTTGCCTAAGTCCATGTAGCTTATAGATTGATAATTGAGATTTAGAAAATTTAAAAAATGCAAAACACGGAGTATAGGTCAACTTTGGACAAGGGGGTAGTCAACCAAATAGGCTACAGAAGAGCCAGAATAGGGGAGTGGTCGACCAACACTGAGGAATAGTTGACCGAAAATCAAACAGTGTGCTCTGCAATTTACAATGGCTGGAAAGTAGTTGACCGGAGAAGAAGTGGTTGACCGGGAATTGGACAGAGTCGAGCGAAGTTTGAGATGTTAAGAAGAAGTTGACCAGGGCTGACAAAGTGGTCGTGTAATACCCTGCGTTAAATTAAAACCTTAACTTTTTCTTTTGAGCCATATAAAATTTTTTCTTTAATTTACTTAAAGCATGTGCAAAGAAAACAGATAAGAGTAATTAAGCGGAAATTGATAATAATTCAAAAACATGGTTTCAATGTTTTAAACAAAAGTCTATTGTTTAACAAAACATTTACCGTATTCAAAAACCATCATTACTGTTCAAAATAACCAGTATTACTTTCCGTGAGCCATAACCCTCAGGTCAAACCTGACTGATAACCCAAGAGCTCATCCTGCAACGCCTCCTCATCCATAGGTATATCGGTGACATCATGACAGTCACCTACATCACAGGATAAAACAATGAGCCTAACGCTCAGCAAGAAATAGAATGAAATGCAATGCTCAATGTTCATGCGTGTTTATGCAGTTTATCTTAGAAAAGAATCTATCTTTTCTGTCTTTACATTTCGTTATCAGAGAAAGAATATATCCTATGGTCATGTGGCTTAACCGTCACTTCAATGAGGAGATACATCAATTATGGGTGTCACCACCAATGACCGTCACCAATCTCTTCAGTTCAAGCATTGAAGATTTCTGGTACAAGAGAAATGATACATCTATGGTTCATGTGGCTTAACCGTCATTCCCTCTCTATGTGGGATGAGTTGCCTCCATTAGGGGTGTCATCACTGATGGACCGTCACCTATTCTCTCGAACCCCCAGACGCCTAATCATGATGCATGTATGTCATGCCATATTCAGTCCACAACATACAGAATATTTAAAAGGGAAACATAGCATTAACACAAAGAAATAACAGTTCATGGCTCAAGCTAAAACAATCCTTCTATCATATAGCATTTATCAATAATTTATAAAGAACAATTCAGGGGACTATTGTACTAGAAATGGGTTATTAAATAAATCATCTATGTTTTTATCAAACAGCAATTCACTAAATAAAATGGAACAACTTATCACTTAACAGGGCCGAGCCATCAAATCCGAAGCAGACTCCAAAAACACCAGCAGACCAGAAATACCTTCCTCTTTAACATATTTACTTTTCGACATAATGTTATTACGTAATCATTTCCACAGAATACTTCTTATATTCTTCATTAACCAAAGTCTCACTATTAGCAATAAAATAAAAATCATTGTTCAATCCGAGGTAGTAATCTAAAAGAACAAGGTAACACTTTTCCTAAGTAACCAACACTTCTCAGTCAATAATGAATCACATAGTAATATCAAATTATGCATGGCAAAAGCTATCCAGTGCCTCAAACCAACATAAAATTGCAATAACAAATCGCAGAACAATTCTTCACAGTAAGTAATAGAGGCAATATTTGAACAACTAACGTTTCTGTGATGTAGGCCTCCACTGGCCAACACATCTCATTCCTTACCTCACTTGAAGATTTTCCACTGCCGAACCCTCTCCTTCACACCACAGCAGCGCACACCCACGTAGCACACTCTAAGAATTCAAGGCTGCAACCTCCTTTTTCTCACTCTCACTCGCTCTTTGGAAAAAAACACAAAACTCTTCCCCCTTTCTTCCTTTTCTCCACTCTTTCTTTCTACTCTCTATAATATGAAAGTCCAGGTTGCTTCACCTTTCTTCTGCCATTGCTTTATAGATAGAACAAAGCTTACCAGGGAAGCTAAGGCTGATGGGCATTCACCAACATCGAAGGAAGTGGACCAATACTCATCCGCCACATAATAATGTTATCGCTTTGGGAAAGGTGTCCATCGGTTGAAGATTTGCCGCTGTCGAAAATCACTGCCCCCGAAAAATAGCGTTGGAGCAGTTAAGCAGGCCATGATTTTGCAGAATATCACATTATAGGTCGAGCAGTGCTTGACCTGTCTACCTTCAAAATTTGTTTTCTCCAAGCATAAGTCGAACAGTGTTTGACCTCTCCCACTACAGATTCACATTTTCCACTAGCTCGACCTACCTCTCCCACTACACTTCGCCAATTTAATTCTTTTTACAAGTCCTTGTCTTCTCTCTCCCTATTTGTTTCTTAAATAATTTAATACTTCCCTTTTTTTAATTATATTTCTACTGCTTTAAAATTAATTCTATACCTTAATTAATCCAACAATATTTCAATCTTAATCTTCATTTCATTATATCAAGTGTATCATACACAATTATGGAACATATTTTCATTTATCAAAATATTTATTTCATAAATTCCTTTACATTTTACATAGAGGGATTTATCCGGGTATTACATTCTCCCCTCTTTAACAAAATTTTGTCCTCAAAATTTAGCTAACGAAATAGCTCCAAATACTTGGCTTCCATGTCCTCTCTTCTTTCCCACATAGCTTCTTCTGTTGAATGGTTTTGCCATAATACCTTCACCAGTGGGATCTGCTTGTGTTGAAACTCTTTAACCCTTGAGTCCAGAATCTGAATAAGTCTTTCTTCATAGCTTAAGTTTGATTGAACTTCCACATCAATATTAGGTACTATTTGAATTGGATCTTCGAGGCATTTCTTTGGCATTGATACATAAAATACATTGTGTACACCTTCCATGGAAGCTGGCAGTTGCAACTAATACGCCACCTTCTTGACTCTTTTTGTGATTGTAAAGGAACCAATATATCTTGGTCTTAGCTTCCCTTTCTTTACAAATCGCATGACTCCCTTGAACGGTGATATTTTTAGAAACACCAAGTCCCCTTCGTTGAATTCCAAGTCCTTTTGGTGGTGATCGACATAACTTTTCTGGCGACTTTGAGCGGCCAACATTCTTTTACGGATAATTGCAACTATTTTGGAGGTTTACTGTATCATATTTGGGCCATAAAACTCAGTTTCACCAGTCTCGCTCCAATACAATAGGGATCTCATACAGTGCTTCATAAAGTGTCATTCCAATAGTCGCTTAGAAGCTGTTATTATAGGCAAATTTCACTAAGGGTAGCATGTAACGACCCGGATTTTCTTCGTAAATTCCTTTTAAAAACGCGTTAAAATTTATGAAAGAATTATCAGAGTGCGAGCCGGGCCGTTAGAAAACACTTAAAAACATTGCATAAATATTACATATGCGGAAGCGTAAATATTGAAAGAAATAAACTCGCCATTTAATTACAATTTAGGAAAACTTAATTAAATCAAATTACGACCCAATTATCTTTGCTTTTCATAGCCTGGCCAACCGCAAGTCTGCTTGCGTGCAAATCGCTCATCAACTGTGTGGAATCCATATGTTATCTTCTTCTGCGAATACCTACACCACGAGTAAACTGTAAGCCTAAAAAGGCTTAGTAAGGAAAGATTTAATAATAAAAAATAGAATTTAATATCATTAAAACAAATAAAGAACCGATTGTGAATCACCTGTATAACAGGAAATGCAAAACTTAAACATTTACAAGGGAAACTGCTAATATGAAGAAAATTATTTACGGAACAACAATGAAGTAAAGCATTTAATTGCAGGACTAACAATGAATATCACAAATAACCCTAGCAATACTAATATGAAGGAAGTTAACTTTAGAGTAACAATGAATTATCTACAGAACACTAATAACACTAATGTGGAGCATTCACAAACAGAGAACACTAATAGCACAAACAGAGAACACTAACATCAATATAATAACAACTAAATCTACCGATCATTCACAAACAGGGAACAGAATCGACCAAGAAACATCCAGAACAAACACAACAAGGTAACCTATCCTATACTCGTGGGTAGGGCTTAGACGGCCGAACTCTACCCTTTCCTTACCTATTACTGAAACCGCAAGCAAGACGTCCAACTCTTGCTCACGGCAGCTTCACAACAGTAGCTCCATCAGTCCACGTATGACAGCAGCTCCATCACACGGACAACAGCTCACTCCAGCTTTAGGACCACCCAAGCCATCCCCTGTCTTCCCTCTCAACTCTGTCTCAGCCTTCCCCAATACCAGAGAAGCTCTCCGCCATTTTATCTTCCAACATGCCCGACAGCTTCCTCATTTTTCTTCAACCACCCACTGCCTCCACATAAATTCATTAACCAACCCAGTAAATGTGCTCCCCCATTGTGTGTGTCGGCAGAATGACCCAGCTGGAAAGTCCAAGATTTGACTCAGTAGTCCACGATTCAACCCAATTGAACTGAAGCCTAGTCCAGCCCAAACGTCCAGCCTGCCCAGACCCGAGAGCCTCGCTTGCCAGACTAAATGAACGCCGAACTCGTCGCTCACTGCCATCCTGACGCCGGAAACTGCTCCTTGCCAACGCCCAATCAACGAAAAGCAAAGGAGAAGGGAGAATCATTGAACCCACCTCGACCCGTCGCCAGGAATCGCCATTAGCAGAACCTCCGATTTTGGGAGCCCTAGCTGCCGTCGTTTGACAATGACCAGCCGCCTGCACGTCGTCGCTCGTTCGAACCCGCCGCTCATCGGACTCGCCAGCACCGTCGTCGTCCATCGTCGCCGTCGCTCATCGCGGATCCGTTGCCCACAAGCTCCGATTTCTCCCATTCCCTCGTCTCGCTCTGTGCCCGCGAAGATGAAAACATAGAATGACCATTTGGCCATTTTTGTTGTTTTTATTTTTTTATTTCATTTCTTCTTTAACTAAAACAAAACCCAATCATCCAATTAATCCCCATTACCTTTTAATTACTCCATTAAATTTCTCTTAAATAAAATAATTAAATAATTCATTTAATTAAATTATTCTCAATCTAATTTAAAGTTCCAATTTACCATTTATTAAAATGTCCGTCAATTGATTTAATTTAACAAATTAAATCCAATTTTATCACTAAAATATCTGTAGGCCTAACGCTCATAATACGTTCTGTAATATCCCGATAATTAAAAATATCGGGGTGTTACACAGCATCTTCCCTCATCCGATTTGAAACTCAAGTATGCAAGCACGTGACATATCCTCTAGGATTTGAATTGTTCGTTTGCTCTGGCCATCAGTCTGTGGGTGAAAAGAGGTGATGAACTTCAATTTTATGCCCATTGCCTTATTCAAACTCTTCTAGAACACAGAAGTAAACTACGGATCCCGATCGGATACAAAGGAGACCGAAAATCCATGCAATCATACGATCTCCTTAACATATAGGTCTGTGAACTGATTCATCTTGTATGTCATCTTCATTGGTAGGAATAACTATAGTGAAAAATGATAACAATGAATTGATCCCTACAAGGACAGTTACACGGTGGCAAGTCTGCATTGACTATAGAAAATTAAATAAGGCCACAAGAAAATATCATTTTCCTTTACTATTCATTGACCAAATGTTGGACAGACTAACTGGTTACGATTACTATTGTTTCCTTGACAGGTATTCCTTATACAATCAAAGAGTTATAGCTCCAAAAGATCAAGAGATGACAACATTCACTTGCCCTTACGATACATTTGCATATAGAAGAATACTATTTTTCAATACCCCTGTGACCTTTCAAAGATGTATGATGACAATTTTCCGTGGCATAGTCAAGGAAATTATGGAAGTATTTATGGTAGACTTTTGTGTATTTGGATCAACATTCAACACATGCCTTCACAATTTGTCTCTCGTATTACAAAGATGTCAAGACACCAACTTAATACTTAATTAGGAGAATGTCACTTCATGGTAAAAGAAAGATTTGTTTTAGGACATTGAGTGTCATCTAAAGGATTAGAAGTCAATCGAGAAAAGATAGCTTTAATTGAAAAATTTCCTTCTCTGACCAATGTAAAAGGAGTCATAAGGTTTTTGGGTCACGCTAGATTTTACCGGAGATTTCTCAAGGATCTTTCAAAAATTGTTTAGTCACTTTGTCATCTCCTTCAAAATGATGCATCATTTGTGTTCAATGAAAACTGTTTGCAAGCATTTATTGCAATGAAGGAAAAACTTATTTCAGCTCCCATCCTGATAGTACCTGATTGGAGCTTACCATTTGAAGTGATGTGCAATGTAAGTGACTATGCATTAGGAACTATTCTTGGGTAGAGACAAGAGAAAATATTTCGAGCCATTTATTATGCTAGTCGTACTCTCGATAATCTTCAACAAAATTACACTACCATAGAGAAGGAAATGTTAGCAGTAGTTTATGTATGTGACAAATTTTGACCTTACATTGTCGAGGAAAAATCATTGTTTATACTGATTATGCAGCCATTTGGTACCTCTTCCAAATAAAGATGCTAAACCACGATTGATTCGATAGATCATGCTACTGCAAGAATTTGACCTTAAAATCAAAGACAAATGAGGTTCAGAAAATGTCATGGTAGACCATCTATTTTGACTAGAACCCCAAGAAAAAGAAGAAGAAGAATCTATCAATGAGGCATTCCCTGATGAGTAACTATTTTCACTCACTGCAAAACTACAATGGTATGCAAATTATGTGAATTACCTAGCGTGTCGAACACTCCCACTTGGTCTTTCATTTGATCAGAAAAAGAAATTTTTACATGATGTGAAATTGTATTTATGGGATGATCCACTAATGTTCAAATATTGTCCTAACCAAATCAAAGACGATATGTACCAAAAGATGAAGTTCAAGACATTATTAATCAATGTCATTCATCCCCATATGGAGGTCACTTTAGGATCACAAAAACTGCTGCCAAAATATTACAATTTGGTTTCTATTGGCCCACATTTTTTTGTAAAAACATGTGATTGATGCCAACGAATGGACACTATATCATGATGACACAAGTTATCACCGACTAATATTTTGGAAGTTGAAATTTTTGACTTTTGAGAAATTGATTTTATGGGATCTTTTCCAACATCATGTAGTCACATGTACATTTTGTTAGCGGTTGACTATGTCTCAAAATGGGTAAAAGTGATAGCAACATCAACTTATGATTCAAAAGTGGTGATAAAATTTTTGTAAAAAAATATTTTTAGTTGATTTGGCACCCTACGAACAATTATTAGTGATGGGGGTATACATTTTTGCAATAAATTGTTCACTAACCTTCTCATTAAATACGGAGTAAATCACAAAGTGACACTTGGGTATCCCGTGAAATTTAAAACTTTTTTGTTTCTTTTGTAAAACAGTGGAAGACTTTTTTTTATTTTTATTTATTTATTTATTTTTTTATAAAACTCAATCATTAAACTCCTTTACTTAAAACCCTTTACAATTCGCAGCGGAAAACTTTTATAAATAAAATCAATCATTTTTAGAATACAAAAAATAAACCTTTTACAACTCTTTTATAATCATTTTCTTTTAAATCCCTTTAGCCTAACCAGCCACAAGATCTGCGTGTGCAAATCTTTTATCGATTGCTCTTAACCTATTCTTCTGTTCGTGTACCTACATCGCAAGACTTAACTAATGAGCCTAAGGCTCAGTAAGTGATATAAAAGAAAACTATAAGCATGCTATGCATCTTTTAAAATATGTGTCATTATTCATTTTCGTTTTCTTTTATCTTATACATGTTAATCTCTTTTCTTTTGTTTCTGTGTCAGACATTACTTACTGGTCCGTAAAAACTGTTTAATTATGTGTTTTGGTTGTCGGGTATTACTTACCGGTCCAACCTCTTTAATTACGTGCTTTGGTTGCCGGGCATTACTTACCGGTCCAACCTCTTTAATTACGTGCTTTGGTTGCCCGACATTACTTACCGGTCCAACCTCTTTAATTACGTGCTTTGGTTGCCTAGCATTACTTACCGGTCCAACCCCTTTCATTACGTGCTTTGGTTGTCAGACATTAATTACCGGTCCAACCTCTTTAATTACGTGCTTTGGTTTGTTAGACATTACTTACTGGTCCAACCTCTTTAATTACGTGCTTTGATTGCCGACATTACTTACTTCCAACCTCTTTAATTACGTGTTTTGGTTGCCGGGCATTACTTAATGGCCAACCTCTTTAATTACGTGCATTGGTTGCCGGACATTATTTACTGGTCCAACGTCTTTAATTACGTGCTTTGGTTGCTAGACATTACTTACCAGTCCAACCTCTTTAATTACATGCTTAGGTTGAGTTGAATGCTCCTCCTCATTAAGTTTAGACATCTCCAATGACTTTCAAGATTAAGACAACAATAAACAAAAAACGGGGTCGTCTGGGGATGTGTAATTGAGTTGGCTGCTCTTCCTCGTCAAGTTTAGACATTTCCAATGTCTTTCAAGTGATTGTCCATTCTGATCCAGGGACGTCCCATGCTTGATCCAACAAACATGGAATGTTGTCCGCCATTGCCTTTGGAAAATGGCAGACTCAATTCTGGCTGTCAATCCCAATAAGGGACGTCCCTCGCTCGATCCAATGGCCATGGAATGTTGTCCGCCATCGCCTTTGGAAAATGAAAGATTCAATCTTGGTCGTCAATCCCTATAATGGACATCCCTCCTTTGATCCAACAGCTATGGACGATCATCTGCCATCGCCTTTGGAAATTGACAAATTCAATCCTGCCAGTCAATTCCGAGCGGTGGACGTCTTTCCTCGATCTAGTGGCAATTGACAACACTCGATAACTGGCTGGAGGGACGTCCCTCGCCCCCCAATAATCTTCCAACGCACGATAACTAGTAGGGGGGACGTCCCTCGCCCCTTGATAATCGACGTCCTTTGTCTTCGTTCGACGATCCTTAACGTCAACAAAACGTTGGCATTAACATCGACGGATTTGGACATGAAACGTGACTGTGAGGTTGCCGGCGAGAATTTTTCATAGTTCAAAGTTTTAGTTGTTAGCAAAATTTCTTTAGGGTTTGACTTGTCGTTGATCCTAAACTATAGGGTCTACGGTGTTAATTTCTAAAATGTATTTAATCCTTTTTTCTTAGTATATAATACGTAATGTCAAAGATGTACGGTCACATTTTGAGCTTGGTTAAAAAAGAAAAATAGAAATCAAATGTTGATATGAACAGGAATGATTTTTCTGCATGTAGGACAAGATCCACGTAAATGAAGCCATGTGTCTATGCATTCCAAATGGAAGAAATGTTCGCAATTTGGAAGACTTCTTGCAATGTCTCCATCCACCAAATCCTAAGACAAACGAGCAATGCAAACTCCGATTATTCAAAGACCAACATAATAAATACAACATAAATGAACGAAAAACAAAGAAAAAAAAAGGTTATGTTTGCGTGACAAATGCCTCTGTGAGGGCCAAAGACCCAAAAGTAAATGAAACTGTGCAATCTCATATCAATTCAAAGAAGTGGATGCAATGACACATTAGTACGATCAATCTTCAACTAGTATAAGGTATTTTAGGAAAGAAGAAAGTCGTATTGTCATAGACTCAAGGCAAAAAATATTATATTATTTGTGGAGATCGGATTGCTACAGTTTGTGTTCAGTTTATAAATATTTTTATATGAAAAAATCAAGTTCATAATACATCTTTCAAAAAATAAGTACAGTACGTAGAAGTATTCATAAATGTCAAAAGGATTGAAATTTATTATAGTTTACCTCCAAACATATGGAGCAACGAAAGACATTGCTTTGTGGTTCATTCTTTAATCTGCATGAGTGAAACTCAAACATTGGCAGCTTTTGAACACAGTTTTTCGATAATCCTTCAGACCCAGAATCTTCAATGTCTAAAATTTCTCTATATATCGATTCAACCATCTGAAATGCCAACAAAATCCTCTTTTAAATTATTATTTATCAAAACTTTTCAATCTTAATTTGTAGAATAATATTGATCGAACAAACTATTTCTAATGGGTAATTATTGAATAAAACATCTTGGTTTGATTCACAAACAACTTGACAACCTCAAGAGTTCAGCCAGACGGTAAATGGAGTAGTTAACTATGTTTAAAAATAAGAAGAAATAGTGGCAGGTTGGCAGGAATTAATAACATGTAGAATAGGATTCTTTTAGAGTTTTAAAATTGCCTACTTACCAAATATTCAACGAATGCATTCCCAGTCACCAAACTAGCCAAAAGATCTACCTGTAAATTCAATAGTTGAAGTTGAATGACCATTAGAGTATGGTATAGCAGCTTAAAAAGACTCATCTAGCATGCTCTTACGTAGAACTTTCTTTAATTTTTTTTTGAGGAATTGAATCTGTGAACAATTTTTATAAACTTACTTTAGACAATGAAGGACGTTCAGCAGCAAATTCAAGCAATTGAATGGCTACAAATACCCCAGTAATGGCTCCCATTCCAGCACCATTTAGGAACCCAAACCCCTTACTCTGTCCATTCATGGCTCCAAAGATAGTCCCCATTAATGAACCTCCTGCAAATATCAAGCATCTTTCAGATATTGTATGAACTTTTTCTTAAAAAGTAAACTGTAAAATATGAGTATTTCGTCTATTTGTTGCTGCACATTTTACGATGTTCTGAAAATTAGGGTTGCCACATATAAAAGTCGTCTTCCGACCCTAAAAATCATTATTTTATAGAGTACATAAAATTGCGTAAATAATGTGATGTTAAATACATAATTACGTTGCAAGAAGGCACATATTACCTACAGCAAGAAAGCATGCAAATGCAACAAAAGCTATTCTCTCTGACAGCGTAATCAAAAACCCAATTCCCTGAAAAACAGCTGAAACCAGAACCTCCATGAAAGACACAGCCTCTTTGCACATGAGAGACGCCATTTTCTGACCAGTGAAAGATCCTTTAAACATGGGTTTTGCTTTGGAAAGAGAAGAAGAAGAGCCATAAGAATTTATAGGGTGAGCTCGGAACGAGCATTAATGAAGGCTAAGGGTAAAGCTTAAAGGAAAGTTTACATGATGGAGAAGATACATGCATTAAGCTATGTCTCTATGGCTTGCCTGACATTGTCAGGAAAACGATATCCGTCTATAATTGGATGGATAAGTCACACATGGGTTTTTTCAATAAAAATAATTGCATATAATATTCTTGATTTTCTTTTCTATAATTTTGTGCGGATGATTATTTCCAAACCATTTCTGAAGCACAGACAGCAATTCAGTAGATAAGTTGGACAGGCAGAAAGGGAAAGAGGGAAGGTATTGGAAATGCTTTAGAAAGCCAGTTCTCGAAATCATCATCCCAAAAATAGGGAAAGAAAAACATCGAAGGAATCGATTTTCACTTCAAAAATGGTAAACTTAAATTATTGTATTTATTCTTCAACTCTCTACAAAATAATTGAGGTGTTACTTTTGTCTTTAAGCCTAAAAAATAACTAAGAAAAACCATGAGCTGGAGACGTGGTTTTTTTGGGAGATCTATGGGCAGAGATTTGAATGATAAATGTTATGTGATGGGAGTTAATTCAAAGAAAAACCCAAGTTCATACTATCGAACATTAAAGAAGTTCCAGCCATGAAATTATTATTTTTATCAGAAACTAAAATTTGGCGAGTCATTATTTTGTAGATCTTTTTTCAAAGTTGAGTCTTTCTTCATGGATCAATAATAAAAGAGTTTGTTTGTTTCCTTTGGTGCATTCTCTTTGCCGGAGGAAATCAATCTTGATCAAAGATGGCGCGCTATCCAAATAAATTGAGGTGGCTTTAATGGCGGTGGTTTTGTTTATGTGCATACTCATACACCTTGTTTCACTGTTCTACTGTTTTCTGCTTCATTCATCCTCTTCGTCATCGATGGTGATTTCGTGCTTTTTACTTTTACTCTTTTTTTTTTTTCCTTCTACCGCATCTGTAAAAGCCTGCAGATTAATTAACTATGTTTCAAATTTTAATATTTGCCTTGAAAAAAATAACGATTTTGATGATAAGAATAATGCTATTTTATTCTCTATTACTACTTTGTATTCTTACTTCCTCACTTAATAAACATTAAGATATACAATTAATTATTTATTTTAACTATTTATAAATTATTACATTAATTGTATCAATCAATGTTTGACACAAGTAAGACTTATAGCATAGTAGACTAGAATTGCCCTTGTATAATAGACTTGAGTTCTCTCGTAGGAGGTTGCACCGTTTGTTGATTATTGGCTTCACAATTTTGAGAGGCATTAGCACTATTTCTTGTCATCATTGTTGAAAAGGAAATTCTACTAAGAAAGGAGAGTCACAAGTTCAAAATAGTGTTATAATACCAAAGGATGTGCTAAAGGAAGCGAGAAACGAACGTCCGAAATGCAAAGGGAACTGTGTAGACGTCCTCAAGGAATGGCAAAAACCTGGAGTAGACGTCTTCAAGGAGTGCAGATATCTACAACAGAAAGTTGCTCTCGAGAGCTAGCATTCACAAATTGGAATTGATGCCATGTGCACATCACAGGCTTGATAACTCAAAGAGCAGATGTAATACCCCGAATTTTTATATTGAAATTTAATAAGAATAATTGAAAAGTAATTATGGATATTTGGATTAATTGGAAAATTATTAGGGTACTACCAAAAACGTAATTATTATCAAGCGATATTTAAAATAAATCAAAATTTTAAATTGAGTTGAGAGTAATTTAATTAAATGAAGGATTTAATTAAATTATTAAAGAGAAAATTATTGGATAATAATTAGGGTTAAGTTAATGGAGTTAATTGGAAATTGGGTCAAATAATATACTAAAGGTATATTTAATAATTATAGATTTATTAAATAAATTAAAATAAATAAATGGAATTATAATTTAAAAAGGGAGAAATAGGGATTTAACCGGTTTGGTTCGACTCGGTTCGGAACCAATTATGTGGTTCGGTTTTAGTTAAATTAAGAAGAATAAATTGAGATTTATTAAATTTGTTGGAATTAATAATTTGAAGGATAATTAAATAAAGGATTAAAGTGCGAGAAGATGAGGGCTAAACCGGTTCAGTTGAACCGGTTTATGCTAATTGCTGGTCCGGTTCAAATATTAAAGGGGAAATTTAATTTGGGCTGCAGTTTGCTGAAGAACAAATAGAGAGAGAGAGAGAGAGAGAGAGAGAGAGAACCGAGAGGGAGTGAGAGCGCGACAGAGAGGGAGACGACGAGTAAGGGACGACTGCATCGGAGATGGACTCGAGCTCGGGCTCAAGTGAGCGTTGTCTAGTGAACGGCGAACAAAAGGTGAGCGAACGGCGACGGAAGCTGCGATTTGCAGGGGCGGGTTGGACCAGTCGGAACCTCGAAGCTGGGATTTTCTGAGCGAGGTTAGTCATGGTTGATTCCATGTCAATTTTTCCTACTGCGTTTGGAATTGTGGCGGTGAGTTGTAGGGGATGGAAAATCGGCAGTGGTGATTTGCATTGGACAAGGACAACTACGACTTGGCGAAGGCAGCTATTGGTTTGGTTTGCTCGTGATTTGACCGAGCCGGTTTGCGGTTCTTGCTTTGGTGAATACGGCAGAGTGTGGCTCAAGGTGTTGGCATGGGTGAGAAAGATTCAGCCTAAAAATCTGGATATGTGGCTGGAATCATGGGATAACCTGTTACAACATTTCAAATTCAGTCGTTTGATTATATATTCTGTGTGAGAGAGGGCACCACAACGGGAGAAATCTGAAGGAAATTGAGGGACTGCAGTGAACTCGGGTGTTTGGATTGCATCTGGTGAAGCTTCAGTATGAGACCGAACCCCCAGAAGCGATCTCTGTTTGGGCAGCGCCTTTCCTTTGAGGTAAGGCTTCTGCGAAATTTGGATTCCTCAGTCTTTATTGACGAGCAGTACGAATTGATTTGGATTTTGATATGGTTTCTTCTTTGTATGTCTTCGATTGAGGTAAATAGCTGCGGTGTTGGAGCTGTTGCTGCTCCCTCGAGTTTTCTTTAGGTAACAAAGTCTTTCTCTGTTTGAGTGATAGGTCTGTTAAAATGTTATGAAGGAATTTTTGGATGATAATGAATAATGTGATCTATGCTCTCGGTGATAAAGTTTTGTATTTTCTTTTGTTATCTATTGGACGAATTGTTGGAAAATAATAATCTGTTGGTTTGGATGCTTCTGTGGCAGTGTTGGAAATAATTCCCTGATTAACTATTGCCTTGTTAAAATGACTAAGGATATGTTCTGTAAGAGTTATTGTTGGAGATTCTGGCCTGTGATTGAGCTATGATTGATTCTCTATTGTTGACAGCCTTAGTGTTCGATTGTGAAACGTGATTATATGCTGCGTTTTGGTCATTGTCTTGAGTGATATTGTTGGTTTTGCTTTGGATATCTGTTGCTGAACGTTGATAGGTATTCATACCCTGTTGATTTAGTGTGTTCTGCGTTTTGATTACCGATTGGATTTTGGTCTCCATTGTGCTATTGTAATGATAGTTATGAGATAGGATTTGAGTTCTGTGATTAATTGCTGCCTCGATATATGTTCAGTTGCCGGAAGTATGTTGTCCTACTTTAATTACAACCTGGATTAGATATTGCTAAGACTATGCCCTGTTGCTTGGATGTAATCCTATGTCTATTTACTGCTTGCTCTTCTGGATACGGATCAATGCTTTGATTTGTGCTCTGTTGCTAGTTTGGAATGTTGTTCTCTCTGTCTTATTAGAGTTTTGATAATCAAAGGATATAATTTGGTAAATGCTTTATGATACATGGTACTTTGTTGGTTTACATTAGGGTCACTAATTAGATAAATATATTTTGATAAATTTGATTAAGTCATTGTACACTGCTTGGTCGATAAATGTTGGTGTTCATACCCCGTTTGGTTATCATTCTAGATGTTCGCATTTTGGGGCTATAATCTATTGGGATGGAATTAAGTTGGTTTTCGCTATGTGTTGAACTTAATTTCTAGACGCCATCAGTCGAGATTAATCTATTAAGCTGAGTTGTAATTTATGAAGCGGTTTCGTTTAGGAATCCTATTAAGTAGCGTTTAAGAATTAAGAGTAGAAAAGACATTCAGATTAATAGGTTGATTAAGTAATTAAATTAATAATTAAATGTTATTAATTGTGAAGGTACTAAAGACGGAAGAAAAGGATAACGAATAATCGTTGAGCGCTTTAAGCAATCGAGGTAAGTGATATGCATGTGTTTTGGTCTTCGGGCACTACATCACAAGAATAGGATATGCATGTTTCGTTGCTTATCGCTTTCCTAGCATGTTTCGTTGTTTACAGCTTTATTAGTATATGATTAAGCATGCTTCGTTGTTTACAGTTTTTAAGAGCACGTTTCGTTGTTTACAGTACTTAAATACACGTTTCATTGTTTATTGTTTTTATAATGTATGAATCGTACGTTGACTGTTTATTTACGCTTTCATATGAACTGTTGTATGCTTTCATGAGCATCACGCATCACAATTTTCAAAAGAATATGAAAATGATTTTTATGCACGGTTTTGAAAAGGAAAGACGGAAAACAAAAAGAAGTACAAATAAACAGAAAACGAAAAGAAAATACAAAGGAACGATTAAGAAAGATAAAGAAGAAGATTCTTTTGGACTAGTAGGCTAAGCCCGGCGCAGAAACAAAAGAAAAGAAAAGATAAAGAAGGAGATTCTTGTGGACCGGTAGGCCAAGCCTGACCCAAGAACAAAAGAAACAAAAGAAAAGATAAGTAAAGAGAAGAACATAAAAAGAGAAACGGATACGAAAACGGAAACGAAAATAGTATGAGCACAGATACCGAGATGAAAACGGGAATAGAAACAAAAACGAAAACGAGTTTTCATAATTGGAAACGGATACGGATACAGATACGGATACAGATACAGAAACAGACACGGATACAGAAACGCGTATGATCACAGATATCGAAACGGATACAGAAACAGAAATAGAAAGAAAATACGTCAATGTGAAAAGATAAAGATAAAAAGAAAGAGAATGAAAAAAGAAACTGCATAGGGTTTTAAAATGGCACAACATGTACATGTAGCATATTAAGTATTATCACTTATTGAGCGTTAGACTCATAGTTTATGTCTTGTGATGTAGGTACAAGTACAAGAGATATAGTGAACAGATTAAGGAGTAGTCGATGAAAGATTTGCACGAGCGAGACTTGTGGCTGGCTAGGCTAAACGAAAGTAAAGAGAAAACGAATTTTGTAAATGTAAAGTAACATTTTATTCATTTATTGTCTTTTCAAATAAATGATTTATGTTTCCGCTGTAAATTGAGAAAAAAGAATTTTATAATAAGTCTTCCGCTGTTATAACGATTTTAATAACAAGCAAAAGTAAAAGGGATTTTAACAATGTTTTTTACTATTGTTTTATAAAAGAAAAGAAAATTTTTTGAATTTCACATATTTTTAAATATAAGAAAAATCGGGTCGTTACAGCAGACATCTGCAGTGAAAATCCATAGTAAAATATTGGTCTCAGAAGAGATCTTCAAAAAAGAATAGGAAACATGTGTGTGGCACACGCTAAAAATTTGTGGGAGCAGATATTCTAGAGAGAAGCGGAGATCTATAGCAGATAGATACCTTGGGAGCAAACTTCCATGGAAAGGCGAGGATTCACGTGCGCGACACATGCTAATAATTTGGGGAGCGGATATTCGAAGAGGAGCAGATATCCAGAGTGGAAATTCACAACTCGAATTACGTGTGAAACATGGATGGTCGTAGTGGACAATAATTGCATGGTCTCGATAGTCAAACTAACTTGATCGCTTCGACTTCACTTGGACGCGGAAAACTAACTGCTCAAAAGATTGAATCTTCAATTAAAAACTTGAATTTCCTCTCGATTGATATGAATTAAAATTCTCCAATTTTCTGAGATATAAATTGGGCGATTAAGTGCAAGTTGGTCTGAAAAGTTGACTTCTTATATCCTCTAAGTTCAATGATTATCTTCAACGAAAAGGAGTTCTCTGACTTAATAATTCATGAGTTAGTGCAACCTTGTTAGGAATTCACTCTACTGGAAATGAGATGAGAAAGATGCAGTAGGGACAAGAAGCTTGAGCCAAAACTCATTAACACTCAAACTGTTGAACACGCTCAATCGCTAACTTACGGTCTTCTTTTATTCAAAACTCCCCCTTACATCATCCCTAAGTGAAGTATAAATACCACAAAAAATTAGGGTTAAAAGTCATAAGGGCAAAAGTACAAAAACATCCTTACAATAACAACTAGTGCATACTCGGCCAAAACATATTCAAATCGAATAATACTTATAAATCATCCTTACATCCAAATTAGACAAATCATAATAAAATGAATAAAATCTTTAAAAACATAATTAAATTCTTAATTGCCAAAAAATTTCCTTGTAGTAAGCCTTTAAGCTCTTCCTACCAATGATACTAGGTTCTACTCGAGC
Source organism: Begonia loranthoides (assembly GCA_022433065.1). Lineage (NCBI taxonomy): Eukaryota > Viridiplantae > Streptophyta > Magnoliopsida > Cucurbitales > Begoniaceae > Begonia > Begonia loranthoides. The sequence continues at coordinate 22,021,131 of CM039470.1, read as the reverse complement.
TAGATCTTCCACTCCCATTTAATAATACGTTTGGGCATTTCTTCATCCTTGGTGCTTGGAGGGTCTTCCAAATTATCTTGGAAATATGTACCTGTAAAATAAGGAGACAAATGAAGGCTTATTAACCTCTTGCTTGTGTCCATGTGATGGTAACCAGTGACACATGAAGAAGAGAGGCAGAGAGATTGACAACGGAGCACAATGTGAGGCGAAGACGCACTCCTTCAATTTTCAAGGGATGACATGGCGTCAATGAACATGGTTTCATAGCATTATTCCAATTTGTATATTACACAGTTTTCTAGCTCGTGGATTACCTAGGTGTCAAAGGATATCACATCGAGGTGCTGAAGAGATAGAGTGCATGTGCGCCAAGTAGCTTGGCTAACGAGTGTTGTATCGTTAATGGCAGTTTTAGAAAATTGTTATGTGGGTCCCCGAGATTGTTTCTATCGGTTTCTAACATGCTTTTTGTAATGATCCAAAATTTTATAAATTTGTAACTCAACGTACTAAGACACTATTACATTTAAGTTTATAATTTTTTTTCATTTTTGGAGTACAATTGGAAATATGTAGTTTGGAAGTGCATAAAAACTTATTTATTGAATGTGTTTGGAGAGAGATGAAAATTAAGACTCATTTTACACATTTGGAGAGTGGTTTGTGTAGGATCTATATAACTCTGGGGGGGGGGGGGGGGGGAATAAAAGATAAAGAAGAGAAATATAAAACTAAGTTATTAACACAACACGCTTCAAGACTCTTTGAATCCTTTCACTTCAACCTCACAGGTTACACTTGATTGAACTTTGAGGGTGTCAATCCAACCTTACAAATGGGTTCACCGTCTCTCACACTCAACAAGTAATTGTTTTTTTTACAAATTTCAACACTCAAATCCTCACTCTCAAAATGGATATCTCCAAAGGTTACACTGTGAATGAGGTATCTTAAGCAATAGCAAGAAGGCTCAAATGGTCGCACAAATTGGTAGCACTTCGTCTTTGATAGATAGCTCAAGATAATTTTCACTCGGAGTCTTTATCTATTTATAAATTTCTTCACCCAAGTTGTTGTGCAGTTGACCACTTAACCAATTTGATTGACCGTCATTTGACCGTTATGTGCAATTCTTCTCCATACGGGTCGACCATTTTCCTCAGTTTTGTCAACCGTGCTTGTAATACCTTGAATTTTCATACCGGAATTTAATAAGGATAATTAAAAAATAATTTGGGGTACTTGGATTAATTGGATAATCATCAGGGTATTACTAAAGACATATTTAGTTGATTATAATTCAATGGAATTTTTTGGATTATAATTATGGTTAAATAAAATGAAATTAATTAGAATTAAAATGTAAGATAATTAATGGGGATGATTAAATGAACATTAAGTGAGGAATTAGTTAAATATAGAAATAAGGAAATTGAAATAAAAGTAAAGGGTTAAATAGAGTGGATGATGGGTGAACCGGTTCTCCTTGAACTGTTTTGGTCTAGATGAAAAGGGGACAATTGTCCCACTTGTGTTCCTAGAAATCAATACAAAGAGGGGGAGAGCGGGTCTAGCCGCGACATTTTGTGGAGGAGAAGATAGAGATCGAGGGAGTGAGGCCGAGCGATCGAGAGATCGGGGACGATATGAGAGAGAAGGATTCGGGCTCGGCTATTTCGAGGAGAGAAGTCTCCTTCACACTGAGTGGGTCCGGCGTGCGACGTTCGGCGTCACCTAGGGCGGCGAGTGCGAACGTCGTCGCACAACCCACGGAACCACGAGACTGGTGTGGCGAGGCGGAAACGTCCGAGCTGCTAGAGCAAAAGAGTCTCGGGCTGGGAATTCTAGCGCCAAACCGAGGTAAGCATTTTGGTTCCATTACACTTTGTTGATTTGATTCTGAACTCTGTGTTGTCGCGGGAGTGGCGGTGAAGGATTGATTGTGATGAAATGGCAATGGTGATGAAGCAGCAGGGAATCACAATGCTAGCGGCTGACAGGGTCCTTCGCATTGGGCCGCAACCAGGGTGTCGATCGGGCCCGTGGAGTTGAACCCGGTTCGTGAAGGGTTGTGTTCTGCCCGTGGAGATAATTCTCCATGTTTCTCTCTTTCTAGCTGGCATTGCACTCAGTTAATGAAATGAAAGCAAGAGGAAGGAACGAGACACTCTCTGGAAAAGCAGAAGAAAATGGGGAGGGTTGTTGGGTGAGTTGAAATGAATTGGCTGAGAGCTTTCTGAAAGGGAGAAGGGTGCCGAGAAGCTGTTCTCCACTTCTCGTAAACGCTTCAGGTGAGAATGTTCCTTATGCTTTATGAATTTTATTTAAAGAGTCTACAAGTTTTGTATGTTGGACTCAAAGCTTAGATGTGGGGTTATTTCTAGATGGTTATTGTTAAGGATTGTTTACTGCTGAGAGGTTGATTAGGATTCTGTTAAGGCGGTAAATTAATTATGTTGCCAGAGTGAATGTCCATTAAATGTTAGGCTCCACTCTTGGTGGTAAAGTTACGAAGAATGGGTACCGTTAAGCATTATGGTTTATATAATGTTGAAAAATGGTTATTATAAGAGTTGATATTAATGATTAAATGTTATTTATTGTGAAGGTATTGAAATGGAAGATTAAATCGGAGTGCTAAACGCTTTAAGGACCACAAGTAAGTTGATTCTTACTGTGCTTTGGTCTTCGGACCTTACATCGCAAGAATTAGGGTTGTATGCTGCGTGTTTACTGCTTTCATAGAATATTTAGGTTGTTTACTGCTTTACTACAAATTGAGCATGTTCCGTATATTGTGCTAGTATTGCTGGATGTTTATTAGATTTAGGTTCTTTTAATGATATGTTTCGTAGACGAGCATGTTTAGAGATTATTGGAAAGATATGATAGAAGTATATGCATTTACGAGCATCATGCATCATTGTTTTCAAAAGATACGAAAATGGTTTCTATGCATAGTTTTGAAAAGGAAACGAAGAAGAAACGAAATGATTATGAATTGTAAGGAAATGAAATGAGAAAAAGGAAACGGAAACAAATCCGTAAAATGAAAAGAGAATGAAAACAAAAAACTGAAAGATAAAAGAAAACAGAAATAGAAGACGGAACACACATGATTTTGAAAAAGAAATGAAAAGTGGTAGAATGGATGCTCATACATACTAAGTGAACGACATTCTCAAGGGCTGATCACCCAAGCGAACAACCATTACTTGGTGATAGGAGTATCCATTGCTTCATTAAATAAATGTAAATAGGCGTGTGGGGGTTCGGGAGATTTGGTGACTGTCCATCGGTGGGGACACCATATGTAGGGGTGGGCAAGAACCGACCAGACCCGATAACCGAACCAGAACCGAGCACGGTTCTGGGTCTGGTCTGGTTCTTGGTCCCAACATTTCATGTCTGGGTCGGTTCTGGATAGTGAATTTGTTGGCGGTTTTGGTCCTGGGTATTGGCATTGAAAACCAACAGGAACCGAGACTTGGAAAACAAGGTTATTTATTGTTTTGCAAATTGCAACTTTGTAACATAAAATACAAGGAAAGTTCGGAGTTCGCTAAAGGCTAAAGTTTAGAAAACTACTGCTTCGCTTCTTCTTTTGGAATGAACGACGGAACGACTTGCTTCTGCTTCTGCTTCTGGAACGACTGAGCAAGGCTAAACTACTGCTTGGCTTCTTCTTCTGGAACGAATGACGGAACGACTGATATGATCGAGCAATCTGTTTGCTTATGCTTCTAGAACGACTGAGCAAGGCTAAACTACTGCTTCGCTTCTTCTTTTGGAACGAACGACTGAACTGATCGACCAATCTGTTTGATTCTTCATCTGGGCTCTTCTTCGAAGTTCGAAATCCTCTGTCTTCTCGGACGCCATTCGCATTAGACGGTCTCTGTTTTGTTACAGAGACTGTAACTTACAGTCTGTAAGGTATCAATTTTCATTTGAAGAAAATTTAGGTGCTTTAAAATATAAGAATTATGTAGAAGATATTAGAGAAAAAATATGTTGATAAATTTTCGTAAAGCTTCTGGGCATAAATTTTCAGTTAATGGAGTTTGGTAAAATGTTCAAAATTTGTAAACTCCATTAACTCATCATAAAATAAAAGCTTTAAGCATTCTTCAAAGAATATGAATTTTTGGTGCAGACGGTATCTGAATTTTGCATGATACCGTTTCATAGAAGAAGCTGATTAAAAGTTTATTTTATTTTATTTGGTAAGCGCTTAATATATGATGAATTGATTTCTAATGAATAATTTAGAACTAATGATTAATGAACTGATTTTTTAGTTTAGAACTGATGAACTGATTTTTTATTTTATAGCTGATTAACTAATGATCTGATTTTTTATGTTTATGCAGTTTATAAATTTGTCTGTCACACTTTGCTTTTCCGGGATACAAACAGAATGTCAGAAGCGTCACAAACTATTTCAAAAAAGCGCGCCAGAAATTCTAATATTTGGGAACATTTTGTTGATATTGAAGGTCATGAAGCAGAAAATAGTAAAGCACAATGCAAGTATTGTTAGCAAATACTTGCAGCAAATACTAGAAAGAATGGCACCTCTAGCTTGGTTGAAGCACTTAAAAACGTGCAAAAAGCATATGACAGATCTTAACACTAATCAAAGCAAGTTGCCGTTTCACAAAAAAGAAGATGGAGAATGCTCGAATAAGCCAATATATAGTCAGATGGTTGGACGAGAATATATAGTCAGAATGTTAATCAAGGAAGAGTTGCCTATGAGAATGGTTGAATGGGAAGGCTTTAAAAAACTACTTCAATTATTCAGAAACGACTTTGTTATGTCTTCCCGTAGAACTGTTGGAAGAGACATAGAGAAGATATACATGAAAGAAAAAATGAAATTGAAAGCATACTTCAAGCAAAAAAGTCAACGAGTGTGTTTGACTACTGACACTTGGACTTCTGCACAAAATAAGTCCTATATGGTGTTGACTGGACACTGGATTGATGACGAGTGGAAGTTGCAAAAGAAGATACTAAACTTTTGTGAGATATATGACCATAAGGGAGAAACAATTGGCAGCACAATGGAGCATTGTCTACTTGGATGGGGGATAGACAAAGTCTTGACGGTAACTGTTGATAATGCATCATCTAACGATGTTGGCATTTCTTACTTGGTGCGAACTGTGAGAAATTGGGATGGTTTGGTTTTAGATGGAAAGTTCATGCATGTTCGATGCTTTGCTCATATTCTGAACTTGATCGTTGTTGATGGGCTAAAGGAGCATCACGAATCTATTGTTCGAGTGAGAAATGCGGTGAAGTACGTTAAATCTTCTCCGCAACGACTTAGACTCTTCAAGTCTTGTATTGATATTGTGAAGATTATATTTAAGGGCAATGTTACTCTTGATGTGCCGACTCGATGGAACTTCACTTATTTGACGCTAGATAATGCCGAAAAGTATGCCGTAGCATTCGATAAGATGAGAGAATGTGATAATACCTATGCAACGGCAATGGAGGAGGAAGGACATCTTACTTCTAGAGATTGGATTAACATTCGAATATTTGTCAAGTTTCTGAAGGTGTTTTACGATAGCACTCTAATGGTTTCAAAATCATTGTCAATTACAGCTCATCAGTATGTCATTAAAGCTTGCCAGTTGAAGACCAGCATCGATAAGTATGCCAATAGTGATAGTATGATGTTGACGAACATGGCTCATGGAATGTTGAACAAGTTAAAAAAATATTGGGGATATTTCGATAAGATGAACACTATTCTATTCGTGGCAGTCCTCCTTGATCCAAGAGGTAAATCGATTTTTCTAAGACATTGTATCTGCACTCTCGTGGGACCCGATAAAGTTGATGAGTATGTGAAAGTAACTGAGAATGTTTTAGAACAATTATATTTGGAGTATAGATGTCATTCAGCTGATGATGTGGAGATTGTTCATGTTGCTAATATTGGAAATCCGTCAAATGAGGCAGATATGTTTTATGCGCAATTCTATGACAATGAGAGTATTTCAAATTCAAATAATATGTCAGAAGTGGCGGAGTATTTGAGTGAGCGAGCTGAGAAGTTTACACCGAGTTTTGACATATTAAGGTGGTGGAAATTGATGGCACATAAGTATCTAGTGTTGAGCCAAATTGTAAAAGATGTGTTGAGCATTCCGATTTCTACTGTTCCTTCTGAGTCGACTTTTAGCTGTGGGGGTCGTATTATTGATTCATCGCGTACTTCCCTCCAATCTGAAACAGTTGAAGCTTTAATTTGCACACAAAGTTGGATTCGTTCCCAAACTCATCTAGATACGTCGCAGTCAAGAAACGACTACGAAACTATTGACGAAGGTTCGTTAATTCTACAATTACTCTTATATATTTGATGAAACTTTTTAGTTTTTAATATTAAAAGATAGTAACATTTCTTTTTTCAGAACTTATTGCGCACTACCAAAATGACAAAGATGACAAAGGAGAAGGTGATATCGTGCCATAAGGTGATCTCATTTTCTTGTAATTTTATTTTATTATGAAATTTTGGTGTTGTATTTGGTGGTGTTAGTTCTCGTTAAAATTGTGATGTGTTCTTTACGTTAAAATTGAGAGTATTTCATTTTTGGGAAAATGACAAATCAACCATCGTGGTTTGCGGTCAATGACAAGTCAACCACTGTGGTATGTTTTCTAACAAGTTAACCACCAACGTATGTGAAAATGACAAATGCACCATCGCTGTCCGTAAAAAAAAGCTGATGGCCCCACCAAAAGTGCCTGGACGCTGAGGCGTGCAGGCCAAAATTGCCTGCACGCCGCGGCCTCCAGGCACTTTTGGCCTGGACGCCAAAAAAAAAAAAAAAGGAAAACTAACTGAGACATGTTGTGTGGGTTATTATATTGCAGGTTGGTGAATTACTCTCAACTATCAGAATGCAATCCCGGACTAAGAAATTGACCTCGAAGCGTGGGAAGGCAACGATGGAGGCAGTTGAACCCGTTCAAACTGCGGCGTTCGAAGCCGATGTAGTGGCGGCGGTGGAAGAAACCGCTGAGCCTGAAGAAGGAGAAGCCGGCTGCTCCAGCGACCCGATCCAACCCGTTCAAGTGGGTTCAAGGTCGAAACTATATTGGAACCGGAATTGCAAAGCACGGTTCGTAGAAGATATCCAACGCCGTACCATTATTGTGTCCAAGATAGTAGATTTGGACTCATTCGCAGGGATGGGAATTGATCGTATGCTTGAGGCTGCTAGGTTAGCCGGGTTGTGCCGGATGAGGGGCAGTTATTGCGAGCGAGTTATACGCTTGTTTTATGCAAATTTGAGCATCTCCACCCAACCATTAGAGGTGCACACATATATTTTTGGACATGAGGTCAGGTTCACGGCCAATGATGTGAACATTATGCTTGGATGTGTGTTGGAGGAGCCAAGCGATGAATATTATCAGATGTCTCGGGCGCCACCATTCGTCAAACAAGGACGTGGGTTAGAGGTGATTAGATTGTTGCATCAGGATCCCGAGGTTGCCGAGTACAGCAAGCCAAAGGGCAAGGAGTTGAATGCCTTAGCCCGATTGATCCACCTGATAATGACGTACACAATTTTGCCTCGGAATGGGCATCGAGACCTTGTTACTAGCATGGATCTCTACATGCTAGAGAAGGTGTTCACGGGACAAAAGGTGGACATCGGATATATCATCCTGAGCCACATGCAAGAGGTGCTCAACAACTCGGCGAAGTCACTGCCGTACAACTGGCTCATCCAGAGTATCGTTGAGCAGTTAGGGGTCCCCATCCCGGAGACGGAACCTAGAATTGAAGAGTCCGTCAATGACATTTACAACAATTCATTAGTGGACCGAATGGGGATCACCCAAACTGGAGGGGAATGGATGCGCAAGTCAAAGAAGGAAGCAACACATCCACCCCGGTCAGAGCCTAGGCATTCAGTCCCGTTTCCTGAACAACCTCCTCCTCCTCAGGCATCTCATTTTAGTTCGATGCCTGATGAGACGTCGCTTGGATGAGCAGGATGGAGGAGCTCCACCATATGTCCATGACCCACATGCAAAAAATGCAAGAGCAGCTGCAAATGCAACAGGTCAAAATACAAGAAGCGGCCAAGCTCGCAGGAGATAGGTGGGCCATAGCACAACAATGGCATATGCAATCTGCCGAGTGGCATCGTGACATGGTGGCAGCCCTGAACCCAGGTGACAGGCGATCACCCCATTTTGCATCCGCGTCATCCTCCTCAGACGCACCTGATACGACATTCCGATTGTAAGTTAATTCCGTTGAACGCTAATTTCACTTTTTTACTTTATTTTGTTTCATGTAATGACATGTTTTTAATTGGCAGCAACCCTGTTGGAAGCAGCCAACATATTCCTCCAGCGGTGCCTCTGGAGCCGCCGCCCCTAAGAACTGTGCGCGTGGTATGTCTTTCATTTCGGTATATATGTGTGTTCATTAATGTTTACGCTCACCCTTTTTTGACATTTTGGTTGCAGGCTCATGATTTGATGAGTAAGTTCAAGGATTATTGTCAGGGTAATCTTCGAAGGAACATTGAGACATGCGCAGTTCTTGGGGGAAAGCTGACCGACAATGAGTACGTCGTCAGCAAGATCATCTTCCCGGAGCAGAAGGGCACGGCAGATACTGTGAGAGGCCTTCGTTGTGTGCTAGTTTATAAGCTTTTATCTAAGTACTAATCCAAACTTATATGCAGTGCTATGTGGTCGACGGCACAGACGAACATGTTTTCAGACATCAACATGAACACGGTCTACTCACCATAGGGTGGATTCACGTAACTATTCAGCTCGCGTCTCCAGTTTACATTGATATCATATAATGCGTTGTTTACATTGCAGACACACCCGAGACATGATTGTTTTATGTCGTCCGTTGACCTGCACCAGCAATACGCTTACCATAAATTACTGCCGGAATCAATATCCATTATCGTAGCTCCCACCGACAAACAACGGTAAGAAGTTTCCCTTGTGTACATTCTTAATATTGCTTTCCACGTAATTGTTCCCTTTGCATTACAGGCCGTTCGGCGTCTTCCGGTGTACCCCTGCGGGGATGGAGGTGATAGGAAAATGCAAAATTAAGGAACAATTCCACCTGCACGAACCTCCAACCTTTGAGTATGAGGGGTCGTTGTTCGCCGGAGCAGATAGAGTATTTCTTGACCCGCACTTGTCGTTTCTGATCACGGATTTGCGCCCGAAACCGACCAGGAAGAAGAAGGCGTAGTGTAGGTCAATGATATGTTGTTAAAAAGATGTTATGTATAATTTACATTTAGTGGATGATTTGGATGATACTGGAACTGTTTGAGATTATTTTTTGTGCAGGATGTACGAGAGTTGTTTTGGGGGAGTAAAGAAACAAGGCACATTATGTCAAAATTTTTAAAAAATTATGAAGTCAGGTCAATTGATTAGTTGTAACGCCCCTGGAATTGAAAAAAAAAACATTAACTTAGTAACACAACTTTGAATTTGCAAAACTTCTTTTTATATCAGAAAAACACAACTTTACATCAGTGCCATTTCACTGTCATCTACATTTGTCGAAAGAAAAAACAATTGTATCACGGCAGGTTAAGGTCCACATTTGTGTACGTTTGTGTGGGAGGACCTTCCGTATCAGACTCCTGCAGATCACATTGAAAAGGAAATGAGCATATTTCAAATAACAATTGAAAGCATAACGTGATAATGCACGGACCTGCGTCTCATGAACTCTATCAGGAACTCTGAACCCCATAAAGGTGTCCTCCGACCTTCCTCTGCCGCCTCTGCCTCTCCGTGTTGCCACTGCCAGCCCCTGCACTGGATTGGCCTCCCCCTTCGCACGTGCGGGCATTGTGCCCCACACTACCACACCGCCCACACGTGACGTTCAAATGTCTTCTGCTTAGCACTGTCCGGCTGGGGGCCTCGTCCACATCCCGTATTCGACGGACGCGCGGCCTTCCTGGAAGCTTTTTAAAAGGCGGTGGGATAATTGGATCAAGATTCGTCACAGGAAGCCACTCGATTGGTCCATTAAGGGGGCGGAGAAAGTGGGAGTACATCACCATGTATGTTTCCCGGTGATAGCACCAATGCACAAAATCCTCAGGAGATCTCCTCATGAAGTGAATGCACGGGATTGTATGCACACACGGGATGCCGGTCAACTCCCACCGGTAACATGTACAGGTACACCTTTCCAAATCAACAGTGTACATGTCGGTACCGTTGCTGACCTCAAACTGGGCAGCTCCTGCAAACTGAGGGCTCCAATTTCTACTGGCATGTTGTACTTTGGCGAGGCGGTTGCTGATCATTGGACACAACCGGTCGGTCGACTGAGCCATCTTTTCATATTTTTTTACGATCCTACCCATGATGCCCTTTCGAATGATCTCGAACATACTTAGAATAGGTTTGTCCCGGGCGGGTAGGATGCAGGCATTGAAGGACTCGCTGAGGTTGTTGAGGCTTATGTCGCACTTTGGGATCGAAGAGAAGGCATGTTTGGCCCAGCATGTCGCCTCTATTCCACGTAAATAGTCATGGGCTGCCAGGTCAAGGACACGTAACTTGGCCATCTCTTTCTCAAATTGCCTCACTGTTGTGGCTCTTGATGCAGCCCACATTGCATCTTTCAACAACTTGCCTTTAAATTGTTTTTGAAAATTGGCATACAGGTGTCGGATGCAAAACTGCTGGTCTGCTTGCCATGCCACATCTCTCACAGCTGGCACTAGTCCCTGCAAAGATGCATAATATGAGACAGACATTGGTAATATATGACAAACATAAACACATAATGTAAAAGCAGTGAATAACACCTTACCTTTTGTCGATTAGAAATAATCGTCCACCCATTGCCAGAAGGGGTGTTTAGATCGTCCAGCAACAATTCTAGAAACCACCTCCATGAAGCCCTATTTTCTGCTTCAACGACTGCTACAGCAATCGGGTATATACCATCGTTCCCGTCGCTGGTGACAGCAGTAAGCAGTTGCCCGGAGTCGCTCCCTTCAAGTGGCAGCCATCTAAACAAATAACAGGTCTACCACCATTCAGCACTGCCCTTTTACATGCATCCAAGCACATGTACATCCTTTTAAATACACTCATATCGAGGTCAACACGCAGTGAACTTCCGGGATTCGACCTCCGAATCTCCTCAGCATAGGACCATATGAGCTTGTATTGCTCATTGGCATCCCCTTCGTTAATTTTCTTAGCCGCATTTCTTGCCCTTCTAGCAAGGCTGGATGTAATGTTGACGTTGAAGTCCTTCCTGACAGTCTCAATTATGGAAGATATGGCCCAGTCGGCCTGACTTTTAAATCTGTCCAAGTAATGCGTTGCCACCCATTTGGCTGTGGCATGGCAGCTTTCCATTTGTCTGGAGCATGTGTGAACGTCGTTGTACATCTTTATTTGAAACGTCATTTCATTTTTTATTTGTGAGGCGTGCAGCCGCCACATGCACCCTTCTTGACAAGCAGCTCTCAATCGATGCGCATCACTGTGGGTGAATTTTATCCCGTACCCATTATCCATTGCATAATCAACAATTTCTTCTCTAATTTTATTCAAGGAACTATATTTTTTGCCTAGCCCCATACCAACAAATGTGCACTCTGCTTCTGGTTGGCGTCTCAATCTACTCTCTGCCATGTCCATCTCTTCATCACTAGTGGATTGGCAAGCTGATCGGAGTTCCTCATCGTCCTCTTCGTTTAAATTTGCTAAGACAGAATGAAAAATAATAGCAACTTCGTTTCCAAAGCCACGTACCTCCTCATTGGCCAATAATGTCTCTGAAGGGCCCACTTCAGCTTCACGGTTAATACCACCTTCTGTAACACTCCAAGATGCCATTTTTTCCAACAAATTCTTCAACTTTTCCAAAATCCCTTTCTCTACTCGCTTCAGCGCAGCTCAGACTTCTCTAGGGTTAGCTAATAAGGGAAAACGATAGAATACATGCGAATATCGCAGACCACTCGGATTATGTATTCTGCTGAATTAACATTATGTATTCAGCTGACTTAACAGAGGGACGCAAATGGCCTGGAGGCAAATTGCCTGGACGCCGCGGCGTCCAGGCAAGCCGCGGCGTGCAGGCCAAAATTGCCTGGACGCCGCGGCGTCCAGGCATACATGGTGGGGCCATCAGCTTTTTTTTACGGACAGCGATGGTGCATTTGTCATTTTCACATACGTTGGTGGTTAACTTGTTAGAAAACATACCACAGTGGTTGACTTGTCATTGACCACAAACCACGATGGTTGATTTGTCATTTTCCCTTCATTTTTTTACAGGAAGATCACAAACAGACATCGTTTTGGGGCTGTTACAACTTACAGGAAGGAAAACGCTTAAAAAAGACATTATGTTGGAGAAAGATCTATTAAATAAGGAAAATTTGTTTTTTGTTTTTTGTTATGAATCCCTTTTTATTTTTTAGTTTTTGGAAGAAATAAATCTGCAAGTATCGAACTTTATGATTATGATTATAAATTCTTATTGTTGGTACCATCTGTTGAGTTTAAGTCTTTAAGATGCTATGTATTTATTTATACATAGCCAGATTGTATTTATTTATTTATTACGCTATACAAATGTTTTTTTGCAAAACATAGCCACATTGTTGACATGGCCACTGAAAAATCACATTTTTTGCAAGACATGGACAGAATGTGGACATAGCTATTTATTCCTACCTTGTTCAATGTATACGCAAAAATATAAATTATCATCTCATTTACAATGTGTCAAACATTACAACTTATGTTCGTAGCATTTGCAAAAACAAAAAAACACAAAACTTGCTAGCATATGCTACATAGACACTAGACAGCAACTTTCACTTTGGCCTTCATAGTTCACACCCCCTCTTCCCACTCTAGACTTCTCTCGAAAAGTAACCTTGAGCTCTGCACTGGATTCACCATTCATGTTCTTTGCAATCATCTTCAAATCAATCTCCATTGAGCCTGCAATAATAATAAACACAACTTAGTTTTATATTGCACAATGCACACCACATATGTAAATGCATTTGAGTGTATCTCCATTGTTCTCAAAACAATCTTAATGTATTAATTATTGCATTTGAGTGTGTGCATGATCATCATTTGGAAAAAATTGATAAGCAATCAATAACCAGATTGACAAAATACCACTTTGTCTGAATTATTTGGTGTCCACTGATCTTTCTTCAAGTCATGAGCAATGCTTGATGAGCCATGATCTGCCAACCTAGAGTTGTGCAATGCCATATGAGAATCCCCTGACTTGTGCACAGACATTTGTTGGGCCAACAATCGAATTTAGTTCTATAATCAAGATTGAAGACCCATTAAAGGATCAATCAACGGATTTACATTCGAATTGTAGCCGCCCCTTGATCACAGAAGGATGATGAACAGAAGCAGCATAACAGCTCTGAGTTTGAGTTAAGCAATGAAAACTATGATCAAAGTAGCCAGAAATTATATTCTCTAAATCCAAACCAAATTTCACAAAAAATCAGAGAAGTATAAACTACAATCAAAAGTTCAAAGCAAACTCAGATTAAGATCCTTATTCTGATTGAAAAAAATCAAGCTTAAAACCTGCAAAGAAAGCTCAAGAAGTAACTTTTCCAGCTTCAACCAAATGGGCCATTCAGAGGAGAAACAAACAGTTCAGACAGATGAACAGATGCCAAAAAGTAGCCAGAAATTCTATTCTCCAAATCCAAACCAAATTTCACAAAAATCAGAGAAGTGTAAACTACAATCGAAATTTGAAAGCAAACCCAGGAAATAAAATCAGAAAAAATAGAAAGAACAGATTAAATCCCCAAATCTAAACTCAACATCGCAGATTAAGCATCAAAGAGAAAAAACAGAAGAAACACAAAGAATTTCGTGGTTCGGAGTCCCATGAGTACTCCTCTTCCTCAGAGTTCTTCCAGCTACTAGATAGTCCATTACTGTTTCTATCTACAGGCTAAATTGACAAACCAAGCTTGCTATTACCTTCCACCGGCAAAATCAAATGGATTCGATCAGAGATATAATGGGTGAATAGAAGAAGAGAAGAAGAAGAAGGCAAGTTTGAATACTCGCAACTCGTAAGCTTCAGAACTGGAGAGAGAGACCGACAATGAGTAATGACCGAGCAGCAAGTATGCCAAGAAAGAAAGACGAGTCTGAGAAAAAAAATAAACTTTACTGTTAGTATTAGGGGACCAGAACCGGACCAGAACCGTGCACGGTTCTGGTTCTGGTTCCCAACCCTTTCGGTTCTGGTTCTGGGTCAAAAAATAAGGAACCGATACCCGAACGGTCGGGTACTAGACTTCTGGAACCGATACCAGGAACCAATTTGCCCAGCCCTAACTATATGATGTATCTCCTTATCGAGGTGAGGGTTAACCACATGGACTCTAGTGTTCATCATTTCTCTTGTACGAAAATACCCAACGTCTTCAACAAAAAGAGAATGGTGACGGTCATGGTAGTGAGGCCATATGATGTATCCCCATGTAGGGGTGACGGATAGCTACATGACTATATGATGTATTCATTCCCTCGGTATATTAAATAGATAGGTTCCCTTCCAGAAAGTGAAATTAAATAATAATAAAACATGAAACGGAAAGATAAAGTAAAGTTAAGATTAAGAAGACTAAAAAAGAAAAGGGAATGAAATGTGAAATGAAAATGGAAAGAAAAGGGAAAGAAACGGAAACGGAAAACGAAAAAAGATTTCAAAAATGCATAGCATGTTTATTTTATTTTATATACTTCCGGAGCATTAGGCTCATTAGTTAAGTCTTGTTGATGTAGGTATATTCTTGGAAATAGATGTGTTGATGTAGGTATATTCTTGGAAATAGATGAACAATACAAAGAGCAGTTGATGAGGAATTTGCACAGGTGGATCTTGTGGCTGGCTAGGCTAATGAGTACATGATTTTGCAAATAAATAGTTGAGTTTAAATAACTGTTTCATAAAATGTCTCTTTTATTTGATGCTTCCGCTATATATATTAAGAAGGATGATTTCTATAAATGAAAGTTATTCTGCTGCTAAAAATGTTTTAAATTATTATTATTGAAAAGGATTTTAAGTAATGGATTTAACACTCGGTTTTAAAAGAAAAGCCTTACTTTGATTTTACAAAAGAAAAATTTTAAATTTTACGCGTTTTTCAAAGATAATAAAAACTGGGTTGTTACAGTGTCGGTCGACCATTTTTCAGGTTGTCGACCATTTTTCAATGCTTCGAGAAAACAGAGCAATCTATAGGCTTTTCCGATCGACCATTTTTCACTTGGTTGACCATGTTTTTGACATGCAATCTGTAAAGAAATTCAGTCAACTTACTTTACTTTGATGGTCGACCATTTTTCCCTGTGTCTAGAAAACAAAGTGTTTTATAGCTTTTTCCAGTCGACCATGTTGCACTTGGTCGACCGCTTCTTTGACATCAACACTGTGAATGATCGACCATCTCTGATTTTCGTCAAACTATAAATTCTTCATCTCACAACTTACGTCAAATGCTACAAAACTTTAACGCACATGTTAGAACACTAAATACCCATTTTACTAGGTATTTTCAATGAAGAATAAGGATAACTTAAACGTTAAATACTTTAGTCACATCCACATTATAAACAACTTATCATTGAATTAATAATTCATCATCAAAACAATTAAGCTTAATACTTTTAAGCTAACAATTTTCCCCTTTTTATAATGACAATACTTTAAGTTGTTTAAAAAAAAAACATCTCCCTCTATGTTCGTGAATGACTTCAAGACAATTCTCCCCCTTTGTATCTTTGTATATGCCCATTCAAAACTTTATTCAACTTCATTTAATTTATTATCTCTCCCCCTTTGTCATTAAAAAAAAAAAATACATGTAGAAGACAATTAAAGAGAAATCCGGCAAAGTATCCCTTGTTTTATGACTCTCATTTTTGCTATCAAACAAGAAAAACAACCATTATAAATGCAACACAAGCCAACTAGTCACTAGCCAAACAAAACAAGAGATATAGAGGAATATAGGCAAGATATACATAGAGGCATACATCAATCAAGAAAGATAAATAAGTCCAAACACGTCCAACAAGTTAGAGATATCCCAAACTATTACAACTAAAGAGTTTCAAGACAACTAAGGATGTAGAACTAAAAAGCTAAGCATCCGGATGAGTCAAATCATCAGAGGCAAGAGGAGGAGCAGAAGATGAGGGAATATTCGAATGTGCTGTAGAGGATGGGGCAACCTCCATGAACATATTGGTCTAAACAGCTTGAGACAACTCCTCAATACACCTATCCATGGCATCAAGTCTTGAGTAAACCTAGTCTTGAAAGGATAGGAGATAGGGAGTCTGCATATCCAATTTTTCTTCAAGGTGAGACATGCCAGATGTTGATGATGCGCGAGGTGGAGGATCCAGGGAGAAGGCAACAAAGCATATGGGAGATCAGGCATCATTGCATCTACATCATTTGGAAAAACGTCAGCATGAGCAGTAGAAGAGGAAGCACCCTGAGAGTGTTTAATAATCCACTATCCAGCATCATCAAGCACAAAGCCCATTCTTCCCAAGGTATGTATGGTGTAGATATCCAAGCTATGTACGGGCAGTGATGGCTCAGAAGGAGGCATTGGAATGTCATTGGATCGAAAGATATTGGTTAGAAGCAGATTGTACGGTGGTGATTTGGATCCGCTGCCCGAGGCTTTAATTATTTGATGAAAAATGATGTACCCCACATTAAACGGTGTTCGACTACACAACCGTTCAAGCACATAAAGGTCCATATAGCTTATGTGATCCCGATGACCATCTTGTGGCAACAAATTCTAGGTTAAGGTGTGATGATTCACACGAGCTCTAATGTTGAGGTCTTTGGCCTTGGGTTTGACGATCATTTCAACGTCTGGGTTTTTTAGAATTGTCTCAAGAAAAGCTTTTCCTTCAACACTTCTAAGATAGTTTGGTTCCTTAGACCCATTGAAATATTTCTCACACTCGTCACCTTCTTCGAACTTCAAGAATGCATTTATCCCATGAGGAGTCAAGGGTATCTCTTTTCCATAGAGATAACTTTTGGCTTTCATAGGATATGGAGAAAAAGATAAATTAGCATAGAACAAACGAATATCTTTCTCCACATATGGTCCGTCCAAACAAAACAATTTATACAGCCCCATTTGAGTGTATAAATCTTCCAAATCGAGACTAGATAGACTGGAAAGAGATTTTCTTGATAAAATTAACGGCCTATTCTTAAAATCCTCTTCAAAGAGATCCTTGCAAACAACATTCACATATAATTTTGATAGAAATTCTATTGGTACAGGGGGTCTAGAAGAACTACCTTTACTTGTCGAAAACTTCCGTTTACCCGTAATCTGACTTGCCATTTGGAAGAAAATAACCGGATTGAGAGGAAGGGGACGTTAGGTGGAGGGAACTTTTGAAAGCGATGAAGAACAGGTTGAGGAGGCTGAAAAATTGAAGAGCTCACGAGTGGGTGCATGGAGAAATCACCGAAGTTACCAGAAAAGGTGGTTGCGCAAATTAGTGTTTGAATGGTCCACCGAATCCTTTGGTTCAAAAATAAGGGGTAATCTGTCTTATTTGGAGGTCAACCGAATTGCAGTTAGTCGACCGAATCCTTTGGTTTGAAAATAAGGGGTAATCTGCCTTATTTTTCGATCAACCAAAAATGAGTTGGTTGGCAGGTTCTTTCATATCAAAGAACACAATATATTCAAGAATATGATCGGTTGAGAAGAAACCCTAAGTGGTCGACCAAATTTCTTCAGAACTTATAAAACAGTGTTCCATACATTTTTGCTTAGTTTGATTCTATAAGGATTAATCCTGACTGAATTCTTATACCACAAAAAATCTTCTCGTACAAAGGTTTTGTAAAAATGTCCGCTAATTGATTTTTGAAGCTTACAAATTCGAGATAAACATCACCTTTAGAAACGTGATCACGGATGAAGTGATATCTAATTTCGATGTTTTTGGTGCGAAAATGTTGAATTGGATTTTTGGAAATGTTTATTGCACTTGTGTTATCACACCTAATTGGAATTCTTTCAAAGAATTGTCCAAAATCTTCTAACGTTTGTTTTATTCAAAGACATAGAGCACAACAACTTGTAGTTGCAATATATTCCCTCTCGGCCATAGAGAGCAACTGAAATTTTGTTTCTTGGAAAATCACGAAACCAAGGATTCTCTAAGAAATTGACAAGTTCCACTTGTGCACTTTCTATTGACTAGACTACTTGCATAATCGGACTTGGCATATCCCACCAAATCAAAAGAAGTTCCTTTGGGATACCATAACCCCAGACTACTAGTCCCACTCAAATATTTGAATATGCATTTAACGGCATTCAAGTGAGATTCTTTTAGAGAACATACACTAAAAAGAATGTCGGGTCTACTGGCAGTTAAGTATAGCAAAGAACCAATCATGCCCCGATGTTTTTTCATATCGACATTCTTTCTGTTTTCATCCTTATCTAGTTTAGTGGATGTGCTCATAGGAGTCCTTGATGGTTTAGATGTGTCCATGCCAAATCTTTTGATGAGCTCCTTTACATATTTCTCTTGGTTTAGGAAAATTCATTCATTAAATTCCCTAATTTGTAATCCAAGAAAAAATCTTAGCTCTCCCATCATACTCATTTTGAATTCACTTGGTATTAAGTCGGAAAATTCTTTGCAAAGTGTGTCATTGGTGGCACCAAAGATAATGTCATAAACATAGATTTGCATAATGATTATGTCTTCAAATTTGTGCTTGATAAAAAGAGTTGAATCAATTTTTTCAATTTTAAAGTCTCTTTCTTTAAAAAAGTTGCTCAATCTTGCATACTAAGCTCTTGGAGCTTGTTTTAGACCATAAAATGCATTATTGAGCTTATATACGTAATCAAGTATGTCATAAACCTCAAACCTTATGGTTGCTCTATATATACTTCTTCCATGATGTATCCATTAAGAAAGACACTTTTTACGTCTATTTGGTAGAGGGTAAAATTCTTGAAGCATGCAAATGCCAAAAGCATGCAGATGGATTCTAAGAGAGCTACGGGTGCAAATGTCTCCTCAAAGTCAATTCCTTCCTCTTGATTATATCCTTTTGCAACTAACCTAGTTTTTTTTTTCTAACTACAATGCCACTTTCATCCAATTTGTTCTTAAATACCAATTTGGTTCCAATGATTGAATGATCTTGTGGCTTTGGAACAAGTTCCCAAACACTGTTCCTTTCAAATTAATTTAACTCATCTTCATGGCTATAATCCAATATTCATCATAGTTCTTAGGCTCTATTTGAGAGATAAGAGCTATGTTAGCACATAGGTTCCTAAGAGAGGATCTAGTCTTAACACCTATAGAGGGATCGCCAAGAATATTGTCTATAAGATGATTTTTAGCATACCTCCAATCTTTGGGTAAGTTATCATAGATATTCTCTTTAGAAGTTTCTTCTAAGAAATTATTTTGAGACTCTTGAGGAGGACTTTCAAGAGTGTCAATTTCCTTTTCTCCAAAGTTAAGAGATTCTATCTCATTTTCAAGATCTACAACAGATTTTGCATGTTGGGGTGGAGGGATTGATTAGTCGAAGGTGATATACATGGATTCCTCCACAACCAAGACCCTTTTGTTGAATACCTTATAGGCTTTACTAGATATTGGGAATATTCTATAGTCTATTTTAGAGTTGAATTTTCCTAGGCTATCCTTTGTGTTCAAGATAAAGCATTTACATCCAAATGCTCTAAAATAGCTTACATTTGGAGTTATACTATTTGAAAGTTCATAGAGAGCCTTTTCTAGGGATGGTCAAATAGAAACACGGTTAAGAACGCAGCAAGCCGTTGCAACGGCTTCTGCCCAAAAATATGTTGGAAGATCATTCTCATTAAGCATAGTTCAGGCTAGTTCTTGAAGAGATCTATTTTTCCTCTCAACAACACCATTTTGTTGAGGGGTTCTTGGAAATGAAAAGTTATGCTCAATGTCATACTTTTGACATATCCTTTCGAAATTCTCTTTTCAAACTCACCTCCATGATCACTTCTAATTGTAGTTATATTGAGCTCCTTCTCATTTTTGGACTTTCTTTCTAAAGCTAGAAAATACTTAAAAGGTCTCGTCCTTTGTCCTTAGAAAGAAAACCCAAGTGAACCTTGAGAAATCATCTACAATGACATAGGCATAGTGTTTCCCTCCTAAGTTAGAAGTCTTAGATGGACCAAAAAGATCAATATGGAGTATTGGAAAGGTTTGGAAGATGAGATGAAATGTTTGGAAGCAAACAAACTTTTTTTTTGGCTTCCCCATTTGCCAAGCGTCTCAAATTTTATCCTTTTCAAAGGATAATTTAGGCAAGTCCCTAACAAGATTGTTCTTAGAGATCTTAGCTAAAGTATTCATTCCTACATGTTCTAATATTCTATGCCAAGACCAACAAACACTAGACGAATTCACAGTCAAACATTTTTCATCAAAACATAAAACACTATTGAAATCAATGACATATATGTTTTCATGTCTATAAACCATAAGTAAAATTTTTCCATTTGAGCTATCCTCAATCATACAAACTTTAGATTAAAAAATCACCTTATATGCCTTACCACATAGTTGACTAATACTTAGCAAATTATGTTTTAACCCATCAACTAAAAAAACATCTTCAATGAAAGGACTTGAAGGATTACCAATATTTTCGATAATTTTGCCCTTCTGATTTCCTTAAAATGTCACATTTCCTTTCTTTTTCTTGATGGAGATAAATCTTGAGGAGTCTCCCGTCATGTGTCTTGAATATCTACTATCCAAAAACCATTCATTCTTTACGGGAGAGTCTCCAACCTACAAGCAAGCATTAGTTCAATTTCCTAGGTACTCAAATCTTTTTGGGTCCTTGAGAGTTAGCTTTGGTTCCTTTAGGAACCCTTACAAGTTTGGAAGATTTGCTTTTATCATGTGATTTTAATGGACAAGAAAATAATTTATGTCCTATTGAATTGCATGCATGGCATGTAGATGGCTTAACAAATAGATTCTTATAAGTCTTTTTCTTTTGAAATGGTTGATATCATAATTTGGCTTTATCAAATGTTACTCTTTGTTGGCCTAGAAGCATATTTAGATTTTTGCTAACACTCGTGAATTTAAGAACTGTATCATTTAATTCATCATTCTTAGTTTTCAATTTACTAATCTCATTTTAAAAAACTTGAACTACACTAACATGCTTTTTCACAACATTTTTGTTTTCCTTTTTTAACATCTTATATTTTGATTTAAGCATATTAAATTCCTCAAGAAATTAATGCATCAAATAAATCATCATCATCATGATCATCATAAAGGGTTTCATGTACCTTATTCTCCTTTGCCATGAAAGCACATGTTTGCTACTTCTTTGCCCTCGAATGATGATTTTTCGTCGCTATCATCCCATGTAGCTTTGAATGCTTTCTTTTTTAAGGTCTTTGAAGTTTTCTTCCCTGGAGGACATTATGCTTTGATGTGGCCAGGTTTCCCACATTCAAAGCATGTGATTTCTTTGTCTTTTTTTGGTCGTTCTCCTTTGAAATTTCTTTTTCCTTGCCATTTTCTTTGTTGGAGAAATTTGTTGAATTTCCGTGTTATGAATGCAATTTCATCATCTTCTTCTTCTTCCCTCTCGGAATCAATCTTTTTGCTTGTAGACGCTTTTAGGGCAATGTCTTTTCTTTTGGATGCCTCCTTCTCTTTTAGCTCTTCCTTCTCATTGGCTTTCATCGTTATTTCATGCGTCATTAGTGAGCCAATGAGTTCCTCCATCTTGAGGACCATGAGATCACAGGACTCTTGAATGGTAATCACCTTCAGTTGCCACACTCATGGTAGGCACCAGAGAATCTTCATTACAAGTTCTTCATTAGGATATATTCTATCAAACACTTTTAAACAATTAGTAATGTTCGTAAATCGAGAAAACGTTTGACTAAAAGATTCTTCCTTTTCCATACTAAACAATTCATATTCGTGCATAAGCATACTTAATTTATTTTCTTTCACTTGATTTGTTCCTTCATGCGTTATTTCATGTAATCTCCATATTTCGTGTGCACTATTACATGCTTGTACTCTATTGAATTCATTCTTATTTAAAGCACTATATAATGTGTTAATAGCTTTAGCATTTATACTTCACTTTTGTTTATCAAAATCATCATATTCACAAGTTAATTTAGGAACATTTATTCTATTTTCAGTTTTAATAGGCATGTATGGTCCATTCTCAATAATATACCATAAATCATAATCCATTAAATGAATAAATATTCTCATTCTTGATTTTCAATATGTATAGTCATTTCCATCAAAGAATGGTGGCCTAGAAATTGATTGTCCTTCTACATGCATATTGTTCATGTTAAAAGTCGTGTGTTTATCAAAGATAACTTGACAAATAATCACAATAAAGTTTAAAACAATGTTTTGATACCAATTGTAAGATTGAAATAACCTAAGAAGAGGGTGAATTAAATTTTTAAAATTTTTTTCAAGTGATTAATATTGTCAAGTTAGTTAAGTTGATTTAAGATATTTAATCACAAATTTGATAACTAATCGATGCAATAGCGAAGCACAATAAAAGATAAAGAAGAGAAATATGAAACCGAGTTGTTGACGCGGTTCGGCAAAGCAGGCCTACGTCCGCGCTTCAAGGCTTCCTTGAAGATCCTTTCAGTTCAACCTCATGGGTTACACTTGATTGAACTTTGGGGGTGTCAATCCAACCTTACAAACGGGTTCACCTTCTCTCACACTCAACTAGCAATTGTTTGTTTACAAATTTCGACACACAAATCCTCACTCACAAAATGGATATCTCGAAAGGTTACACAATGAATGAGGTATCTTAAGCAATAGCAAGAAGGCTCAAATGATCATACAAATTGGCAGCACTTCGTCTTTGATAGATAGCTCAAGATAATTTCCACTTGGAGTCTTCATCTATTTATAGATTTCTTCACCTAAGCTGCTACGTGGTCGATCACTTAACCAATTTGGTCGATCACTATTTGATTGTTACATGCAATTCTTCTCTATAGGGGTCGACCATTTTCTTCAGTTTTAGTCGAACGACCTTTGACGAGGTCGATCGATATAGTAAGAAACAAAACTAAGGCTTTCTATAGTTATTTTAAACAATCAGTGTTGATAGGGGATCAACTAGCATACAAAAAATTGGTGCTAAGGGCTCTTGGGTCATTTTGTTGTCGATCGGACTAGGGAGCGATCGATCAGTCCATAAAAATATCAACGTATGAAGCGCTCAGGAGGATTTGCAGTCAACCAAAACTTAATGAATGGTCGACTGAGAAAGCACTTGACTATGGATTTGAAAGAAAATTTAGTTGAATTCCTAATCATAATTCATTGGGAGCCATGAGCCTCACTCTCTTTTCTCTCAAACTCACTGTAGGTAAGCCTAGTTTGTGTTAAACTTGTGGGTTTTGATTATTGATTGTTTATGGGATGAAATATAGTATTGGATTAGGGTAACGATTAGAGTTATAAATAGTTGTTGTAGGGTTTATTCATAAAAGTTTTCATATGTCCAATTTTCTAAAAGATTGGGAATTGTTTACGCTTAAAGAACATACTAATGATTAAGGGAAAATAAATTTGGTTGAGATTTAAGTCAAACCCCCAACACTAGGATTAGACTAAATTGGAGAATTTTATCATTTGGGGAATTTTCATAAATAACATAGTTTTGATGAATCTCAATGTAATTATTAACTTGATCTACCATGGGCCCCGCTCTAGCCATGAATTTTATTTTTATTTTTTATCTTATTTAATTTTAATTGTTTAATTCAGAACTTTGATTTATTATAGTTTCGCCATTGTGTTAGCTATTTTAGCCTAGGGTTAAGGTTTGTGATTGGTTGTTGAATTTTGAGCATTGAATTGAGGAATTGGAGATTTCTCTCAAGTGGGTTCTTCTAGGTTGTCTCTTTGAATCAATTACCTTATCATTCAAGAGTGGTGAACTTAAGTTTGGTGATTAGTGGAATCTCCATCTAACCTTTTTTAAGTTAGAACGAGAACGAGAGCCAAGTTCCATACTCGTCTTCGTTTCTTTTTATTTGTTATTTTGTGAATTCCATTCATTGGTTTTTCTATTATGGCTCTTTTGGGGCTTTGGAAAGGAGTCCTGATTGTGGTGAAGAAATTCCTTTGATTTTTGGGGTTGAGGTTTGGTTCAGGAAATCTGAAAGTCTTGCAAGAAATTGCGAAACATGGGTTCAAAATTGACAAACTACCGCATCCGGTTGACCACTATTATTTATTCGGTCGAATGCAAACAGTTCAAAGGCTGACATTTTTTGAAGATTTACGTTTTTAGTCATCCGTACTCAACATCCAATTAACTACAACTCATCCAAAAGCGTCTAATTTGAAGTTGTTTGTTTTCTAGTTGACCGCATTTCCGCTACTGGTTGACCGCTTCCTTTCGAAAGTCTCCCAATGCGCGTCATTTAGTATCAGAGCTAGAGATGACTATCAAGAGTGAGGCTTCTTTTAATCATAACCTAGCTAGTTCATCTAGAGAAGCATCACCAAACGATCATGAGTATGTCACTCAAGTTCAATTTAATAATTTACTGAATTCCATAGATTGGTTGACAGCATATGCAGCAAATTCAGAATCTACTCCATCTAGAAAATCCAACTCTGCTTGTCGGACTAAAAGGTAGAGGTTGGCACCAAGAGGGTACAAGGGTGAATGAGTTCATTGAAGATGATTAAGGAAGGGGCTCTAACGATGATGCCCTTTATGAATTTTTGACAAGAGATTCCTGAGTGCATGATGAGGTAAGGGGTCTAAAATTGTAGATTACATCTTTCAGAGGTACAATTTTTGGGAAAGAATACTTGGATAGGGTTCAACGAGTAGAGAAAATATTTGAATGCCAATATTATTATGAGATAGCAAAAGTTCAATGCACTGCCCTCAAATTTATTGGTTATGCTAGTCTACGGTTGGATAGTCTAAAAACTCAGAGGAGGAGAGATAATGAAGAGTTGATTACTACTTGGGGATCTATGAAAAAATTAATGAAAAAATGGTTTGTGCCCAGACATTTCAGATAGAAGTTGTATTTCCCAATGCAGAGCCTAGTTCAAAGAGGTTTGTGTGTTGATGATTATATTGTCGAATTAAAAACCCTAATGATCAGGTGTGAAATCGATGAAGCGAAAGAGCAGACTATCGCCTGTTTTGTTCAAGGACTTAGCAAACTAATTGGAGATATAGTGGAGCTATAGCAGTACAATATCTTAGAGGAAGTCTTTTAGTTGGCCGTTAGAGTGGAGAGAAAGAAGAAACAAGGCTTAGACCTCCCTCCTAATAAACCTTGTTAGTTGGATACTATCTTAACAAACTCAGCAGAAGATGACAGAAGATCACATTCCAATATTACCACAGAAAAAGATAAAGCCATAGAAGATCCGTCATCCCACAAGAATCGAGAAGTCAACTGCTTTAAATTTTTGGGTTGGGGACATATGACTTCTCAATTTCCTAATCAAATGGTAATGGTAATGCAAGGAGATATTATCAAGACTAATAGTGAAGACAACACCAAAAAATGCATGAAGGAGAAACATTCTAATGAGAAGAATATTTATCCACAAGAGGTGATGTACCCCAAAAATTGCACAAGACTAAACAAGGTTGTTGTGCAATCGGTTAACTTCAATCAATGTGTTTCCAAATGGGGGTTTGAAAGAGTGCGGAAGCAAACAAAGGAATAAGGGAGACTCGTGGGGGGTATAACCCATTTTGGACACAAGTTACAATGCAAGTAATAAATAGATGCTAACAACCAACCACCTAGGAAGAGGAAATGTCATTAGCAAACCAAGACAAACATTATTACTTAGAAGAAGAGGAATGAAAACGAGGGAAAATTCATCACGTAGGGAAATGAAAAGAGTCTAAAAAACTACAAGAGTATCTTGGAATATCAATTGTCATATCTAGATCCTTCTTTGGTGAGACAAAGCTTACCTAGGAAGATGTAAAGTTCTTTTAGTAATTCTAAGGCCACCTAATACATTTAAGAAGATCAATTGGGCCAAGGATGTGTGGGCTTTCTCTTCTTCTTCAATTGGACTTGGTCCCACCCAGTTGATTAAGTGTGTGAGCTTATCTAAAGGCCATGGTTGTTGGGCCGTTCTTCAAGCTTCCATGGAAGTGAATTCCTAATTGTCCTCGGTCAAAATGTGATTAAATTTCGAGGAGCCTCCTTGTCATCATGTGTTAGTTTGTGCTCAAGTTCTTCTAATTTATTCAATCTTGCAAAATAGTAACTAATTATATAAGCAATGAGCCTATTGGCTCGAGTTCGGATGATAGGACTTTGGGGTGCATCACACTCCTGGGATTGAAAAGGATTTTTCCTCAAATCCAGGGAGTCTTCCACCTCTATCTTCTCTTGATGTTCCTCCTCCTGGATCAAATGGACAATTTGGTTTGACACCATGCGTTCCTTCTTTCATATTGTGCAAGCCATATCTTCTTGGCATAGGTTGGACTGAAAGGTTTGGTTCATACAAGACAGCAAGCATTGGTACTAAAGTGGAATCAACATAATATTCAATCAAAACATTAAAATTGATTATCCCACGATCCAAGACAGCATCTTTACCCATAACACTTACTTGTTGGTCCTGGAAGCTTGGCTCTTTTGAAAATCCAACTTTGTGAATTTGGAGAGCTGGAAGGACCAAACAACTTAAGAGAACATGCTCCTCTTGTTTGCAACATTCTTCTGTGAGCACTTTTTTTCCTTTTAGAATAAGTACCGAGGAAACATTCTTGTCAACAAGGTCTTCCGACTCAGAGCATTCCTCTTCAAACAACTCTGCTTTCATGCTCGAGAAATCCAAAGATAGGAGTGGTCCTTCTTCAGGTAATATGACCACCTCCACAAGCTTTTCATCTTGCTTAGTTGCTGCCAAGGAGTTATCTTAACATTCCTCTTCCACAATATTCTCCCTAGTCCTGTCGGATTCTTCTACCACTGCAATAGGACTCTCGACTTGTAATGTGGAAGAACGTTTAGACTTTTGTATCAACGCCAGATTATCACTCATGCTGTCCAGTATTTGACTGACCTTACTAAAAATGGCTTTCAACTCCTGGCGCTTAGATCGTTGACTCTTAGAAAATCTCTTTGCGGATGGAGCAAATTTTCTTCTTAAGTATTTATTCATCAAATGCCATGTGTTGATGCCTTCTTCTCCGTTTTCTTTTCGATAGGAAATTAGTTTGTCCCACCATCTTGAAGCTCTTCCTCGAAGCTTTGAAGAAATAATTTTTAGTGTGCTCCTTTCTGAAAAATACAACTGTAGAAAAATTTTGTCTACCTCGCCTTCCCAATCCAAATAGTCTTTGGAAAGTACTGAACCATCAAAAGTTGGGATAGATGCCAATAACTCATTTTCTTCTTCACTGTAATATCTCGCATACTGGTAGCCTTGTTTCATCATAAGAGAAGACCAAGTTATCCAAATATTAGAGTAGTAAAATAGAAGCAAGGGAACTTGGAAATTTGCAAGCTCTGATACCAAATGATGTGCCCCAAAAATTGCACAAGACTAAACAAGGCTGTTGTGCAATCTGTTAACTTCAATCAATGTGTTTCCAAACGGGGGTTTGGAAGAGTGCGGAAGCGAACAAAGGAACAAGGGAGACCCGTGGGGGTGCTCGGACTTATGTTTGATGGAATGGACTTAGCTTGCTTTGCTAAGTGTGGAGAGAGGATTAACTTGAGGGATCAAGTAAGTTGATGTACACTCACACTTCACTTGGATATGACTCACCAAGAAAAATTGAGGCTAGCTTGGATATGACTCACCAAGCTAAAGTTTGGATATGACTCACCAAACCTACTAACACTCAATTTGGATATGACTCGCCAAAATAAAGGACAGCGAAAAGAGAGTGAAAAAATTTTACAAACTAAACACAAGAGTTTTTGATTCAAAGTTGATTACTTTTGAATTACAAAATGGGGGTATATATAACCCATCTTGGACACAAGTTACAATGCAAGTAATAAATAGATGCTAATAACCAACCACCTAAGAAGAGGAAAAGTCATTAGCAAACCAAGACAAACATTAATTACTTAGAAGAAGGGGGATGAAAATGAGGGAAAATTCATCACCTAGGAAAACGAAAAGAGTCTAAAAAGCTACAAGAGCATCTTGGAATATGAATTGCCATATCTAGATCCTTCTTTGGTGAGACAAGGCTTACCTAAGAAGATGTAAAGTTCTTTTAGTAATTCTAAGGCCACCTAATACATTTAAGGAGAATAATTAGGCCAAGGATGTGTGGGATTTCTCTTCTTCTCCAATTGGACTTGGTCCCACCCATTTGATTAAGTGTGTGGACTTATCTAAGTCCATGGTTGTTGGGTTGTTCTCCAAACTTCCATGGAAGTGAATTCCTAATTGTCTTTGGTTAAAATGTGATTAAATTTTGATGAGCCTCCTTGTCATCATGCGTTGGTTTGTGCTCAACTTCTACTAGTTTATTCAATCATACAAAATAGTAACTAATTATATAAGCAATGAGCCTATTGGCTCGGGTTCGGATGATAGGACCTGGAGGTGCATCAAGAGGGCTTTTTGCTATTGAGTTAAAAAGAGGCATTTACCAAACAAATTAAGGAGGAAGTTGACCAGAGGGAGAACATATTCCACTGATGTTGTTTGATTAGGGACACGGTATGGTTTATCATCATTGACAATGGTAGTTGTGTAAATGTTGCTTCGACTTTGATGGTTGACATACTACACTTACAAACCATCGACCATCAAAGCCATATGAATTAAGGTGGTTAGACGACAAGGAATGAATGAGAGTAAATAAGCAAGTGATGTTCTCATTCACTATAGGAAGCTACTAGGATGAGATTATGTTCGACGTTATATTCATGGATGCTTGTCACTTGTTGCTTGGAAGACCTTGTCAGTATGATTAGAAGGTGAAGCATGAAGGTGATACCAACATTTACTCAATGAAAGGTGAAGTTATCTATGATGTCACCTCATCAGAGGTACCTAGTTCTGAGGTTCGAGAGATAGAAAAGGGAAAGGAAACCACTTGTTTACTACCAAAGACAATATTGGAGGAGCCATTAGACTTTAGGTCAAAGTCTTCTCCACCCTAAGAGGATGATTTGCCATGGGCCTTGTCTTAGGTGTCAATTTTATTATATTTAATTTTAATTTTTTAATTCAAAATTTTGATTTATTTACAGTTTTGCTATTATGTTGACTATTTTAGCCTAGGGTTAGGGTTAGTCGGTTGTTGAATTTTAAGTATTGAATTAAGGAATAAGAGGTTTCTCTGTAGTAGGTTTTTAAGGGTTGCCTCTTAGAATTGATTACTTTCTCATTCAAAAGTGGTGAACTTAAGTGTGGTGTTACTAAAATCTCTATCTAACCTTTTTCAGGTTAGAACAAGATCAAGGTTTCATACTCATCTTCGTTGCTTTTTCTTTGTTATTATGTTGATTCCATTTGTTGGTTTTGTATCATGGCTCTTTTAGGGCTTTGGAAAGGACTCTTGATCGTGGTGAGGAAATTCCTTTGATTTTTGGGGTCTACGTTTGGTTTGGTAAATCCAAAAGTCTCCCAAGAAATTGTGAAACAAGGGTTCTAAATTCACAAATTGCCACGTCCGGTCGATCGCTATTACTCATTCGGTCGATCGCATATCATCCAGAGCCCTACATTTTTCAAAGATTTATATTTCTAGTTGTCTGTACCTAGCATTTGGTTGACCGCAACTCGTCCAGATGCATTTGATTTGAAGTTGTTTGTTTGCTGGTCAATCGCATTTCCGCTATCGTTTGATCACTTCTGAAAGTCACCCGAAGCACGTCATAACTTGATATATTGTAATGGATGTTTGAAGGAGATTAAGGGCTTTGGAATCGAAGTTATTAGAGGTTAACCAAAGCAAGGGATAGCTATTTTAGGTGATCATAAATTGTGTTAAAATCTCAAGATAAGAGATGTTTGCATATGTTTGGCCTTTCGACCTACATCAAAAGGTGCTAGGGTAACTTTTATTGTTAGTTTATTACTTTGATGGTGATGCCTTTTGGCTATGAATTCGAGAATGTTTGGTTTGCGTTGTACTGCTTCTTGGAAAAATCATTCCCCAATTATGATTTTGTCCATACTTTAATATTTTAACGCCGTCAAGATTTACCTCTCATCAATTGCTTTTAAAACCTAATTTTTTGGGCATGTTACTTGCAGTATCAACTCCTCGGAAGGACTTTGCAAATGTACTCATCTCACCTGTCAGCATTTTGAAGAAAAATATTATTGATGCAGAAATATGTACTAGTGGTTATAGTGGAAAATGAGTTTCTTACCTCGAATTCCATTTCTTCCACTCGAAAATGAAAAGGATGTTTACCCCTTCAAATGCATGCAATTTCCTATGTCTTTCTTTTGCCATGATAATAAATAATGCACAAGGTAATAATGTTTCTCAAGAATGTGTTACACTTGCGATTTCTATTTTGAATAGATTGATAGGTTTATTGATGATATTGCTCTGATGTTTTGTAGACTTAAGGGTATGTTATATTATTGTAATGTTTTGTTAACTTGAGGATATGCTATATTGCTATAATGTTTTGTTGACTTGAGGATGTGTTGTACTATTGTTATGTATTGTACATGAAAATAGACTAGACCGACAATGTATTATTATGATTCACATAGTATGATCATGTGTACATCTCATGCATCATGAAAACATTTTCTTTAAAAAAGACTGAAAGATTGAATAATGGTACGTAAATAGTTGCTTGTGGAGCGGGGTATGGAATTGCTTGTCCCGTATGAGGTAGACCAAATGGTGTCACTTTCTCCCCTAAATTTAATTGCTCCTAATGACTGGATTATTAAGTGAAAGAAAAATGAAGAATTATGACTGAAAAATATATGTTTTTTTATAAAATTGCATTTCATGCTTATGATATATATGCATCTCTTCTGAGCTTTAGACTCATAGATGAATTTTGTGATGTAGGTAAGAACAATATATAATGTATCTGATGTTGGAAATAAATGAAAAATGTAGTTGAAGGAGTATTCTCATAGGCAAGGTTTTGCTGTTTTTTGCGCGATATTAACCTATGGGATATGGCTCATGAAAAACATATATGAAAAACTTTTATTATGCATTTGAATGTTTAGTTTTAAGTTAAAATATTTTTACAAAGTACTTCAAATAGTTGGATAATTGTAAAAGACTCGTGCATGTTTTACGTTGCATTCTAATTAAGTTTTGATTTTAATTAGTTTTCTTAAGATAGTCTTCAGCTGATTTATTTTCAAAGGCACGATTTGATATTTTTAAAAAAGTAACATGAAAAAGAATTTTCACTACACCTTTAGAGTCTTAGAAATCGATGTTGGTGATGATAGGCACTGTCAGGGTTCAATCCTCCACTACTTGAAGAACCTGGAGACTGGATTCCCAAAGTGGGAGGCGACCACATTAAAAACATTCATTTCAAGCATAAGAACTTGTAAAAATAAAATGTGTAATAATCTCAATCAACATTAGTAGCTAACTAGCATGCAAAGTCATAATAATATAAAACCACACAACTCACATATAATATCACGAGTCTAATTAAATATAAGACCCTCACTTCAAAATAAAATATAGTCTCTAGGTCATACTAAACAAAATATACAAAGAGTAAAAGAAAATACTTCAGGCCTATACTGTGCACTAAATTACCAAACCATCAAGCCTATACCTGCCTTTGACACCTAGGTTGCTAACTCTTGGTCCTGAAAAAGACCACGTAAAGAGCATTTATAAAGCTCAATAAATTAAACTTTAGTCTAATCATTTAAAATATATATATATATATATATTTATGTTTTAATGTTCAGGTTATTATCTTTCTTAACTTTTTCCAGTTATCATAAGGTTTATCATTTATCTTATATTATATCTCTTTCTTACACGCGTAGTTTATTTGTTGGTTAGCTCAAATGTGTAATCATACCTTTCTTGGCATTCTATCTAATGTCTATCTTCCATGAAATTTTATATAATCATATATAACACCCTATATGATTAATCCTCACAATCGATTAGTCACTTATGTACACACGTCCACATGATTTATGTGTCAATGTATCATACATTTATTCTTTTTGTCAAAAGTGTACAATGCATGTAATGTAATGAATGTGTGATCAACATCGATATCAAAATCATGTAGGACCACTTTAACATGATGTGCAACTACTCTCATGCAGACCTATTCTTAAGTGCAAATAATCCTATGCACTTAACTTCCATCACTAAGTCAACTATGTTCCTGCATTTATCTCCTAATCTCACCTAATGTATTATTAGTTCACACTACCTGTGAAATAATACCAGTGCAATTACTCATTCCAATTACACTAATTCATTCGTAAAATAATATTATATCCAACTATGTGCATATTAGTGACTAAGCAAATCTGTAGAACCCTAGTCCCAAGGCCCATTTTCAAAACTTATTTTGCAGATGCCAGAAACAGATGCGAAGGATCTTGTGAAAGTCTTTTTTAGAGACAATGATTTCAAATTGATGCTTTTGCAAACGCCTGGTCACGAAGAGTGGATGCCCAAAGTGGAAGTCCTGAAAAATGCTCGCGGAAGCCTATCACCTCATTGATATCTCTAACGGATATTTTGAGGTCACCCAGATGAATAGGATAAGGTGACTAGTGCTCAAGAAGTTTAAAACCGTCTGTAAATAGAAGCTCACTCCATTGTGTCACTCATGAATTGCTCTCTACACCGAAGTGTTGCCCTTTTACTTGCGAATGTTTGAACCTTCATTTTTGAGATAGAAACTTAAACTCTCTTACTCCTAAACTTGATAATGTTCATCTTTGAGAGAATTAAGTCCTGTACTTAAAATTTTTCATACTTTTCTTCATTGCGGAAATGAACAAGGTGATGCCCTTGAAGTGTCAGTTAAGATTTGATTGATACACATAAGTTTAATTAAAGAAAATGGTGACACCAGTAAAGAGTCATTGTAAGATTTGATTAACTTTGAGAAGCTCAATCATTTATGCCCAAAAAGGTTATAGTAGAAAGAGTCTTCAAGAAGGAGTATGGAGCGCAGATGTAGGCAAGATTGACTAAATCGGGTTAACAAATCATTTGCACTTTCTTTTCTTACTCTCTTGTTATTATTATTGTTTACATACTAGACTTCACAAATCTAATTTGGAGAGAAAGTTTATAACTTGAGATAACAAACGATTAGAAGTTTAATTACACGAAAAAGTTAAAAAACCTAATTCACCCTCCTCTTAGGTTATTATCGATTCGACAACTTCAACCTTGAATTATATAGGAGAACTAATTATTCATCTTCAAAAGTTCTTGAAGATTTTGATTTCATGCCAGTTTTTTACTTTTTCTTTGTACAACCTTCCCTTTTCATAGACCTTCACTGTAAATTTTCTAGCTTGAAAACCTTCTTTTTTTTTTTATCAATGTATTATTTATTTAAAGAAGAATGTAGGGCATTAACAACTGAACATTCATTAACTCCATCAAAAAATTGAATTAGTTTGAATATATTGAAAGTAACTTGCTGATCATTGACTTTCATGGTTAGATCTCCTTTTTGGATGGTTATTACTATTGTTCCCATGTCAAAAAAAGGTGTTCCTAAAATTATAGGAACTTCTTTGTCTGCTTCATAATAAAGTACGATGAAATCAGCAGAGAGTATAAACTTGTCACCTTAACTAACACACCTTCAAGTTTATCCTTTAAATAAGCTAGTGAATGGTCTACCAATAGAAGAGTTACTGTGCATAGGATTGTAAAACTATTCAATTTCGAAGGAAGCTTGTTCGGTAAGATGGCATTGCTTCCTTTTTTCATAACCACAGTTTCAAATTTATGCATTCTTCTCCTTTTTTTTCATGCAGCCTCTTTCACAAATTTTGCATAGCTTGGAATTCGCTCCAACTCTTCAACCAATAGGACATTGATGTGTAACTATTTAAGAACATACAAGAATCTCTTAAATTATGTGTCTTGTTGATGCTTATGAAGTCTCTGTGAAAAATGAGGTGAGGGTCTCAGAATTTGCAGTTTTGGTTGCTCTTTTTGCTGTGTTGTATTAGCAGGCTGCTTTTCATGGTGCTTCTATACTAGTTGTTCTTCAGGTGACTCGTCTTTTTCTTGCACTTTTGGCACTAATATACTTACCTTTTATTGTCTTTTCTGTGGCTAAATTGTATTAATGATATTTTCATTTCTCAAGGTAATAGTTTTGTAATGATTCTTATTCTCAGTTCTTGGATTTTCTGTGTTGCTTGGAAGAGGACCATGAGGTCTGTTACTCATTGCACTTACAAATTGTCCAAACTGGTTTTCTAAATTTCGTAATGATGTGGCTATTTTGAATTGCGGTGCCAATCTTCTCTGTGTAATTTTTTAGCAGCTTCTCTACAGATGCTAAGGATGGTTTTGCTTGTTGAGGTCTATTTTGCTGCATAAACCAGGTGGATTTTGAGGTGTATTCCACATATTTGAAGGTCATGCTCCTTAGTTTTGAAATGATGAACTTTAACTAAAATTTAGAAGTTGTCTCCATCCGAGATTATAAGCGTTGGAGTTTGCATTGTGGTTCGTCCTGAAATTTTGATTCTGGTTGTAATTTCCAAAACAGCATGCTACCTTCGGACTTGAAATAAAAAATTTAAAACTAAATAACAATTAAAAATTAAGATGACTTAAAGTAAAAATTTTGATGTTAATAACAAGAAAGATAAGATTGAGAATCAATTCCCATCCCTTTATAATTTCTGTTTATGTGCTACAACAATGTTACAATAGTATTAATTAGCTAAGTCATAACTTTAAAATATAAATACAATAATCTGTCAATCTATTATGTTATGTTATGTTATTTATTCTTTTTATATGTGTATACGAAGATTTAACAAAAGATAAAGATAAGTTTCAAAATAGTTATGTGATACAACACCATAGGACTATAGTGACTGTATTAAAAACACAGACGTTATGTTTAAAACTAAATAAGACATATTTGTAATATCCCGAATTTTATCCTATGAATTGTCATAGGATTTTGTTTAATTGGAGTTTAAAAATGAAGGTTAAAAGATAGGGATTAGTTGATATTTAGGATGGATTCAGAAAAACATAGATGGATTATAAGGATGAGAATGTTTAGTATAGAAAATGTAAATTTGGACGGTCAGACTGTGTACAGTAAGAAAATGGGGGACTCTCGGGTAGATTTGTGGTCGCGATATGGATTTATAGTCGATCGAATTTGTGACAGGTTAGAATTTGGTAGCCTTGGGAAGATTTGCGGTCAACCGGTACTTAAAAACCTTAACTTTTTCTTTTTAGCCATATAAAAAATTTTCTTTAATTTTCTTTAATTTATTTAAATCATGTGCGAAGAAAACATATTAGAGTAATTAAGTGAAAACTAATAATAATTTCAAAAATGGTTTCGATACTTCCAACAAAAGTCCATGATTTAACAAAATGTTTAACGAAATTTAAAACCATAATTAATTATTCAAAACAACTAGTGTTACTTTCTGTGAGCCATAACCCTCAGGTTAAACCCGGCTGATAACCCAAGAGCTCATCCTGCAACGACTCATCCTCCACAGGTATATCATTGACTTTATGACAGTCCCCTACATCACAAGATAAAACAATAAGCCTAACACTCAGCAAGAAATATAATGAAATGCAATGCTCAATGCTCATGCATGTTTATGCAGTCTGTCTCAGAAAAGAACCTATCTTTTCTGTCTTTACATTTCATTTACCAGAGAAAGGATACATCATATGGTCATGTGGCTTAACTGTCACTCCAATGAAGAAATACATCAATTAGGGTTGTCACCACTGATGACTGTCACCAATCTCTTCAGTTCAAGCGTTGGGGATTTCTAATACAAGAGAAATGATACATCCTATGGTTTATGTGACTTAACCATCACTCCCTCCCTGCGTGAGAGAACATACATCCATTAGGGATGTCACCACCAATGGACCGTCACCTATTCTCTCAAGCCCCCACACGCCTACTTACGTTTATTTATTCATTTTATTAAACATGTCTTTCATATGTCAACATTTTCATAAGCCCTAATCATAATGCATGTATGTCATGTCATTTTCAATCCATAATAATATACAAAGTACTAAAAAAGAAATATAACAATAACACAGAGAAATAATAGGTTATAGTTCAAGCTAAAGTAGCACATCATGCGGCATTTATCAATGACATAGAGAGAACAACCAAGGATCTATTATGTTGAAGAATAATTATTAAAATAACTATATAAGGGAATGTCTGTTATATTAGCAGAGACCAAATCACAATACAGAGGCAATGTACTAAAGCACAATAACAAGACTTATAGGAAATAATAGCACACTTTTAATCCTTTCGGGAACCCATTTTCCACTACACAATAAGGATTCAGTTTTAACAAGAAAATATATAGTGGTTAATTTAACAGAAAGGTTGACATATTTTCCTTCACCCAAAGTATCCAAATTCATAACCATATTCGGGACATTATCCACATCCACAAAGGCAGTAGCTAAAATTACCTAGCCATCAACAGAACAATTCTTCACAATAAGTAAAAGAGGCAATATTTAACAGCAACCAAGTCTTGAATTAATTATAGTGCACTGTCCAGCTTTTCATCCAACTAAAATCGACCTTAACTAAAATTGTTTAACAGCAAAATAATACTCCACAGCAAGTAATTCAAGGCAATGTTTAAATAACGACAAAGTCTTGAGTAAATCACAGTGCAGTTTCACAAACCAACAGAAAATGACAGTGGCTAAATTCATCTAACATGAGCACATTAACATATCACAACAACTAAGCTAGTTAGTGTTCAAACAGACAATAAAATCCCGTGATGTAGGGCCTCCACTGGCCAAACTTACATCCCAGTTCTTACCTCTTGAAGATTCTTACTGCAGAACTCTCTCCTTGATTCCAACAACAACACACACCTAGGAATGCAGCATACTCCAGAACTCCTAGGTAGCACTCTTCCCTTTCTCCCACTCCTTCGCTTTCTCACACGTGCACTCTGCTCTCAGGAGGAAAACACAGGACACTTTTCTCACTTGCACGCTTCTGTGATTGTAAAATCTAGATACCTTCTACTTCTCTACCATCCTTCATTTATAGGCAGAGAAGAAGCTTCTCTGAAAACCTACAGCCGATGGACATCTCCCTAACAACAAGAAGTGGTCCTCTCTAACATTTCCAAGTGGAAAGTCTCTTATCGCTTTCGGGAGAGTGGAGGAAAAATTATCAGGAGAAACATAAAATTACCACGACATAAAATAGTTTTTCCATAAACTGTGTGGGAGCGGTCAATGCTTGGTCGATGAAGCCAATCTGGTGCCGTAATGTTAAAATCAGAGACCGATCAAAATATCAATCGATCGGTAATTCCCAGTCGACAGCCCCCTGTCGATCGCTCTAATGCCAAACTCATCTTCCCAGTTGATGACAGTCGATCTCACACATGACCACACCATCGACCACCACTCATATTTTTGCCTCTGTAATGTTTTCTGATCAAGTACCCTCAACCACTCCATCAACTAACCACTTGACCAAAAAACCAATATGCAATGTGTAATATATTTTGGTCTAGTTGTTCGACTGCGTCCTCGACCGCTTCGTACTTTTAATCCCTTTTTCCCATCTTATACTCATTTTATCCACAATTACTGCATTAAGGTACCATACATTATTACGGGACTTATTTTATTTTATCAAAATATATATGTCACAAAAATTCTTTACATTATATTTATAGAGGAATTATCCAGGTATTACACCAGAAGTAGAGGGGCGATCGACTAAGAATGTTAAAATTTGCTAGAAAATAGAGTATATGTTATGTTTTAATTGAATGACAAAGGATTATTTAGCATGGTTTTAGCTGGGTCGTTGACACCTCAACACCAACTTAACCACTGCAATTTTAAAGACCATTACCCTTAAATTAAGAGAGAGAACTTGTGAGAGAAAGAAATGAGGAGAAGAGAAACTGTGAAGTGAGAGGGAAAGAAGAGAAGGGGTGAGAGGAAAGGAGAGGAGGAGAAAACGTGAAGGAAGAGGAAAAAACTTTGGGGAGGAAGAAGGCTATGGTTGTCTTTCAAGGTAGGTTGAACTTTCTTTATGGTTTTATAGAATTAGTTGAAGGTATAGATGATTTAAGTTATAGATGATTTATGTTTACCATTCATTCATACTAATTTGGAAATTGGTATGTTTAAGGTATTAAAGATCAAAGGGATAATTGAGGACACTTGCAGGGTATTATGCTAAGGATCTAAGATAAGAGATATTGTGTGTTCTTGGCCTATTGGCCTACATCACAAGAAAATAGGGAAATTCTTTGATATGTTGTGTATATATAAGGATACTATTATGATATGATGAGATTACTTGTATGCTCATGTGTGATTAGTATATAAGATATATACAAGGTTGGTATTGATCTATTTAAAAGACTAAAATGTTGATTGTGAATTATAAGATAAATGAAGAAACGTAACATGCTGCTATGTTATGACATGTGTGGATGATATAGTGCATTTTATTGATTATATGCATTCTCATGCATCATGGTTTTGATGAAAATGTACAAAAATATTTTATGCATATGTTTTGAAAAGAAAACTGACAATGTATGGAAATAAACGTAAATAGATGGTGCGAGGTATGGGTTCTTGAGATGACTGCCCTATGTGGGTCAAGAGATATCACTCTCCCTTGTATGGTTATACCTTTAGTGCCTGGATGGGTAAGTGGAACTATTGAAAAATGGAATAAAATAGAAATAAACGTAAATAGACGTTGTGAGGTATGAGGTTTGAGATTGTGGTCCTAAGTGGATCATGAGGGTCACTCTCCCTTGTACGGTTATATCTCTAATGCTTAGATGGGTAAGTGAAAGTAAAACTAAAGGTAAAGGTAAAGGTAAAGGAAAATTTGAAACAAAAACTACATACGTTTTATAAAGTTGCATAGCATGAGCAAAACACATTTATATCTCTTACTGAGCGATAGACTCATAGTTTATGTTTTGTGATGTAGGTATGCATGGTAGAGAAAGAAAGAAAAGAGCAGTTGATGAAGAATTTACGCGATGAGATATTGTGTTGGTTGGGCTAAAGAGAAAAGGAAAAATGCAAATTGTTTTTAAGTTAAGAAACGATTTGTATTATGTAAAGATTTTAAAGAAGAAATTTTATTTATGATATTTTATTGCATTTCTTTTCAAATGATTTTATTAAGAGAAGTCTTTCACTATACATTTTACAAAGAAAGAGTTACGTTTAAAGTAAAGAACAAACGGGGTCGTTACAATATTATGTAATACAAGTTGTAAATTCAATTTATTGTTTAACACGTATGAAAAACAATCTCATAATTTAGACAATTGCTGTGACGACCTGGTTTTTCATAACCTTTTAAAAATGCTTGAAATTTAAAACTTTTGTAAGACAATTAAAATCCTTCATAATCAGAATGCTAAAACCGAGCGTCAAAATCCATTCATTACATTCGTTATGAAAATCGTTTATCAAAACATAGTTGAAGCAATAATAATTTATTTAAAACATAGCAGAAGCAAAACATTCAAATTAAAATATGCTAAATAAATCATTATGTTATACGAATTACTTTACTTGTCTTTAGCCTGACCAGCTATAAGCTCTTCTCGTGTAAACCTTTTATCGACTGCTTTGTGTTTTGTTCATCGTTCTTCTTGTCATACACGTATACCTACACCACAAGTAAACTGTAAGCCCAAAAACTTAGTAAGGAAAGGGAATATGCAATATGATCATGTCTCTCTTTAGTTCACTTGGAATGGGTCTGGCCCAAACCAATCTTTTCATTACGTTTCATTCATTCATTCATTACTCGTACATCGAGTTGGAAGTTGAAGGAACATGTATGTGATGAAATAGTTTGATCGGATTCTAACCCTATGTGGGCTAGATCCTGTTAGCCTTTTTGTTAGGCTAAGTTTTATTTTGCTGATGACTAAATTGTTGGTTAATTTAATAAATCAATAAGTTGTATTTTGTATTTTTCAGATATTATTTTTATCGTTTTTATCATAATATTTATATCCGTGTTTATTGAAAATACCCTCAAAATGGGTATTATTAATATGCTAACATGTTTATTTGAGTCCATGTAG
Organism: Begonia loranthoides; assembly: GCA_022433065.1. Taxonomy (NCBI): domain Eukaryota; kingdom Viridiplantae; phylum Streptophyta; class Magnoliopsida; order Cucurbitales; family Begoniaceae; genus Begonia; species Begonia loranthoides. The sequence continues at coordinate 21,980,634 of CM039470.1, read as the reverse complement.
TGTGGCATATCATTTTAGGACTTAATATAGTTTAGGGTTTATTTTGGAGTGAAGTGGGGACGAGATTGTGGAAGAGAAAACGCGTTCCAATTTGTTCTGTGGTCTTACGGACGAGTATGGATGGATGCGGATGAAGATTCCCCATGTCCTATTTGAATCTGTAATATTTCTGGACATTTTCGGGACATTTCAGACGCATGCAGATGAGTACGGATAAGCTCAGACGCGTCCGCTTTGAATCTGTAATTTTCAGGGTGCAATTCGGATGAGTACGGATGCGAGCTGCGGATGAGGATCTGCGTCCTAAACTGCTGAACAGTGACTTTCGGATGATACTGCGGATGAGTGCGGATGAGTGGCTCTGCGTCCTAAAGTCCAAATTTTTGCACAACGGCTATATTTTCAACGGATAAAATCCAACGGTCACATGCGGACGAGTCTGGACGAATGAGGACGTCCGAAAGTGCAAAGTCTATAAATACAAGTTCACTCCAAGCTCTCCATAACGATCGAATATTCGAGGCGAAGCCCTGCCAAAATCAATACTCGGATACTACTCACTGTGAGCTATTTAATTGTAAATCCAATTCTCCCTATTCTGAATTTGTGAATTAATTAGGGAGAATTCAGACTAGTTAGATTGCGCTTTAATTTCTCTACTCCATTATTATTGTGCTTAATTGTAAAGGGTGATTTCCTACTAATTCATCACACAAGGGTGACAACCCGAAATACTCGAAACACTCATAGGCTCGATTGAACGCCCGTAAGTTCAATAACTGGGTGACGCCCCGCAATAGTCAAATTTAGGGTGACGACCCGTAAGAGTCAAAGGTTGACTACCTTAGAATTAGTCAAGGGTGACGCCCATCGTAAGATTCAATTTGTAAACGGTTTATTGGCACCCGTAAGCCAATTGCTTAGTGTATCTTCAAGTGGAACTTGGAACGCGGACGTAGGCAAGTTTGCCGAACCGTGTAAAAAAATATCGTGTGCACTTCTCTATCCCTTACTCTTTAATTTATGTATTTATTGTGATTGCATATTTAATCATATTCGATAAATCATTTAGGGATTTAGAGAATTTAAATATCGTATGAAAAAGTTAATACGCTAATTCACCCCCCCCCCCCCCCCCCTCCTCTATAGGCGTATATCGATCCTACAATTGGTATCAGAGCGGGTATTTAAATTTTTGTGTNATTAAAATATCACACGAAAATATTAGATACGCTATATTCCCCCCCCCCCCCCCCCCTCTCCTCTATAGGCGTATATCGATCCTACAATTGGTATCAGAGCGGGTATTTAAATTTTTGTGTGATATTTTGTTGATTGTGCACATTGCTATAATTTGTTGAATTTCATTGTTGAAATTTATTTGAATATCATTGATTTGAAATTATATATATATGCACATTATGGACTCCAACATTTACGAATTAGGACACTCTACTTCTACACCTCCAATTTTTTATGGTTGCAATTATTTATATTGGAAGTGTAGGATGAAAGTTTTTATACAATCCATTGATTATAAGTTACGAAAAATCATTGAAAAATGAATAACTCTTCCTAGACCATGTTGTGATTTCAATGATCTAGATAAGCACAATTGGAACTTAAATGCTAAAGTTATGAATATTTTATATAGTGGATTAAGTAAAAACGAATTCGATAAAGTACAATCATGTATTAGTGGCTTTGATATATTGAAAACACTTAAGCTAACACATGCAGGCACAAATCAAACAATTAGAAGCGAAGAGAGCTCATCCTCCGAAAAAGAAGAGGAAGAGACCAACGTATGCTTCATGGCCAACGGTATTGAGATAAACGACTATTCTAGCAATTCGGATTCTAATAATGATGATGATAGTGATTTATTTAATGAATTGCTAGATAGTTTTAATGAGCTCAAAGATAAATATAAATTGTTGAAAAATGAGAAAAATAATTTGATCAAAAAGCATGCTATTTTGAATAAATCTCTTGACGATCAAATTGTAGAATTAAAGAGTATGATCGATGAATCTAATGCTTCCTTTAAATCTCTTGAGCATGATAGTAATAATTTGAATTTGCGATGGATTGAAATCTACTATCAAATCACATGAAAATGAAATTGACTCATTGAAAGCAAAGAATAATGATTTGTACTCTATTGTGCTTAAATTCACTAATGGAAACAAAAATTTTAATATGCTCTTAAATTCCCAAAGGGTTACTTTTGATAAAGCCGGTATTTGATATGAACCCTTTGCAAAAAAAAAAGAATTACACAAATCTATTTGTAATTCTTGCAATTGTGTAGGACACAAATCTTTTTATTGTTCATTAAAATTAAATGCCAATGTGAAATCAAATTGTGATTCTAAATTTGTCCATCTTTTGAATTTAAATTCTAAACTTGTATGGGTTCCTAAAGGAACCAAGCCTCTAACCAATGGACCCAAAAAAGCTTGGGTATCAAAGAAATCGAATTGATTTGTAGGTTGGAGGTTCTCTCAAGGAGCTAAATGGATTTGGATAATAGGCTATCCAAAAATGAAAAGGGGAGAAGTTTAAAGAATGCCTCCAACGCTTTAAAAATGAAAATTATCTTAGAGGTACACAACTTCTTTGTTTTGATTAAATTTGTTGTGAAATTTGATTTGGATTAATATTGAAAGCAACATCGAAGTGAAGTGAAAACGACCTATAACATGCTTGATTCTACCAAACATACAATAAGGATATGGCAAGAATAACATTAATTGAAAACAAACATAGAAGCGAATTGAAAGCGACATAGGACATAGCAAGATGAATATACTATTAACTATTGAGTATCTAAGTAGATTAAGCATGCTTAACAATGATACGAGGCTGATAATTAGCGGAAACATGGTCCACCAATAGAAACGGAATATGCTTAATAATCAAGTTAACTAAACATGCTTGAATTACATAAAGGAGTTCAAATGAGAAATTATATTCTAGTTGGTTGATCATGCTTTTATTCAATTTGATTAAACATGCTACAATTAATGGCTTAGTTAATTAAACATGCCAAGAGTTCCATTTAATTAAACGTGCTCGGGTTAAAGGGATCTACAATAAACAAACAGTCATTCCTATTAGGTCATGCATAAAAATCTACTTAATGTGTTACAATTAGGAACATGCTTGATAATTTAATGTAACAAAAACATGCTAAACGAATTTATGCTAATTATCAGAGCATTTATAGCTCCTAACCAGAACCAAAAAAGCAGATAATATGAGAGACGATATGCAAAGTAAATATTCCAAAATAAAATGCACATAATAGGATCATCGTGAATCACATTCATAACTCCTTTATGCTTTTCTCATCATCCTATAACTTTCTATTCATCATTCATTTTCTTCTCTAATCCTTTCATTTCAACAATTTCAGTAGAGTAATTTACAGAAAATAAACATACATCAAGTCGAATTCAACGCACAATATAAACAAGCAATGAACATCAAGGAAAAGCAATACAATTCACACAATACTTGTGGGTAGGGTTTTGACGGCCAAGACTCTACCTAATCCTTACCTCGAGACTTTATTGTGTTAGCACCTAATTGTTATCCTTCTTCGTCTTTTCGATACCTTCACAATTAAAACATTATAACTTATCAATGAATCGTATTCTAACTTGTACAATTCTAAGTACTCCTTTGACGCCTAAACAGCATATAACATAGCCCAATAAATTAATCCAAAAAACAACCAATATATTCCATTATTTTCATCCCAATAAAACAATAGTTAAATTGTCCAATAGTAGTGTACATTTCCAGAACTCAACACAAGAAGCAGAATCATTTTTCAACAGTTGGTCAATATTTCCAAATCAATTTCTACTTATTAAATTAACCTACAGCTTAATTAAAACAATTGTCGTCTCCTTACCAGCAAATAGGGCAGACCCGAGGCATCTAGTAGCTTCACCTTCGGTCATCAGCTCCATAGAGCACTTCTCTTTCTTCTCCTCAGAAGGACACTCGGCCTCTAGCTTCATAAAGTGCTCCACACTCTGTAAAATTCATTCCCCATACCTGATAGTACGATCAAAAGTTGGAAGGGATGAGGAAGATTCGGTTCTGTAGACCACGGTTCAACCCTAATCGGGTCAAACTAGATCCAACCGTCGCCGGGTGGCGGGTTCTAGACCACAAACCGCTTGAATCCCCTAGTCCATCACACGTGCTCCTCAGCCGAACACCACACTGGTGTCAAACCACCTCGCCGCTGCCTTTCCGTGCCGTCGTTGACCAAAATCGATAGAACATTGATGGTCGATGCCAAATTCGACGTATCCTACGAGCCGACGCTCCATACCAGCAGCTCATCAGATGTCTCGTGACGCCAACAATAGCTCGTTCGTTCTCTGGACGTCGCCGCTACGCCACTCTGTGAGCTCTCACCATATCGCCGCCGTCCCCATCTCGATCTCCTTTCTCTCATCGGGCTCCATCTCTCGGCTCTCTCTCTCTCTCTCTCTCTCTCTCTCTCTCATTTCTTCAGCATAACCACCCACTAACCTAATTTTCTTCCCCTTTTTAATTGCTTCTAAACCCAACCAAATGAACACAGCCCGAACTGGACCAGCCAACCAACAAACTGAATTGGTTATTTTTCTCTTTCCCATTTAATTAATTTCTTCCTTCATTCATAAATCCCACTTTCATTTAATTAATATTAAATATATTTTTACGTGTTAAATATTTGTATCGAATATTAACCGACCCAAGTTCTAACTCCCGACTTATTTCAAATATTGTTTAAAGATTATTAGATGTCCAATTTAAATTTCTCAATTCCATTTCCTTAATTGATTTTCATCAATTAAACTTCCAATGAATTCTCTTAGATTATAATCGAACGGTTACGTCCTTGGTAATACCCCGATAATTATCCAAATAAATCCAAAATCCCCAAATTTATACTCTAATTATATTTATTAAATTCTGATAAAAAGTCGAGGTGTTACATACCTCCCTCCTTATATAAATTTTATCCTCATAATTTGCCCTACGTTATACTCTCACTAACGTTAACCTATGCATTGAATCTCTTCTTAGTTACCCTATTTGATGACGTAGTTTCCCTTTCAGCGGTCCTAACACTTCATTGTATCTTAGACTATCTACTCCTCTCACCACTAAACTGCTCCACTACCGCTACTTGATCAACTTGACTTTATCCAAAATGCATCCTCTTATACCCAAAAGTCAATAAACTCTTGCACTCACTCACCACACTTCCGCTGCGCCACTCTGATTACATCCATTCCAAAGAAAAAGCGCCTTAATCGCTACCATTCTTCAACATCAAGAGTCAAAAGGCAACCTCCTTATATCTAAATACTGCTTTAATCCGATAAACACTTTACCGTTGCCACTCAACTCCTGAATCTACAGCACCTTCCTCCTTTTCTCCATGACTTTAGCATGCTTGAACGTGCTCTGCACCATCCAATCCGTCCATCCAAGCTTCTCCGAGTTATGAACTACATCGCTCCATAGCTTAGTTGGACGCTTTCCGTTTTGCTTCTCTTTTTGTATCTATAACCGTTCTCATTTCTATTTCAGTTTTCATTTTTGTATCTGTTCCTGTTTTCATATTTATTTCTGTATCTGTTGTTGTTTCTGTATCTGTTTCTGTTTCCATTTCCAGAAATTTATTTCTAGAAACTTTGTTCCCATCTCCATTGTTGTATCTGTTTCTGTTTCGATTTCTATTTCTGTTTCTGTCTCTGTTGCTGTTTCCGTTCATGTTTCAGCTTCTATTTCGGTTTTTGTTTCTGTTATTCGTTTTTGGAGAAGTTCAATGGATTGCCTCCGTATTTTGCCATGCAGTTGTGCAATCACGTTCTTGGTTACCTTGAGTGAGTTCAAATCGAGATGGAGAACATAATCCAAGTCCGACATAAGTCCTATTATCCATTTGACTTTTCCATGTCCAATACTTAATCCAATACCTAAGTCTAATGCAACGGACATGGAGTACCTCATGTCGGAAAACGCCGTCAAATCCAAGTTGGTCGTACCAATAGACTAGACTTCCCCAAAGCTTCTCAAATCTAATCTATATAGGAAATCAACTTCATTCAGAATCCAACAGGTTCCTCTTTCAACTACCCTTCATAATAGTCCAAGCCTTAGTCTCTTATTCTCCTTTAAAGATCAATACTAAGTGGGCAATAACTTAGCTAGTCGGATCCTCTTCTCCTACTTCATTTTAGTCCTTAATGTTTGTTTGTTTTTTTTTAACTACTCTATTATCTGTCCATCCTGTTGTAACCTAGGGAACCTCATTCATCTATCTAGTTGGTCTACCCCGTCGTTACCTAGGCGATATTGTTTACCTATCTAGTTGATCTAATTTATGCAGGATTATCTTTTCCATTTATTTCCCTTTCTTATTTCCAAAATTTTGGGCTGAGTATCCTCTATTTCTACACTCCCCCAAAGCTATAAATCCTGCATAAAATTCCAAATAGTTCAAGAATATTCATCATTCTCACTAATATCATCCAAAATCCAAAATCTAAAGCCAACTTATATCAGGATGCATTTCCAAAAGACAAAATACTTAGTCGCCGAGTCTACTTAGTTCACTAGTCCACTAGTCCCTATATATTATTTTCTAACAATTCATTTATCAAAGTAGAATAAGGAAAGTATTAGTAAAGTATTAGGAAGTATACTTACAGTAGATGAAGGATTTTCCACGTCGAGGCTTGTGCTGGCAGGCAGACTATAGTATAAGTTAGACTTTTATAAAAATCGTTTTACTTAGCAAATGTAGCAGATTTAGTTTTAAAAACGATTATCAGAGTAGCTTACAAAAATTGTTTTTAAAACCACTGCTCTGATACCAACTGTGATGACCTGATTTTTCATAATCTTTTAAAAATATTTGAAATTTAAAACTTTTGTAAGACAATTAAAATCCTTCATAATCAGAGTGCTAAAACTGAGCGTCAAAATTCATTCATTACATTCGTTATGAAAATCGTTTATCAAAATATAGTGGAAGCAATAATAATTTATTTAAAACATAGCGGAAGCGAAAACATTCAAATTAAAATATGCTAAGTAAATCATTATGTTATACAAATTACTTTACTCATTTTTAGCCTGACCAGCCACAAGCTCTGCTCGTGTAAACCGTTTATCGACTACTTTGTGTTTTGTTCATCGTTCTTCTCGTCATACTTGTATACATACACCACAAGTAAACTGTAAGCCCAAAGGCTTAGTAAGGAAAGGGAATATGCAATATGATCATGTCTCTCTTTAGTTCACTTGGAATGGGTCCGCTCCAAACCAATCTTTTCATTACGTTTCATTCATTCATTCATTACTCGTACATCGAGTTGGAAGTTGAAGGAACACATATGTGATGGAATAGTTTGATCGGCTTCTACCCATCCGTCCTTCAACCCCCCATTGCATCATTCATCATCATTCATTGCATTCGTTCATTTCATTTTCCTCACTCATGCATGTGAGTACCACCCCGAGGGCACTCCCTACTTATTTATATTAACATGATGCATGTTAACATAACATAAAAGAATTGGTAATTTAACAATATAAGTAACAAACAACGAATAGCAAGAATAGTAATAATGGAAATCAACGAAGACAAAAATATTATAATTGAAAGCAACATAGAAGTGAAGTGAAAACGACCTATAACATACTTGATTCTACTAAACATACAATAAGGATATGGCAAGAATAACATTAATTGAAAACAAACATAGAAGTGAATTGAAAGCGACATAGGACATAGCAAGATGAATATACTATTAACTACTGAGCATCTAAGTAGATTAAGCATGCTAAACAATGATACAAGGCTGATAATTAACGGAAACATGGTCAACCAATAGAAACGGAATATGCTTAATAATCAATTTCAATTATAAACGTGCTAATTAATTAAGTTAACTACACATGCTCGAATTACCTAAAGGAGTTTAAATGAGAAATTACATTCTAGTTAGTTGATCATGCTTTTATTCAATTTGATTAAACATGCTACATTTAATGGCTTAGTTCATTAAACATGCCAAGAGTTGAATTTAATTAAACATGCTCGAGTTAAAGGGATCTACAATAAACAAACAGTCATTCGTATTAGGTCATGCATAAAAATCTACTTAACGTGTTACAATTAGGAACATGCTTGATAATTTAATATAACAAAAACATGCTAAACGAATTTATGCTAATTATCTAGAGCATTTATAGCTTCTAACCAGAACCAAAAAAGCAGATAATATGATAGACAATATGCAGAGCAAATATTCCAAAATAAAATGCACATAATAGGATCATCGTGAATCACATTCATAACTCCTTCATGCTTTTCTCATCATCCTATAACTTTCTATTCATCATTTATTTTCTTCTCTAATCCTTTCATTTCAACAATTTCAGTAGAGTAATTTACAAAAAATAAACATACAGCAAGTTGAATTCAACGTTGTAGCAAGCAATGAACATTAAGGAAAAGCAATAGAATTCACACAATACTTGTTGGTAGGGCTTTGATGGTCAAGACTTTACCCAATCCCTACCTCGAGACTTTATTGTGTTAGCATCTAATCGTTATCCTTCTTCGTCTTTTCGATACCTTCACAATTAAAACATTATAACTTATCAATGAATCGTATTCTAACTTGTACAATTCTAAGTACTCCTCCGATGCCTAAACAATATATAACATAGCTCAATAAATTAATCCCAAAAACAACCAACATATTTCATTATTTTCATCCCAATAAAACGACAATTAAATCGTCCATCAGCAGTGTACATTTCTAGAAATCAACACAAGAAGCATAATCATTTTTCAACAGTTGGTCAATATTTCCACATCAATTTCTACCTATTAAATTAACCTACAGCTTAATTAAAACAATGGCCGTCTCCTTACCAAGCAAACAGGGCAGACCCGAGGCATCCAGGAGCTTCACCATTGGCCATCAGCTCTATAGAGCACTACTCTTTCTTCTCCTCAGAAGGACACTTGGCGTCCAGCTTCACAGAGTGTTCAACACTCTGTAAAATTCATTCCCCATACCTAATAGTGCGATTAAAAGCTGGAAGGGATGGGGAAGATTTGGTTCTATAGACCACGGTTCAACACAAATTGGGTCAAACTGGATCCAACCGTGGCCGGGTTGCGGGTTCTAGACCGCAAACCGCTTGAATCCCCCAGCGCATCGCGCGTCCTCCTTAGCCGAACACCACACTGGCATCAAACCACCTAGCCGCTGCCTTCCCGTGCCATCGTTGACTAAAATCGTCAAAGCATCGATAGTCGATGCCAAATCCGACGCATCCTACGAGCCGATGCTCCACACTAGCAGTTCGTTGGACGTCTCGCGATGCCGACAGCAGCTCACTCATTCTCTAGACATCGTCGCTGCACCACTCCGCGAGGTCTCGCCCGATCGCCGCTGTCCCCTTCTCGATATCCTTTCTCTCATCGGGCTCCATCGCTCGGCTCTCTCTCTCTCTCTCTTTCTCTCATTTCTTCAACATAACCTTCCACTAACCTAGTTTCCTTCCCCTTTTTAATTGCTTCTAAACCGAACCAAACGAACACAGCCCGAACCGGACCAGCCAACTAACAAACTGAACCAGTTAGTTTTCTCTTTCCCATTTAATTAATTTCTTCCTTCATTTATAAATCTCACTTTCCTTTAATTAATATTAAATATATTTTTACGTGTTAAATATTTGTATCGAATATTAACTGACCCAAATTCTAACTCCCGACTTATTCCAAATATTGTTTAAAGATTATTAGATGTCCAATTTAAATTTCTCAATTCCATTTCCTTAATTAATTTTCATCAATTAAACTTGCAATGAATTCTCTTAGATTATAATAGGGGTGTCCAAAACCGAACCGGTACCGAAGAACCGGACCAGAACCTGCAGTTTCGGTAGCGGTTCGGTGTGATTTTAATGGGTACCGGACCGAAATCGGTTCTTTTTTAACAGAACCGATTTAATCGGTCCGATTCTCGGTACTCGATAACCCAGTACTGAGAACCGATAATAGAACCGATAATAGAACCGAGTATCCCTAATTGAATTAGGGCACCCAGTCGGCTAGTCCCACTGAATCACTCGGTCACTCTCACAGTCTCACTTCTAGTCCTCAAAGTCTCAACCAACAGCCTGCAGTGCCTCCCCTCCTCTCCTCCCAAGTTCCCTACTCCCCGTGTCCCGAGCGCAAAGCTCCTGTCCCGGCGAACGTCCAAGCATAGCCTCCACCCTCTAGTCTTGAATCTCCCCTCCAGAAACAGCATCCCAAGTCATGAGCTCCAGTTCAAGACTTCTAGTTCTAAAATCTTGAGTCTCTAGTCCCGATTGTGTATCTCCTGTTGTCGGCAGCTACAGCCTCCAGTCCCGACCTCCACCTTCCAGTCCCGACGTCCAGTTGGAGTTTGACAGTCTCGAGTCTTCCGATCCGACTCTGTGTCTCTCTCTTGCTGCTCTCAAGTCTCAAGCCTCTAGTCCCGTGCTCCGGCCTCCAGTCCCGACCTCTAGCCTCCAATCACCGCCACCGGCCTTCGACTTACCTTCTGCGCCAACTCGGTCACTGGTCAGTATTGAATTCACTATTCTGTTTTGTTTTTGTTATGAATCTGTCTATTGGATTGTTGTTGTTGAATAATATAAATTTTTCTGTTGAATTATTGAATTGTTGAATTATTCAATTGTCTCAAGCCTCCATGTGTATTTTGTTTATTGAATGAATCTGATCTGTTTTGACTCATATGTCTGACTCTAACTCATATCGTATGTAATTATTTATGGTTTTTTTTTTTGCATTTTCTAATTTTACAAATTTATGTGTGGTGGTAGTGTTTGTACAATAGGGAGATATGGACTATGGAGTAACATATTTAAGCAAAGAAGATGGAGGAATGAAGATTTTTTTTTTAATCTTTATTTATATTTCAAATATTAAAAAAATTCAGTACATATTTAAGCAAATAAGGTGTATTAGCATAGTGGAAGGGCATTATTCCTGGATTGCATCGCCAATGGAGGACTAAGGATCGGCCTGTATGATCCAGTGAGTTTCATTTATTTATTTATTTTTTTAATTTTTATTTATATTTCAAATATTAAAAAAATTCCGTACCAAACCGGTACCGAACCGGAACCGGTACCGAAAAACCGGTCCGGTACCGGTTTGGTACCCGACTTTCATGGGATCGGTACTGTCCACTATGGAACCGATACCGAACTGGACCGTGAACACCCTTAGATTATAATAGAATGGTTACGTCCTTGGTAAGACCCCGATATTTATTCAAATAAATCCAAAATCCCCAAATTTATACTCCAATTATATTTATTAAATTCTGATAAAAAGTTAGGGTGTTACAATTGCTCTTTTATGATGAATAAGATTTGAGCAAAATAATGAATAAACTAATTTATAACTTATAATAAAGTTAAAAATACGTAAATACCAATTATAAAGTTTAGTACTTTATCTTGTTAATTTAAAAAAAATTAGTTCATAACATTTGAAATAAAAAAACACAACTACATAATTAAACATTGTTAGGAGTAAAAAAGGAAACAAATAAAACAGAATAAAATCTCCTTCGTGATTATGCTTAGAAAATAGATTGTTGCAGCAGATGTGTTCTTCTCTTTGTGTTCTCTCCTTCATGCGACACTCTTCAACTTATAGTCAACTCGGGGTCTTTCGAGAGTGGAAAGCCTTCATGAATTAGGAGAGCTTTCAAATATTTTTAAATTTCTAAATATTTGACTTTCTTTATCTTCAAGTTTTCAAATATTTAGCACGGCGCTTTAATTTAGCTTTTCTAATCTCTTTTCATACTACATAGATATTTTTTTCATTTGTAAAAATTAAATATTTGATGAGGTAAGATCAAAATAATCAACTATATGCAGAAAATTGGTAAATTTCACAAAAGCAGTTTTCTAAATTAAATTTTTTGCATTGTTGTAATAAATTGTCATTTTCTATTTAAAACAACTAAGATATATTTAAGGGAAAATGACAAATTAACCATCATCGTTTACTATTGGTGACAATCCAACAATCATCCTTTTTTTTCTAACAAATTAACCACTAACATATGGGAAAAAGACAAAGTCAACATCGTTGTCACGTTTGCAGTTAACAAGATGACGTGAAGCTGCGGTGGTTCGTAGACAAACCGCTGCAGCTCCATGGTTTTCAAAGAAAAGAGGGCAAAATTTGGCTTGAACCGCCGCGGTGTCTTGAGATGCAACCACGGTTTGCTAGCCTCCACTTCGAATTGTTTAAGTAGACAGTGAACTACTTGTGATATTCTCAGACATTTTGTCAGCGATTAGCGAACCCTAGAGAATTCTGAGAGCTGAAGAGAACGACATTTTGGAAAAGTTGAAGAATTTGTTGAAAAGCAAATGGCGTCTTTGAGTGTTGAAGAATCTGTCATTAACCGTCAAGTTGAAGTGGGGCCCACAGCCACATTTTTGGCCAATGAGAATGAGGTACGTGGAATTGGAAATGAAGCTGCAATCGTGTTGCATTTTGTCTCAGCAACTCTACACGAGGAGGACCTCCATTTATTTTGCCAATCCACTAGTGACGAAGACATTGACATAGCCGAGAGTAGGCCTCGACGCCCATCACAAGCACAATGCATGTTCGCTCGTATAGGCCTTGGCAAAAAGTACAGTTCATTGAATACAATTAGAGAAGAAATTGTCGATCATGCATTGAAGAATGGGTACGGGATAAAATTCACTAACAGTGACGCTCATCGGTTGAGGGCTGCCTGCCAGGAAGGATGCACGAGGCGGCTGCACGCCTAAAAAATGCAAGGTGAAAAGGCGTTTCAAAGAAAGTTCTACAACGACATTCACACTTACTCGAAAAAGATGGAAAGCCGCCATGCCACTGCCAAATGGGTGGCAACGCATTTCTTAGACAGATTTAAAAGTCATGCCCACTAAGACATTTCTTCCATAATTGAGACAGTCATGAAGGACTTCAACGTCAACATCAACATCACACCCATCCTTGCTAGAAGAGCAAAAAATGCGGCAAAAAAAATTAACGAAGGGAATGACAATGAACAATACAAGCTCATATGGTCTTATGCCAAGGAGATTCGGAGGTCTAATCCCGAAATCTCGGTGCGCGTTGACCTGGACATGAGTGTATTTAAAAGGATGTACATGTGTTTGGCTGCATGCAAGATGGCTGTGCGGAACTGTGGTAGACTGATTATTTGTTTGAACAGTTGCCACTTGAAGGGAGTGACTCCGGGCCAACTGCTCACTGCTATCACCATCGACGGGAATGATGAAATGTATCTGATTGCTATAGCAGTGGTTGAAGCAGAAAATAGGGCTTTGTGGAGCTGGTTTCTGGAATTGTTACTCGACGATCTAAACACCCCATCTGGCAATGGATGGACAATCATTTCTGATCGACAAAAGGTGCGGTTGATTGCTTTTGACTTCTGTGTTTATGTTATGCATTTTGTACTAATGTCTGACTCATATTATGAATCTTTGCAAGGGCTAGTGCCAACTGTCAGAGAGGTGGCAGGGCAAGCGGACCATCGGTTTTGCATCCGACACCTGTATGACAATTTTCAAAAACAATTTAAAGGCAGGTTATTAAAGGATACAATGTGGGCCGCATCTAGAGCCACAACAGTGAGGCAGTTTGAAAGAGAGATGACGAAGTTATTTTTGCTTGACCCAACGACCCACAACTATCTAGGAGGAATAGATGTGACATGCTGGGCCAAACATGCCTTCTGCTCCATCCCCAAATGCAACTTAAACTTGAACAACCTTAGCGAGTCCTTCAATGCCTGCATCCTACCATCCAGGGACAAACCGATTCTAAATATGTTCGAGATCATTCGAAAGGGCATTATGGGTAGGATCGTGAAAAAAATGAAAAGATGGCTTGCTCGACGGACCTTTTGTGTCCAATGATCAGCAACCAGCTCGCCAAACTACAACTTGCCAGTCGAAATTGGAGCCCCCAGTTTGTAGGAGCTGCCCAATTTGAGGTCAGCAATGGTAACAAATAGTACTCTATTGATTTGGACAGGCGTACTTGTACTTGTTAACGGTGGGAGTTGATTGGCATCCCGTGTGTCCATGCAGTCCTGTGCATTGACTTTATGAGGAGATCTCCTCAGGAATTTGTGCATGTATGCTATCACCAGGAAACATACATGGCGATGTACTCCTGCTTTACCCGCCCCCTCAATGGACAAATCGAGTGGCCTCCTGTGACGAATCTTGATCCAATTATTCCACCGCTATTTAAAAGGCTTCCAAGAAGGCGTGCAAACGTAGAATACGAGATGTGGACGAGGCCCCAAGCCGGACAGTGCTGCCCAGAAGACATATGAACATGACTTGTGGCCGGTGTGGGGGTGTGGGGCACAATTCCCGCACATACGAAGGTGGAGGCGAGTCCAGTGCAGGGGCCAGCAGAGGCGACAGAGGGAGAGGCAAAGCCAGAGGCAAAGGAAGAGTCAACAGAGGAAGGTTGGAGGGCACATTTATGGGTTTTAGAGTCACCGAGATAGCCCCCGAGACAATTGCTTCCATAGTCCCGGAGACAGTCCCCAAGAGAATATCTGAGACAGTTCCCGACAAAGTTGAGACACAGGTGAGCCCATTATCATGTTTTTGTTTTCAAGTGTTATTTGAACTATGCTAATTTCATTTGCAATGTGTTCTGCAGGAGGATGTTGCGCAAGGTCCACAAATACAAACATACATAAATGTGGACCTTAACCTTCTGTGATACATTGCTTTGATAGATTAGGTTTTATATACATGTGATTGTATTGTACGCTAAAATTGTAAATATTGAATTGATAAATATGAATTGGTTTCATAAATTTAAATTGATAAATTTGAACTTGTTTCGTTTGAGCAATTTGAATTGATATATTAGTTCCATACCTTTGGTTGTGGAGAATGCATGAAAATTGATTACAGGTACCATGAAAAGCCGCTCAAGTTTGTGCAGCGCCGCCGCAGCTTGCTCACAAACCGCCGTGGCTTGCTGAAATTGTTGCACTGAATTCACGCAAGTTTCTCCGTACACTTGTCTTTAATTATGTATTTGATTTAGGTTATGCAAGATTTACTTTTCACGTATCCTCACCCCAATTTATAAAATTTTTTTCAAAGTCTCCCTTGTTTCTTTACTCCCCCAAAGCTAATATCATACATCCTGCACAAAATCCCAAGCAGTTCCAGTATCATCCAAACATATAATTCATCCAGTATCATCCAAACATATAATTCATCCTTTCTACTATTCTTCTTTCATGCAACATATAATGTTTAAGCCAAATATAGAATTCAACGTACACATATTTTACAATAAAGGCAACTAAACATAAATTACAACGTAAATGTAAAAAAATTACAACAAAGTGTACATAAACATAAATTCCTACGCCACCTTCTTCTTTCTGGTCCGCTTCGGCTGCAAATCCTTTACTGCAAAAGAAAATCACGGGTCAAGGACTATGTTATATACTTTGTCGAACAACGGACCCTCATACTCATAGGTTGTAGCGTCGTGCTCGTGGAGTTGTTCCTAATTAGTGCACTTTCGCATCACCCTCATCTCCTCACTCGTACACCGCAAGATGCCGTACGAGCTGCAAGGCAAAGGGAAAAATTGCCGGTAAAATATGCGGAAAGCAATATTATGAATTTACACAAGGGAAAATACATACCGCTCTTTGTCAGTGGGAGTTACGATGATGGAGATTGCTTTCGGCATCAATTGTTGGTAAGCATATTGAGTGTGGAGGTCAACGGACGACATAAACAATCCCTGCTTTGGGTGTGTCTGAAATGTAAACAACGAATATGCTATATCAGTAAACATGAACGACAATCCAGAGAAGCGAGATGGTTACTTACGTGAATCCACCCTAATGTGAGTAGATGATTTTCTTGTTGAAACGCAAATACGTCTTTGTCGTTGACCGCATAGCACTGCATATAAGTTTAGATGAGTACGAAGATAAAATCTTATACACTAAGATACAAAGAAGGCTTCTCACCATATATGGCGTCCCGAATTGCTCTAGGAAGATGATATCAGTGACGACGTAATCATCGCCGATCAGCTTTCCCCCAAGAACTATGCATATCTGCATGTTCTTCCGAGTATTTGGCACAACATACTTTTTGAAGATGTCCATCAAATCCTGAGACTACAACAAAAATGGTAAAACATCGTCAGACTAACAAAGCATGAACATGAACAAATACACATATATAACCAAATGAAAGACGTACCACGCACACAGTTAAGGGGCAGAGGCTCTGACTTATTGGTCTCATGCACCTCGGCAGGCACGGCTGGAGGAGCAGGTTGGCAGCTTATGGCAACGGTGCTGCAAATCAACAAAACGTCATTATCTCAAACACAAATAAAGTAAAGACTGGACTTTGCGTACAAAGTAAATAACTTACGAGCGATATGTGGCTTCTGTTGCTTTAAAGGACGATGGAGAGGCTGCTGTATGGGTTGATCAGCTCTCACCTCTCTAAAGTGTTGCTACCAGCTCACGGTGCCTCTCTTCTGCTTGTAGATGCCTCTCTTCTGCTCGCTCCTCCCCTCTTTATATTTGGATCTATTGCATTTGAAGGTGCTCCTCCATCATTTGTATTCTCGTAAGTGCCATATTATGGAGCTCCTCCATCCTGCTCATCCAAGCAGATGTCTCCTCAGAGATCGAAGTAAAGTGAGATGTCTGAGGAGGGGGCTATTCCGCTAAGGGGGCTGAATGCTGAGGCTCTAAGGGGGTGAAGGTGCTAGCTGCTTCTTGGTCTTACGGACCCATTCCTCTCCAACTTGGGTGATCCGCATTCAGTCCACTTTTAATTTGTTGTACACATCAATGATCGACTCTTCAATTCTCGGCTCTTTCTCCGAGATAGGTACCCCATAGTGTTCAACGATGCTTTGGATGAGCCAGTTGTATGACAAGTTCTTAGCTAGGTTGTTCAGCACCTCGTGCATGTGGCTCAGGTGGATCAATCGGGCTATGACATTCAGGTCCTTGCCCTTTGGCTTGTTATACTCGGCAACCTCGGGATCTCGGTCCAACTATCTAAGCACCACTAGCCCTTCTCCTCGGTTGATGAATGGTGGATCTCGAGACACATGATAATATTGTTCGCTTGGCCCGTCCAATACACATCCAAGCATTATATTTAGATCGTTGGGAGTCAACTTCAACTCCCGTCCAAAAATGTACGTTTGCACCTCTAATGGCTGGGTGGACAGTTTCAAATTTGCGTAAAACATTATAATAATCCTCTCGCAGACAATCCACCTAATCTAGCATCTTCAACCAATTGTTTAATTCTCATTCCTGCGAAGGAGTCCAAATCTACTATTTTTGAAACAATAATTGCACGGTGTTGTATATCATCTTCATACCGTGTTTTGGCATACGCTGTCCTGAATAGTTTGGATTGGAAACCCGCTATAATGGGTTGGAATCAGAGCAATGAGCCTCCGGCTTCTCTTTGTTCAGGCTCGGGTTCAGGTTGCCATTGTTAGTGTGCAACAGTTTCTCCATCATTGGCAGTTTCTTCGTGTTGCACCACCGTGGGTTGATCATCTTCCACCGCCGCGATTTGGATAGCTTCCACCGTTGACTTCCCATGCTTGAACGCCAATTTCTTTGATCGGGAATACATTGTGATTGAATGTCTGACCTTGTTGTTTGCCAAGAGTATTTCGTTGTTTGTTTGCGGTGAAAATGGCTTGCCGAGAGGATTTCGTGGTTTGTTCGCTGTGAAAATGACCGAGCCCTAGGACAACAGTGGTTATGTATACCGCTGAGTTAAAAGACCTTGGCCAGCAAACCGCCGCAGTGTGTTAAGAGACCGCCGTGGTGTCTTGAGATGCTGTCGTGGCGTCGCAAGAGACTGCGACGGCGTCCAAGACACCGCTGGGTTTGGTATCACACCGTGGCGGTCTCTTGAGACCCGCAGTGGTTTAGGCCAAATTTGGCCCTCTTTTCTTGGAAAACCACAAAGCCGCGGAGGTTTGTCTATGCACTGCAGCAACTCTACGTCATCTTGTTAACGGCAAATGTGACAGTGATATTGGTTTTGTCTTTTTCCCATACGACAGTGCTTAATTTGTTAGAAAAAAAAAGATGATGGTTGGTTTGTCACCAACAGTAAGCGATGATGGTTAATTTTCCATTTTCCTTTTAATTGAAATATAAGATGTCTTGCAAATGATCAAGTTATCAATTGTTACACTTTTAAGAGGCTTAAAAATGCTCATCTGATCATTTTATATAACGAAGTGTTTGGCAACTAAAGAACAACTTTTTTTTTTCAAAAGCTACAACACTGTTGGATAGGGGTGTTCATGGTCCGGTTCGGTTTGGTTTTAAAGTGGAACCGATCCGAACCGGTTGGTTTCGGTTTTGGATTTCCAAAACCAAAACCTATCATATGGGAAACCGGTACCGAATCGGAATTGAACCAAAAATTCGATTCTGGCTCTGGTTCGGTACCGGTTGGGAACCAGATTTAATTTTTTTTATTTTTAATATTATAATAAAATTTTATAATATTAAAACTAAATTGAAACCAAATTCCAGGGAAGCAAGAACTAAATTGAATCAACAGAATTGAAACCAAATTCCAGGGAAGCAAGAACTAAATTGAATCAACAGAATTGAAACTCAAACAATCAATAGTCATTACTTACCCTCAGCTGGACCTGTATAGTTGAAGACTTCAGCACTCTGCAACATCACAAATTGGAGAACAATTTATATGTAGGTGGACCTGTAAACAGAAATATCAAACATTCACTTCAGCAGAATAGAACGATGAATTTGAGAAACTACAGCAATCAACATTGAAATTACCAACCTGTGAGTGTGAGTTTACGAAATGCGAATGAAAGCAGAGCAGCGAGCCGAGCTCTCTCGATGCAGACGAACACGCAGGCACAAATATCGTTCGCCGTTCGGGAGACGAACCGAAGATGAAGACGAAAATGAACCGAAGACACAGACGAACCGAGCTCTCTCGATGCAGATGAACCGTCTTCGTTCGGAAGACACAGACGAAGACGGAAGACAGAAAACGTTCGCCGTTCGGGAGAGTTGCAACAGAAACGTGGAGTCGGCCTCGGGAGTGTTCTGGAATCAGGAGTCTGCAACTGGAGAAGTGCAGAACATAACAAAGGATTGGAAGCCCTAATTACAACGGGGCGGTTCGGCTCTGGTTTTTCGGTTCTGAGAAGTTGGAACAAAAAACTAGACCAAAAATTTTGGTTCTTCATAAGTAGAACCAAAATTTGGTTATTACATGTGCAAAAATCAAACCAAACCGAATCGACACGAAACCACTGATTTTAGTTCGATTCTTCGGTTTCGGTTCGGTTTGCACACCCCCATTGTTGAGGAGGTAGTAATGTAATTTCTCAAATTCATTTTTATTTCATTTTTATCCTCGTAACTTTAAAATTTAATTTTATAACTATCAAATCTCTCTCCTTATGTTTAAAGGTAGAGTGATTCAATTCCGTTTCACCTCAAATTGGAACATAACTGATTGTAGTTTCTAAATTTTTAGAAACTAAAATCGAGACTAGTTGCTTTCGAAATCGGAGTAAAATTGAACTCAATTTTTTTATTTTGCTCGATTTAGTTTAAGTTTGCCTTATTGTTTTTGGTTTTTCAGTTTGAGTCGGTTTTTACTTGATACTTGGTTGGTGTTAATTAGTCTTTATTACTTGATTGTTATAATTTTTTAAAATTCAAAAATACAAATTTAATACTTAGTTCGGATTGGCATTTATCAATCTTTGAAAGTGAAATTGAGAACTGAATAGAGAACTTAGATTTCACTCTATTTAGTTTGGTTTTCTTCCAAAGTCATAACAACATCAAACGAGACACAAATCTTTAAAATGTTAATTTATAAAAAACTCACCTCATTTTTTATTGAGTTGATTACTTTAATAGCATAGTTAGTATCTATTATTCAAAAAATTGTAGCAATGCTAAACTAGTTTTATCCTCCAAAAGGGCATTTTTTGGAAGAAATATATCAGAGGAGGCGCTTTAAAAAACTATCATGGTCTCTAGTTTAATACAGTCATCAATACCTTTGATTAAAAAAATAATAATTTTTAAGCCACAAAATTAAAAATGACCATTTTTATGGATAAATGGGTCATTAAAACTTTCCCAAAATATCAGGAAACTTGTGGTTTACATCACTTTTTCAATCCAAAGAGTATAAATTATAATTTTTTTTTTTTAATGAAAATTAGGTTTGCAGTTAAAGCAAATTACCTAAATACATTCACAAATTATAATAAGCCAAATTAAATGGGCATGCTTCAAACTGTGTCACATGAGTCGATAACACTTTGGGCCGAATTTCATTGTTTCTCTCACTTTGAGTTATTTGTATAAAGCCCTTGGAAAATGTACTCTACCTATTGTATGAATGTTGATTAGCAAAGAAATTGATTAATTTACAAATGTCTAATATTTTACTTTTGGTCCTTAAATTCAACTAAATCCATTAAACTCATTAAAGAGTATTTGATATTCAATAGATTTTACATTTGAAAATGATCATTTGATGTATGTGATTCGTTTGTGTATGTTTATTTTTATGTATAACAAAAATTCATCATTGATAATCTTGTTCCTAGCAATTGGCGAGTAGCTAAAATGGCAATACTTAGACCACATTATTTAGTCATCAATGAAAATCTAAAAAAAAAAAGTCATTTGTTATCTAATGATTCACAATGTAGGCAATTTTGGGGCGTGAATAGATTCTCTTCTCTCTCCATTTTTTTCTTTTTTATTGGTTAGAGTTATTTGAGAATTATTTAGTGAACTTATATATTTAATTCTAAATATATATCAACATCCATAGTAAAGTCAAACATAATTAAGTGACAAATAAATATGAATTTTAATAAAGTGTGAAACTCAATAGGTAGATATCACCTTTTAAGTTTATGTTTGATTATGGGTCAAACTTAATCTAACTCATTAGGATATAAATTCAGGGTTATGGTTACTAGGTCAAACAGTGAGTTTTCTTCTACTCTCTTTATCTCCCTTCTATTGAAAGAATACAAAGATTATGGTTAAAGTTTTTTCTGGAGAAAGTTGTTCCAACTTAGAAGATCAAAGCTACTAGCTTCAATCTGGACAACGAAAACTTATAATGAAGTAATTTCATGGATTCAGGTACGTTCTGCAACTATTTTGTTTTGGCAATTTCAACGTGATTACTATGATTTTGGCTTTTATGGAATTCAGTTTACAGAATTAAGACTAACATTTTTTTTTTCTAGTTTCTTTTTGTCCTCGACATCTTCTCTTCTATTCCCCATCCTTATATCTTCTTCTTCTTCTCCTCTTTTCTATTGCACTTTATTTGATACCCTGTAAGGATATTTGGTGTGAAATTAGATTTCTTGTTTCGTTGTGTCAATGCTTAAACAAGTTTGACAATGACAACTGCTATCATAGACACGTCGAACCATGCGAATGACAAGGTGATCAAGTTGTTAGCTAGGTCAATGCATTAATGAGTGGAATTCATTCCCACTTGGATGAGTCTTAGCGTGCCTCACACAATTACAAAGATGGTCTAGGTATTCACTGTGAAACTAGAGAGAATCATTTTTTTCACTTGGAACCAATAGATCATGGTTTGTGAATCAACTGGTTCTAGTTGCAATGCTAAAGAGACGGTTGACGAGCCGAAATCCAAGCAGATCGATGAGGAAATGCTGATTCTGCACTCTGATTGTGTTGAGTCAGTCTCCAATAGCAATTGTTGCTCAACTTGAAAATTGCAATTACTATGCACATCTCCAACGAGACTATTGTTTAAGTCAACAGAGCGAGCACAATGAGCCAAGTTTGCCAAGTGATCGGTGTTGTTGGTGTAAGATTTGATGTAGGATTATCTTCTTTTTATATAGCACTTGCAGAGAAGGATCACTTGACTTAGTTGGAGCTCGAGGTCATCTATGTCTACGAGAGAATATGGTCAGTCCAAACTCTTTAACACTATTGAATAACATATTTACTTTTTATCCTCGAGAAAGAAATATGCGCTTGGGAGTTGAGCTTAGCCAACAATTTGCATAAACAACTGGAGGTAAAAGAGCTGTTGAAGTGAATGATATGATCTATCAGCAAAAAAATTGAGGATAACTTTGAGGGAAGGTGACTAGTGTCACACCCTTTAGCGTAATTCTAGTCCATGTATATTTTTAAATACTTTTTTCATGATTTTTTATAAATTCTTTTACACGGCAGAAGACTTTTTTTTAACTAATATGAAATATCCATTGTACATACATTCAAAACAATTTTTACATTGTCAAATTGTCACGACCCAAATAGGACCCAAGACAGAACGGGGAACAACTCGGTCCAAAGAGCCGAATCGTCCAACCCTTTTTCTCTTAAATTTTATTAATTAAAAGTGGAAAACTTCAAATATTAGTTAATAAGCAGGGCCCAACGAATATGGGCTTAACAGGTCCAACAAGTGATATCAGGTAGTAAAACAATATAATCCAAAATAAAATAACTGTGCAGAAAGAAAATTATGGATTACAGTCATCCAACTAAAGTATACCTCACTAAAAGTCTCTCAATGTAAGTTATTAAAGTAATAGAAACTAAATAACTTTGTCGTATCTAATTTTGACTTGGCAACTGGAAGTCCGACTGATAATTTCCTAAAAAATTGTTATAGGGATGAGTTGACTAAACTCAGAAGAGATTTAAAATTTTCAGATTTAAAAGAAAGATTTTTATTAAGCATGTATAAAATTTAAGATAACATTTTATAAAATTTTAATTTTTGAAACAAAATTGTACAAAAGGGCACATGTTTTAAACGATCCACTAATACGTGGCATGTAATCAAAATACGCCCTTGTTGCACTAATTAAAGTCACAGTGAAAATGAAGTCACTCATAGACTCCGAGCACACTATGCCATAGACATTTAAGGAAATAAAAGCGATGCTCGGCGATCGCAAAAGCCAAATAACACCCTGATCAGGTTTAGGGATTCGCAACCCAATGACATGACACATACAACTGTCCTATTATCTATTTGCACTTTTGGGATTAAAATCCAAGGACATTTCTAAAGAAATCCTCTATCATCCATTTCAATAACAAATAAACACATCTCATATGATAGAATGTGTAAAAATATAATGTAAAGAAATTCTAATGTTTGAAAATGAATGCTTCATTAGAATATGAATTTCAAAATAAAAGAATTATTTGAAGATAATAATATGCAAATGTAGTGCATAAAATAATTTCTACCTCAAAGTGGGTTATTCCGATCCAACTGAAGCTTCAAATCTAAGAGATTCAAATCCAATAGCCCACAAAATTATTAACTTATTTAAAGGTACCTATTTAAAAGTTTAAGCGTTAAACTTTATACCCAGACACCCAATATCACTTAAACTTTATTCTAAATTATTTATGCTAAATTATTCAATTTTTAAGATCCCAAAGTAACTGCATTTAAGTCCAAATTTGAGTTGGATTATGGCCCAATAAGGCCCTAAAATTTCAGTCATTTAGTTTAAGCTTTAGGCACAAACTCAACCCCAAATTTGAAACCCATGATTCTTCTAGGTCATCTTTCACCTACACCAGATTCTTCCACAAGGAATACTTCGTTTCCACTACTCACCACGAATGATTCTGTTTGACGACAAATCCAAAGCGACTACCGAGACTACTTGTCTCGGCTAGTCGTCCGTCGACCAGAGCAGACGGTCTAATTCCAACGTTGATGAGATGATGGAATTTTATACAACTAAAATCCTTATTTTTGTTCGATTTTTCAAATAACAGTATACTAGATTACAATTCAACAATTTGATTCCAGATCAATCCATTGACAACAACTCATAATCCAACTCAAATGTACGAAATTGACAGGCAACACCATATCAAAATTTTCAGACCAATACTGGTAAGCCGAACGAAAATCAAAGTGGAAAAATTTGATTTTTCATACCTTTAAATTCACAGCCTCCGATTCAGTGGAGAAATCTTGCACTGTCCAAGCCTCAACAACTCGAAACAATCTTAAATCCCAAACCTTTCGAAGCAAAATGTCCAATTGAATTTGTTGGAGAAAAGACCGAACCAAAATTTGAAGGAAAGAAAAATCAGCTTACCCGTTGAAGAACAGTAGTGGAATTGAAACCCTTGTCTCCACCGTCTGCTGGAAAAGAACTCCGAATAATCGGAGTTAGGTCCTCCGATATGAGGGAGACAAACCTTCCATTAACAGGGCACACTTGAAGGGAAAATCAGATTAAAGCTTTAAATTGGACTTACCAGGAAGAAGCTTGCACTTCAGAAAATTGGAGATAGAGAGGAAGAGATATTGAATGGGGCTCAATCTCCTCCCCCACTATCGCTGGTATAGGGGGATCCTTCCCCCATTCTCGGCAAACATCCCCCAAAATGGGGTGTTTCAAATATTATTATTTATTTTTTTATTTTTTCATTTGGGCCTTTTGTGTTTGGGCCAGATTTTATATTCTTCCCCCTTTAGAAATTTCGTCCCCGAAATTTAGAACAATCTCAAGAGTACCATTAAAAAAATGAGGATACTTAGTCATCATGTCTGATTCAATTTCCCAAGTAACTTCTCTTTCACTATGATTCTTCCACTGCAATCGAACTAGAGGTATTTCACGATGATGCAAAACTCTAATTTCACTACCAATAATTTTTTCAAGTTCTTCCTCATAAGAAACACCCACGTAAATAGTAACCTCAATCCAAGAAATAACATAAGAAGGATAAGGAAAATACTTTCTAAGTATAAAGACATGGAAGACATTATGAACATAATTCAACTATGATGGTAATTCCAATCAATAAGTCACTAAAGCAATCTGGTCAATCATCCCAAAAGATTAATATATCTTAGAGCTAACTTTCCTTTCACATTTAAATGACTAATATCTCGACGAGGTCACCCTTTTAAGAATAAACAAAAAACATTGGCTTCAAATCCCACTTTCCTCCAATGGGTGGTCCGCATAACACAACTGTTAACTTAGAACAATACTCAGTTACTTCTTAATCACTTGAATTTTCTCAGTTTTCTCATGAATCAAATTAGACCCGAGCGTGACACGCTCTCGGTTTCAGTCTAACATAAAAGTAGTCTACACTGCCTTCCATACAAAGCTTCATATAGCAAAACATTGATACTAGTTTGATAGCTGTTATTATAAATAAACTCTACTAAAGACAAGTAATTCACCCAACTATCTCCGAAATCCATAATGCAAGATCTCAACATATCCTTGAAATCTAGATTGTATGCTAAGATTGACTATAGGTCTGAGAATGATGTGTTGAACACTAAATAAGCTACAAGGCTAAAGCTTTTTGAAGGGATCTTCAAAATTTTGACGTAAATCTCGGATCTCTATTAGATACAATATTCGAGGGAATACCATGAAGACGAATGACGCCCTCGATATACAACTAACTCAACTACATCAAAGAGAATTCTATTCTGACTATAATAGAATGTGCAAATTTCGTCAATCTAATAACAATCACTCATTCAATACTAACTTTCTGCACTGCCCTTGGTAAATTGAGCACAAAATCCATTATAATCTTATCACACTTGTACTCAGGGACAGACAAAGGCTGCAACATCTAAATAATCCTTGATGTTTAGCCTTAAACTGTTGACAAATGAAGCATCTCAAAACGTACTTAGCTTATCCTGTTTCATTCCAATTCCTTAATACTGATGCTTCAGATCATGATGCATTTTCATACTATTGGGATGAATAGCAAATCTGGTCTCATGGCCCTCAGCCAAAACTGCCTGCCTCCAATCCAAATTACTAGAGACAATGACTCGATTCTTAAATAATATGAGTCCATCAGAACTGATCTCCTAACCGTCAAACTATTCACCAGCTTGAATCATCTTGAATTTTTCTTTCAACACATCATCAAACTTTGCAAGTCTTTCACACGTTGCAAAAGTATAAGGGTCACTATTAAATTAAACTTGAACCAAACGATAATCATTCTGGTACTGTAGCTCAAAATATCAAATAATAAGACGTCTCTTCCAATCATCCAAAACAAGAAAGGAAAGAGATCCTTGAGGATAACGGCTTAAAGCATCAGCTACAGCATTGACTTTACCAGGATGATATTGTAAAGTGAAATCATAATCTTCTATATATTCAACCCAACGACGTTGTCAGAGATTCAAGGCACGCTGTAAGAAAAGATATTTCAAACTCTTGTGATCCAAAAATATTTCGAATTTGGCATCATACAAGTAACTCTGTCAAATCTTCAAGGTGAAAATAATAACCACAAATCCCAAGTTGAGAGTAAGGTAATTCTACTCATGCGTCTTTAACTGTAGGTAAACATAAGCTATAACTTTATTCTTGCTATATCAAAATGTAATTAAAACTAACTCTTGATGCATAATTAAAAACTGTATAAAGCAAACTCTCATCAGGTACTGCCAAAACTGGAGCAGTAATCAAATTTTGCTTGAATTCATCAAAAGTGACCTGACACTTTCCAAATAAATTTCACATCGTTACTGGTCGAAAACATTAACAACATAACAATAAGAGAAAAATTCTGCACAAATCGACGATATTAGCCTACTAGACTCAAGAAGTTATGCACTCCAGTAACGTTTTTGGTTGGCTTTCAATCTAACACACCTTCAATTTTTGGATGAATCAACAAAATGTCATTTCAAGAAACAACATAACCAAAAAATTTTATTTCAGTTATCCAAAGTTGCACTTTTTTTTTAACGCTTGCATACAACTGATACTTCTTCAACATCAGTAAAAAATTCTCGGATGTTCCTTAGGCTCATTTAGAGTCTCAGAATATATCAGAACATCATTAATGAAGGCCACAACAAACTAGTCAAGATATGGCCGAAAGACCCAATTCATGAAATTCATAAAAGCAGTGGGTGCATTAGTCAACTCAAACGAAAGTACCTTTAATTCAAAATGTCAATAACGAATACGAAAAGATGTTTTCGGAATATCTTTTCCATGTATTTTCAATATTAAATCTCAAATCAATATTTGAGAAGTATATAGATCCACCAAGCGGATCTAATAAGTCAATTATCCGTGGCAACAAATACTCTTTCTTGATTGCCACAAGATTCAAATTTCGATAATCAATGCATAGTCGAAGCATACCATCCTGCTTCTTTGCAAACAAAATAGGTAAACCCCAAGGTGAAATACTATTTTGAATGAACCCCTTTTGTAACAAGTCTTTTAACTGGGTCATCAATTCATTTAATTCAGCAGGAGCCATGCGATATGGAGCAATTGAAATTGGAGTGGTGTCGGGCATCAAATCAATGCGAAAATCAATCTCGCGATCGGGTGGTAACCCAGATAGATCCTCAAGAAAAACATCAGGATAATCATAAACCACTGATAAAATAGAATCATATCTGATCGTAACAAGGTCACTGCTAATAATATAAAAATACTCCCGTAAGACTTCAATCTCTCCCGACCACCCAAACAGGCTCGCAAAATAGGAGCAATAGGAACATACAGTAATTACTTGGATGTATTTGGATCTTTCTGTCATCCAATGTAAAGGTAGTATTTTTTCGATAACAGTCGATTTTTAGCTTTGTATAAGGCCAATCTATCTACACTTAGGATTACATCAAACTGATCCATACGTATAACTATTAGATCAACCAATATTCATGCCCGTCAAAAATAAGGGCAAGAAATCGAACAAATGAGACACATTTCATATCTCTTACTTAGGAACAAACTCAAAATTAGCGAATTTACTAGCTCCTCTACAGTCAGATTCTCATTATCCAAATCATGATGAACATTGACCATATTCCGGTGATGACCAGTGTTGCAATAATTGTTTTTGACTACTGCCTCAAACTAAGTCTAAATCATCATATCTCACGGTTAATCCAACTTAAGACACTCCTACCATACATGGGCAATTTCTTGAAATAGAATGTTGCAAACTCAACCCAATACTTCGATGGATTTCCAAAAGCAGTCAAATTCTTTTGTATCACCCTTAATCAATTTTTCAATACTTAGAGGTTAAGCTCCGCTTACAAACACTAGACTTTAAATGCTTTATAATTCCATTCTAAGGGATTTCAATATAACCCACTATCTGAGAACTTTCTATTGAAGTCATCGATGTACTTGAACAACTATAATCTTTGGTCCAAATATTTTCAACTGCTTACACAACAAGTTACCCTAGTGTCAAATTGTACAATCCAAATACTAATTAGAAGTCTTTATCAATAGTTTCGAATCAGAGTCTTCAAACACATGGTTCCAACTCAAACTGTCAGATTCCAAATATGAAAGAGTAAGCGTTCAATTCTTGAAGGAAACTGAGGTTTTGGATTTCTTCCTATAATAGGTTTCTTAAGTTTCTTAAGTTTAAATTTCTTCCAGAAGAGTTCGCAGACTCATACATTAAGTAAGGTTGTTTCTAATCACTTATAAGGTGCACTCCTTGTCATCTCCAACCAAATCTGGACGACTCAAAATTACTCTTGTCCGATTAAAGAAATGTCTTCATCTACCAACGAAAGACCTCATGATGACTTTCTAACAGCATCTTAACACAAATTAGTTTTGTACTTTATTGTTAAGCACAATATTTGTAAATCTTTATATATTACTATACTATCTTATTGATATCACTTTTCGAGATGGAACCTGGCTTTGATACCAAAAATTATGTCACGACCCAAATGGGACCTAAGACAGAATAGGTAACGACCTAGTCCGAAGAACCGAATCGTCCGACCCTTTTTCTCTTAAATTTTATTAATTAAAAGCGGAAGACTTAAGTATTAGTTAATAACCAGGGCCCAACGAATATGGGCTTAACAGGTCCAACAAGTGATATCAAATAGTAAAGCAATATAAACCAAAATAAAATAACTGTGAGGAAAGAAAATTATGGATTACAGTCATCCAACTAAAGTATACCTCACTAAAAGTCTCTCAATGTAAGTTATTAAAGTAATAGAAACTAAACAACTTTGTCGGATCTAATCTTGACTCGGCAACTAGAAGTCTGGCTGATAATTTCCTGAAAATTTATTGTAAGGATGAGTTGACTAAACTCAAGTAGGGATTAAAATTTTCAGATTTAAAAGAAAGAT
Organism: Begonia loranthoides; assembly: GCA_022433065.1. NCBI lineage: Eukaryota > Viridiplantae > Streptophyta > Magnoliopsida > Cucurbitales > Begoniaceae > Begonia > Begonia loranthoides. The sequence goes on along the minus strand of CM039470.1, from coordinate 21,951,261 downwards.
TTTTATTAAGCATGTATAAAATTTAAGATCACATTTTATAAAATTTCAATTTTTGAAACAAAATTGTACACAACGGCACGTGTTTAAAACGATCCACTAATACGTGGTATGTAATCAAAATACGCCCTTGTTACACTAATTAAAGTCACAGTGAAAATGGAGCCACTCATGGACTCCGAGCACACTATGCCATAGACATTTAAGGAAATAAAAGCGATGCTCGGAGATCGCAAAAGCCAAATAACACCCTGATCAGGTTTAGGGATTCGCAACCCAAGGACATGACACATACAGCTGTCCTATTATCTATTTGCACTTTAGGGATTAAAATCCAAGGACATTTATAAAGAAATCCCCTATCATCCATTTCAATAACAAATAAACACATCTCATATGATAGAATGTGTAAAAATATAATGTAAAGAAATTCTAATGTTTGAAAATGAATGCTTCATTAGAATATGAATTTCAAAATAAAAGAATTATTTAAAGATAATAATATGCAAATGTAGTGCATAAAATAATTTCTACCTCGAAGTGGATTATTCTGATCCAACTGAAGCTTCAAATCTAAGAGATCCAAATCCAATAGCCCACAAATTTATTAACTTATTTAAAGGTACCTATTTAAAAGTTTAAGCGTTAAACTTCACAACTAGACACCCAATATCACTTAAACTTTATTCAAAATTATTTAGGCTAAATTATTCAATTTTTAAGATCCAAAATTAACTGCATTTAAGTCCAAATTTGAGTTCGATTACGGCCCAATAAGGCCTGGAAATTTCCATCATTTAGTTTAAGCTTTAGGCCCAAACTTAAGCCCAAATTTGAAACCCATGATTCTTCCAGGTCATCTTTCACCTACACCAGATTCTTCCACAATGAATACTTCGTTTCCACTACTCGCCGCGAACGATTTTGTTCGACGACTAACCCAAAGCGGCTACCGAGACTTCTTGTCTCGGCTAGTCGTCTGTCGACCGGATCAGTCGGTCTAATTCCAACGTTGTTGAGACGATGGAATTTTATACAACTAAAATCCTTATTTTCGTCCAATTTTTCAGATAAAAGTATACTAGATTACAATTCAACAATTTGATTCCAGATCAATCCATTGACAACAACTCTTAATCCAACTCAAATGTACGAAATTGATAGGCAACACCATATCAAAATTTTCAGACCAATACTGGTAAGCCGAACAAAAATCAAAGTGGAAAAATTTGATTTTTCATACCTTTAAATTCACAGCCTCCGATTCAATGGAGAAATCTTTCACTGTCCAAGTCTCAACAACTCGAAACGATCTTAAATCTCAAACCTTTCGAAGCAAAATGTCCAATTGAATTTGTTGGAGAAAAGACCGAACCAAAATTTGAAGGAAAGAAAAATGAGCTTACCCGTTGAAGAACAATAGTGGAATCGGAACACTTGTCTCCACTGTCCGCTGGAAAAGAACTCCGAATAATCAGAGCTACGTTCTCCATTCTGAGGGAGACAAACCTTCCATTAACATGGCACACTTGAAGGGAAAAATTGGATTAAAGCTCTAAATCGAACTTACCGGGAAGAAGCTTGCACTTCAGAAAATCGGAGATAGAGAGGAAGAGGGATTGAATGGGGCTCAATCTCCTCCCCTACTATCGCTGGTATAGGGGGATCCTTCCCCCATTCTCGGCACACATCCCCCAAAATGGGGTGTTTCAAATATTATTTTTTTATTTTTCATTTTTTCATTTAGGCCTTTTGTGTTTGGGCCAGATTTTACACAAATCATAACTTCTCATATAAAAATTCTTTATTAAATTCGGTCATAAAATGTTATATAAATAATATAATTGACCATGTTTCACAGGTCAAAAATGTTGTAACAACCCTAAATGCTTCTCATGAGCATGCGCAATCAAGTGCGTCATTATCCAAAATGAGTCTCGTAATCTAATTCCTTTACCTACATCACAAGATTCTTTTGTGAGTACAACACTCAGTAAGTAATGCACAATTAATATAAACATGATATGAACTTTTCGTAAAAATGTTTGTGTTTCAGTTTTCTTTCTTTCTCTTTTCTTTCGTCGTTCTTTTCTTTCTTGTTCTTCTTCTTGACATTGGGATATGACACCAAAGCTGTAAATCATTGGAGGACAAGCTCACCAAAGCTCCAATGGGGCCGAAGCCACCAAAGCTCTATTTGTACCATATTGTCAAAACTTCTTATGTATCTTTCATTTCATCTTCAATGAAAACATAAAAACATTTTGGTTCTTTTCTTGAAAAACATGATACATGAGAATGAATACATAATCATAACATATCCTCAAGCAATAATATCATCACAATATATCCTCGTTCCACATATTATCACAACATACTAATAATTAAGAACATCCTAGCATCTTATGATGTAAGTCGTTAAGCCAAGCACATGCAGCATTACTTACTACTCTTCTTTTTATTTTCTTACTTAACAAAAACATCCTTTAGACAATACCATCATCTAGCACTTATTCCAACCATTTATAGCAAACAACCTAGTCCTTAGCATAATCAAATCATCAAACTGTTCTAAGTATCTCATAAACATAGCATGTCAACAAAGAAAATCTTCCCTGCATCTTGTGATGTAGGTCAAAAGGCAAAACACACACATCATTACTTACTTTGGAGTCTTAGCACAATTACTAGCAATTATCAAATTTATCTCTTTAAGTTGGAGGACCTATTACATGATAATCTTTACATTACCGTCATAATATACATATATTTCACATATGCATATCTTTTTTATACACTTATCCAAATCAAGTTATTATTAAAATAATAACTCCTTTAGATGATGTTTACTATTATATCAAATCAGTTTAGAAATCCAACTACTTTTTTCATGAGTGAAACATTTCAAACAAAACATTTTCTTTGTCCAATATCTAGTTCTTATCTCACTATTTACCCTTAATTTCCAAATTTCATAACTTTCATTATACATGACCAAATGCCTTAATTTCACTGCTTATAGTTCTGTCAAAGTATATTAAAACATACTAAAATAATTATTAAATTTGAAATCATTAAAGTTGGTTGGTGCTATCAAACCCTAAACTAGTAAGATTTTTCCCAAATTGTAACCAAGTATGATATTAGGTGCATAAACATCACTTTAATTGAAAAATCTTTCCATCACTTATTACCAACATATTCTAAGGGCATAAACAAGTATATTTCAATTATAAAACCTAAGCATAAAATCCAATTTCATGATTCCTTTATTAAAACACTAAGCACCACTTTATAATAATTATTTTCTCATTACATATCTACTCATCAACTCTTAAATCACTTAAACTTGAAAGAGAGAACTTCACTAATTTTTAGAGAGCTAATGGAGTCATAGATCACTTGCTTGAAAATTGAAGAGCCAATATTCTGTAGTTATAGACTTTCAAAGTGGTGACTCAACCCCTTAAAGTGTCACAAAGTTTACATGCTGCATCCAATTGTTTATGAGGTGTCAAGCTTCCTTTTTCCTCCTTCAATCAGCAAGACACCTATTAAGCTGAATAATCTCAACAATGACATTATTATCTTCTAGAAGGTTTTACTGATCTGTTATTTTTTTTGTTCGACTGCTATCCATTTCCTTGAACGATTACATGACCACACAAGACCTTTTTATTCATGATTTTACCTTGGTCCAGTCAACCGCCCATTTAAATTCTGGTTGAATGCACACTTATTACCCAAGGAAAATCCAACATTGTATGTCTACCACGGACACTCATACAGACGCTGCGGATAACCGCTTCCCACTTATTTTCAAATGTCTGATGAGCATTCCACCTGACAAAATAAAAGTTCAAACATCTACTTCTGAGAAGAACTTAATCTCTGGGTGTTTGCAAACTTGCAAAAACCTACATGTCCGCTGCAAATATCCACTCTTCACTTAATTTTTTTGGACACCCTCACATTCACGACTATGTGTCCAAGTATTCGTGGACACTTACCCATTTACGAACACCCACACTTCCACAGACGCAAACACTTTTGCGGGCACATCATCCTTTGATTAAATATCTGGGGACATTCACTCTTCCACACCCAAGAAATATCCAAAGCCTCGACGTCCGTATTTAGCTCTAAACACTCGCAACAACTCCTAAACCTCAATCTTTATATATGAATCCTTAGGATTTCATTTTATTTCTCTATCTAAATTTCAACTTACTCCAAATCAATGATAATTAACTATTTTTAAATTTTTGAATACTATCATAAAATATCACTTTATATGTAATCATACAAAAAATTTCTAGGGTGTTACAACTAATGTGTCTTTGGTTCTTTAGAAAAACATGCTTCTATATATCAGGAATTCCAAATGATGGTCTAGTTATCTGCCTCGAAGGGGATTCGAGACAGAATGGGGAGCAACCCAGCCCCAGAACGAATCGAGCCACCAACCCATAACTTTAAATGTCCACTGCAGTAGTAGAAAACTCTAATAAAAACATAGTCATGGCCCAAATAAATTGGGTTAATTCATAGGTCCATAAATCTAATGGATGCAAAACTAAGACCCAAAATAACTATATGAATGCAAGATCCAATCTTTTAAGAAACTCTCGAAAGTAAATACTAAATTAAATAAAAATCCTGTTGAGCTCACACATGCGTGTGCAACCGGGGATTCTCCAAACTAAAACCTGAAAGGGGGGAGTCGTTTGAGGTGAGTCGACTAAACTTAATAGGGGTAGAGTTTTACATTCAACATTTATAATTATGAGAAAAATAAGGAGCGTGCTATATATTAAAAGATTAGTGTAAAAGAACTTGTTATCAAACAAACAGTAGGGTAAACATTAGAAAACACTCCACTATAGTGTGGTATGTAAAAAAAAGCTCTACTATACAAAAGCCCAGTGATAATGGAGCTGCTCATGACTCTGGGTATACTAAGTCATAGACATATATAAAAACGGTGATACTTGGCAATTGCTAAAGCTACTAAAATAAGACTCTAATTAGGTTTGTAGTTTTGCACCCAATAACACGACACAGTCAGCCATCTCATTACTCTATTTAACACAAATAAATACATTCTCCAACGGTCGAATGTGTGTACAAAAAATAAGACCCCATCATCAGTTGATCAAACTTGGTTCACTCTACCAAGACAATCAATGAATGTGCATGCTTAAATCAAAACATGACTTGTGAAAATACATATATAGAACATGAAAACCAACAACCAAAAAATGGACACATCTTTTTATGAGATAACATCTCAAAATAATGTTTTCAAAACAATACAATGCCAGACATAAAAATAAACTCCTACCACAAGTGGACCTACCACAACCAAGTCTAATAAAAAACTGAGAAGTCCAAAAAACATGTCGAGTCCAAATTTAACTCTCAGCACCTAATCATAATGTTACCATACAATAAGTATTGAAAATCTCACTTTAAATTCCAAAGTTTAAAGATAACGACTCAATGACAATTGAATCTAAAGCCCAAAATAATTTTAAAATGGGCTTTGAAATAACAAAAAAGTATTTTGGTTTAAAGTCCAAAATGGACCCAAAACAGGGTCACAATCGTTGCCAGCATTGTCTTATCCAATGCCAGTTACACATTTTTGCAGAAATTCCCCAAAATACTGACGATTCTAAGACCCAATGATCCGCAACATACATGGTTAAAACTATACATGATTCACGTTAAAAAATCAGTAACTTAAAGCCAAAAGAACCAACCTTTAATCTAAAAAATTGAAGGTATATTGACAAATTAAATGAAAGAAATCCAAAAATAGCTATACCTCCAAAATTCAGAGTGTCACAGCGAAATAAGGATACCCATGATCCAATTTCAAGCTCTAAGATTCGACGACTTGATCCGATTGACAGGGTAAAGAATCTAAATCAATTTTGCAGTACAAAAAACTTAACTTTATTGTAAAGCTTTCATTAGAGAAGGGAGAGATGTTTACATTCCAAAAAGTTTCCAAAAAAATCCTCAACCACATAGAATTCTCCTTCAACACATACCACTTTCTAAATAATTTTGTAAAGGGAAAAGGCTAAAAGTAGAAATATAATGGCAGCTAGAGATGGCTAAAATGCCATTACTTGGCAATTAAGGGTTGCCATTATATTGGCAATTAAGGAAAATATTGGCTACTCTTATTAAAATTTGGTAGCTGTTACATTTTCCCTCACTTAAGAAATTTCATCCCTGAAATTTAGAACAACTTTAAATGTTCCACCAAATAAGTGAGGGTACTTCATCAGCATTTTTGACTTGATCTTCCAAATATCTTCTATGTTGCTACAAGTCTGTAACGACCCAGTTATTTATTTACTTTTAAAAGTGCATGAAAATTAAAAATTTTATAAAATGACTGAAATCTTTATTAAAACCTTTTAATATGAAATCAAAGTTATTTTCTTATAATCGAACCGTTAAAATTCTTTTACTTTGACTCGTTACCAAAATCGTTATAAATAGTAGAAAACTATAGTTATAAAATCTTTTCTCAAAACATAGCGGAAGCGTAAATTCCTTTTTCTTTAAAAACGTAGCGGAAGCATAAATAGTTCAGTTAAAGACAATTAATTAAAGTGTTAATTTATATTTTATAAAACTAGTTTTTCTTTACATTCGTTAGCCTAACCAGCCCCAAGTCTCGCCCGTGCAAATCATTCATTAGCTGCTCCTAAATTTGTTCATCATTTTCTCTCGTACTTGTACATATATCACAAGTCATAAACTATGAGCCTAATAACACCTAATATGCTACATGCTCATGTTGTGCCATTTTAAAAACAGTATGCTGTTTATGTTCTCATTTTTTATCTTTTACATTTTAATCATTATATTTCTATTTTCTATTTATGACCTCTGATATAGCAGCAATGGCATAATCTGAAAGCCTGCTAACCATTGGCAGTTCTTTTTATCTTCTTATTTTCTGTTATGACCTTTGATATAGCAGCAATGACATAATCCGAAAGCCTGCTAACCATTGGCCATCCTGTCCTGGCATAATCTAGGGATTGTCGCAGCATAAACCAGGGACTTTGCAACTGATTTGAGCAGCAATGGCATAATCCGAAAGCTAGCTAGAGGCAATGGCAAAATCCGAAAGCCCGCTAGTGACCATGCCCACTAAGAACTGAAACTGCCTCATATCATATCATTACCTTTTCTTATCATTCGTTCTACTTTACTTTTTATTGCTTATTATTCATTTTACTTTACTTTTTATTGCTTATTATTTGTTTATTATGTATTTCACTTTTCATGGTAAAATGAATATTCCTACAACCCAAATGATGGTAGTCTGCTTTGGGTGATCAGCCCTCGAGAACACCGTACACTTAGTATGTGTGACCATCCCTTAAACCATTCTTTAAAACCGTGCACAAAATATATTTTCGTATTCTTTTGAAAATCGTGATGCATGATGCTCGTGAATGCATACAATTTCTAATAGTTAATATGGAAGCATAAATAAACATTCAACGTGCGATTCACACAACGTGCTATAAAACTGTAGACATGCTGTAAAAACAATAAACAACAAAACGTGCTATTAAAACCTGTAAACATCCTTGGAAAGCGGTAAATAACGAAACACGCATATCCTATTCTTGTGATGTAGGACCCGAATACCAAAACACACACGTATCACTTACCTCGATTGCTTAAAGCGTTCAACACTTAATGCTATCTTTCTTCTTTTTTTAGTACCTTCGAGATTATTAAATAACTCATCATTAGAATTACGTATTATTAACCTTACCTCTACGACTCATTTCCTTAACAATTCCAATATCCTAAACTCTCATTCATTATGTAATAGAATTGCTTAATCCAAATTAGTATCCAATCACTTAACAATTTCCATCACTTACAACTTAACAACCAACCAAGTGTGTTCCACCCACAACAACCGTTAAACTACCGAATTACATTCACCCACTTATCCTTAACAATAGCCCCCAACGACATAACCCCACAATATGCTCCAATTTAACCATTTAATTAATTACAATGGAGAACATTCACCATTTATCAACAATCAACAGAGGCATTATCCAATAAACTCCATATCAAACTATCATAACCAATATCCAGAAAATTCATACGCAATAGAGAAATAAATTCAACTATAGAGAGCATTTATCCAACATAGTTTGTCCAATAACAGAGATTTTTCATACATATAATCAATTGCCCAACAGGTGGAGTCAGAATATTAGTTTAACATTTCCTACGTTCAACAATCCATCCATAATAACTAACCTTAACATACTTCAAACTAACAATTAACAGAGAAGAATTTGGTTACCTAAAGGAAGTTCAAGCTGAACTAGGAGAAATCTAAAAACAAGGAGCTCACACTAAACACTTCACGAGATTCACACTTAGGACGCTCACTGAGAGCAAATACTCACACTCCAAGGTTTCCTTCATGCGCAGAGAAGAGAAGGAAAAATGGCAGAGACTAATTTAACCTGGAAAACTAATAGACGAAACCATACCTAGAAGGGATGGAAGACCATACCACGACGTGGAGAAGATGTGGTCCAGGCATGGGGGAAGCAGCTTCCAGGCATGTGGGAGTTGTCCTCATGTCGACTAAGTGGAATTTTAATGGCTAAACAATAAAGAAGTCTATTATTTAAAACCTATTTTTATGCAGAACTAGGCATTTTTGGATGAGGGACAGCGTCATTGCCTTGTCCGCGTTCGTCCGAAATCTTCATTTCCCAGGCAGAGTCGTGTTTTCGGACAAAGGAAGACGTCTTTGCCATCATCCACATGCATCAAAACTGTCCAGAAATTGGAAAGATTCAAACTTTCTATGTTTACGCTCGTCCTAGCTCATCTGAATTCTCACCCTACAGGCAACCGACGAATTGGGATGCGAAGTCCTTGTCCTACATCATCCCAAAATGCTGGGGACAGCGTGAAATGTGTTTTCAGACGTAGCCTCCCGTCTTAACTTCGTCTGCCTGCATCCGAAATCTCCAGTTTATGCATTTTTCCATACTTTAATTATTCTATAATATTTACCCCATAAATACACGGCATAAATTAACATGTACCGTCATGAAACGTAATATATGAATTATTCCAACAATTAATTACGTCGCATACACAGAAAAATATTATCGGGGTATTACAAAATCTTCCACTGAACTCAAACTAAAAGAATCTCATGGTTCAATATCATCATAAACTCCACATAAAAGAAAACATTACTTCCAGAATGGAAACGTCGTCTAGGGAATGCATGTAATAGATCTGTATATCTTCTCAACATCAACACTCAAATTACCTTATACTTATGATTGAGTTGTTTGGCAATTCCATTCTCTACACCAATATATTAACTCATTCAATAACTCAAAATCGGTCAATATTCTTAACCAAATTGTTTTTCACCAAAGTAGTTGAACACACTATATTGGCCTGACTTCTAAGAGAAACAAACTCTTATACTTAAACTCAACCTCTTAGGAAAAAACTTTATTTAGTTCTTGTACGATGCTAAGCTCACTCCGTCAATCTTTAATAACAAAGGACCTTCTCAGTTGCCACATGAATTAAATTAGATTCAAAGGTTACCCTTTCCTCACACCCAATTCAACATAGGGCCATTCACTTGATCTTCTATAAAAAAACATAACTAGGTGAAATATTGATACAAGGCCAATAATTATTATCATAAACAGATTCAACTAAATGTATGTGATTTATCTAACAATCACCAAAGTTCAAAGTATAAGATCTAAACTTTCTCTTGAGAATAAAAAACGCATACCCAAACAAAAATTTAGTCTGAGGATGATGCATCATACTCAATTTTTAACTTAGAGTTCAACGCTCCCATTATCTAGATCTAGAACGTAAACTTCAGACACTTGCCAATTTCTATCAATTACCATATTGATCAAAACATGAACAAACAAATGATATTTCCTAATACTAAGTTCACTCAAACTAAACAAGGAATGCTCCATTCTCAATGAGATAACTTGTGTAAGTTAGTCAACCAAAACAACACTTACCTAGGCAACTTCATATTACTACATGGTTTATAGCAACCAATCATAAAATTTATAGTAGTCATATTCCATTGTAACACTGGTTTAGTAAAAGAGGCAACCTAACAAATTCCAATTGTTCAGCTCATATTAGCTCATTATATCAAAATTTATTTACTAGTTGCATCACTCAACTATATGATTTTTCCCACAAGTATGACATAGCATATACTCACTTACAAACAAAATTTCTCTCAATCTCTTAACATCTCAAAGGAAAATAATTTTGTGGATGTCCCTCAAACATCTGCCAAAAATTTTTATATAACATTGGTCTGCTAGGTTAATATCTCAAAAATCATAATCAAATCCATATAATTCATCCATCTCTCCTTCATAATCCTAAACTACACTAGTAAAACAATACTTTAAACTTTCAAGCTATGAGAAACCTCAAATTTTGTTTAGATAATAAATTTTGTAATAACCCACCCCAGCACCAAAGATCACTGCCAATCAATAACCCATAATTGAGGTAAGTTCGAATGTCTAAGCATATACACCTTAGCTTTATATGCCTTTATTAACACACCTCTAATTATAACACTCACTACATCTATACAAATGACATATGGCTGTAAAACCTGCAAATTTTTGGATTTTACATTTTTCTGAGTAAATGTTGTGCTTTAGTGTAAGTCAAATTTTTTGTGTTGATCGAGTTCTTGCCACGTGTCGTGGGTTTTATGTCACGTACGAGTATTCGATCAAATAGTCAAATTAGTAGATTCATGTGTCACCGTTTGACTTGGACTGTGCCATAATGTTCAAAAATTTAAATTAAGTCATGAGAGAGTCAGGAGAGCATGGATTATTCCTATAAAATCTACATTTATGTAATGTGTGTATATATATATATTAAATTTATTATTATTCTTCCTCTTTCCTCGGGCCACATGCTTCTCTATTATCTCTCACCGTATCGATTTTTCTCTCTCCTCGGGCCACATGCTTCTCTATTATCTCTCACTGTATCAATTTTTCTCTCTCCATTTCATTTTCACTCTTGATTTCCATTTCTAAAACATATTCTCTCTATTATTTTCCTAACTATGGCAGCAGCTTCTAACGTTTGTCGAAGTCATGTCAAGGGGAGGTACTCAACACCTCCACCATTTCTTGGTAGTTTGCATTGAGAGCTTCATTTTGATATATCATTCGTCAAAAATGGCCACACTATTTGGGAGAACAAGATTGTCAAAATACTCATTAGAAAAGTTTGTACCAAAACTTTAAACACTCGCCGATGACGATCCCGACGCCTGATCAAGACATTTTACCTACCGTTGGAAAGCTCTTGACGAGAAAAATCTTGTGGATCCAAAGATCGCTCAAATCCATGGTCAGATGTGGTTCCGAAGCTTTGTCGAAAAAGTCAAATCGGCAACTTAAATTATAGATCCCAGCCATTCCAGGCGTCGTCTAAAAAATTTGACGCCACCATTAGATTCAAGACTTTAAAATCTTCAAATCTTGACCATTCCCGTTCCGATCCAATGTCGTTTGTTGTAGCCAAAAAAGTCGCTATCATCAGTCACTAGAGTGCTGACAAGGCCTGAGTCAGTATGACGTGGTGTTGATTGCTGACATGGCACTGATTTGGTATGATGTGGCATTGACTGATGACATGGCTGATGAGGTAAGCACTGACTGTTGATTTTGACTTTATATGTTAACAGTTTGATGACATTTCTAGATTGTCTAACTACTTTGGAAAATTGAACCAACCCCATTTCTTTTTTGATATAATCAATCCTTCTTCTTTATTTGTATTTTTTATATTATCTAGTGGATGATCACCACAGACTTCTTCTAGTTTTTTATCTAAAATTTTATTAGTCGTATATAAAAATTGAATATTATCTAAAATTTCTTGTGCTATTAATTTTATTACTTCTTTTTTTATTACTATTTTCGTAGTAATTTATTTTTTAGTAGTACCTTCCCCCCCCCCCCCCCCCCCCCCCCCGTGGGAAAAGTGAGAGAAATAGTTCATAATCTTTGAATAAAAGGTTGATATAATTTTTAAAAGTTATTACCTATAATGATATCTACTCCGGAGTCATGTAAATATATTGTTTTTGCGATGAAGGGGTATTCTTCGATGATTATAGGAATAGATTCTCCAACAAACCATATTTCATTTATGGATTTATCAGCAACAATAATTTTAAGAGGTTTTTCTAATTTCTTCCATTTAGCTAAAATATTTTTTCGTGCAAAACATAATGTTACTCCTGTATCAATGACCGCCTTTGTAAGTTGTGTGTCGGATGAGTCCCTGTGTGATCATCTCTTTCCACTGAGGATATTTTTAAATGAAAAATGATGTAGGCTTATTTTATTATATAGTTGTCTATGTATACAGCGCATTTTGCAAAAGCCTGATCGATGCCGTGTGGGCCCTGTTTTTGGATAAAATAATTAAGTGATTTTCACATGTGGTTTAAAAGTCCATGTATGATAATAAGATTCATTTATCCATGGTTTTATTTAAACGATAAAACCATTTTTCCCATGCATTGCATTTAGTATAGATTTTCTTATTGAGTTAGTCACTCACCCCAAATGACCCCTCCATCCCAAGTTTAGTTCCTGGTGGTCTGCTTGGCGTACGAGATGCGGTTACCTTGGATTTGGATTTTCTCTTGGCGTCTCCTTATTGTCCTCGATGAAGATTTTTCTTTCTTGTAATAGTTTTATTAAATTTTTCTTGGTGTTTAATGACTTCATTTCCTGCACAATATTTTCTCTTTGTTTATTATTACGCTAACTATAACTCTTGTTGATCACTCTGTGAGCCCTGAACCATTTGTTTTGAGTTTGGGCTTATTTTTATATCAAGACTTCCGTTGAAAACCTATTATTTGGCTGGGTGATCGAGTCCTCTCTGAGTATCATGTTGCTTGACCCGACATTTCTATCAGGCCCACTTTCAGTTCGTGACAATGGAAAAATCTAAGACCCAATGATCCACAACATACATGGTTAAAACTATACATGATTCATGTTCAAAATTCAACGACTTAATCCAAAGATAACTATACCTCCAAAATTTAGAGTTTCGCAGCGATAGAAAGATACCCATGATCTAGTTTCAAGCTCTAAGATTCAACGACTTAATCCGATTGACAGAGTGAAGCACCTAAATAGATTTCATTATAAAAAAACTTAACTTTACTACAAAACTTTCATAAGAGAAGGGAGAGATGTTAACATACCAAAACTTTTCCACCAAAATCCTCAACCAAATAGAATTCTTCTTCAACAGATACCACTTTCTGAATAAGGGCAAAAGTCAAAAAGAGAAATATAATGGTAGCTAAAGAGAGCTAAAGGGCTTCCATTATATTGGCAGTTAAGGAAAATATTAATTACCTTTATTAATTTTTTGGTCGTTGTGACACTAGTGGTGTCTTAATAGGTAGTTTAGAAGGCAAAAGTGTTTCAATGAAGGGAATGAAGGATGAACCAAGAGAAGAAGATGTTGCTGGGAGTCCTATTAGTAGTCATATGTAGAACAAGCAAATCTAATGAACATTTAACTAATGTAATATTTAAGTAATTTTGTGGATTAATTTTTATGTTTGCATTATGCGATATACTTTATAAAATTTATGCAATATTTAAATAATATAAAGTCATAAATATAGCTCATTTCATTAAGAATGTATAGTTCTTTCCCGACTACATATGTGGTGACATAAAAAGAATATGTTTTATAAAATATAATTTTATAAGATTTGAAATTAAATTGTTCTTACAATTTTTGTTAAACCAAAAACAATATTTCATCATAACGATAGTCATATATATATATATATATATATATATATATATATATATATATATATATATATGTGTGTGTGTGTGTGTGTGTGTGTGTGTGTGTGTGTGTGTGTGTGTGTGTGT
>CM039470.1:21871105-21936871 GCA_022433065.1 Begonia loranthoides | reverse complement strand
TGTGTGTGTGTGTGTGTGTGTGTGTGTGTGTGTGTGTGTGTGTGTGTGTGTGTGTGTGTGTGTGTGTGTGTGTGTGTGTGTGTGTGTGTGTGTGTGTGTGTGTGTGTGTGTGTGTGTGTGTGTGTGTGTGTGTGTGTGTGTGTGTGTGTGTGTGTGTGTGTGTGTGTGTGTATATATATAATATTAATTTATTGTATTTAATAGATTTCTATTTCATATTAATTTATTCTTTGATTTACTAGTTAAAGTTTTGTATGAGTTACATTACATAAACCTTGTATTTTGAAATAAATTAAATAAGTAGCTATGAATGCTAATATCGATACAGTAGAATCCATTATCTTAGATTCTCTTATTTGTTAGTTCAGAGAGAATAATTAGCACATAATTTATAAATGTTATGAATTAATTATTCATATATGAATTTTCTTGTGTTCGATCTTAGAAAAAAGTTTTCTAATATCAATAGAGATGTCTCATGAATTGAAAATGCGTCTTTTCACAAATAGATAGTGAGTATGTTATTTATATATCTACGATACTCATGTTAGTATAAGTGTTATTAGACTTATTTGTTTTGATGATGAATGTGTAAATTGCAATTATAAGTTATTTATTGTTTAAATATGCTTAATAGTCTTACCTTTATGATTGTATTGATCTTCATTGGAAATACCCCTTAACATAGATATTTATATGTTCTAATATGTTTACCTAAGTCTATGCAGTTTATAGTATGATTATTGAGACTTAGAATATTCTAGAAAAGTGAAAAGGATGAAGTGGTCGACTAAAGGTGTAAGAAGGTAGACCAAACTGATATGTAGCAAAGGAAACTGTTGACCTGCTGATCAACTACAAAAATGACAAATTGCCCTCTGATTGAAAAAGCTGGAGAAGTGGTCGACCAACAAAGTCATGCGAAGGCTTTTGAAATATGAAGAGGTGGTCGACCAGCGTGAAGAAGGTGGTCGACCATTCAATCGGTATATTGCAACGGCTATTTCCAACCGTCGAAAGGCAGTCGATCAAAATGAAAGTGTTTGATCGGTTCCTCTGAATCTATATATAGAAGACTCTCCAAAGCTCATTTAACAATGCGAGCATCGAAGCGAATCTCTACCAAAATCAATACTAGTTTATCATCATTCAAAGAGTGTAAATCCTAACTCTTCAATTCCCAAACTTGAGATTTTATATTTGAGAGTTAGGAATTGCTTAGTTTTCTCATTTCTTGTTCTTGAACTGCGATTAAAGGGTGATGCTCTGACAATAGTCAAAGAGAAGAGGGTGACGCCCTAGAATAGTTTGTAAAGGCTTGATGACGCTCGTGAAGTTCAATTAACAGTAACCAGGGAGGTTATTAGGTATAAGGATCTCCAATTCAGAAACTTGGAGCTCAGATGTAGGTGGGATTTGCCGAACTATGTGAACAAATTGTTTACACTCTCCAATCCTTACTCTTATATTTGTTATTGCTTAATTTAATATTCAGTATCAATCACTTAGGGTTTTTGAGATTGAATTATCGCCCAAAAAAATTATATTGACTAAAGAAGTCATGTGGTTTCAAAGTCCCTATATTAGCTTAATAAATTCAACCTGATTATGAGTTGAAGTTGTAAGATTAGAAGAATTTGATTCTTTGTAAAGCTCATTTTAAAGAGTATGTATTTTTCTCCTTTAATCAAATATCAAATCTTCGTACTATTTATTTTTCATATGTAATTATGAATACTAAGAACTAATGATCATATTTTTTTGTTTTTGTGCTTAAAAATTATTTTAATACTACACCAGGGCTACACATATCACCAACATTAGGAGCACCATGAGTTTCCATCATGCGTAGGATCTCAAAAAACCAATAATTAGTATCAAAGTCAATGGTTTTTACTAAGTTTTAATTATTAATAATATGATTTATTGTAAATCATGATATGTGATTAATAATTTAGGTCATATGCATTAATTTTTGACTTATGATATTTATGAAGGTATGAAAAATATGATTGAGATAATGATCAAAATTATGTCAGTCTTTTGGGTTAGGATTTTCTTTAAATGAAGTATTATTATTATTATTATTATCATATGTAAAGCCAATTGGTCTCAAGTATATTTTTCAATTTGTAATTGTTTGATCAAGATTTGGAGATTCAGGGCATGACAAATGATCATAAGTAAATTAATCACGGATTAGACCCGATGAGTAATTTTTTGTAAGGGAAATTAATAAATCAACCATCGTACTTTGTGATCAATGACAAATCAACCACTAAAGTATTTTTGCTAACAAATTAACCACTAAACTATGAGAAAAAGTCACGGCAAATATCGCTGTCACGTTTGCCATTAAACATTTTAATTTTGTTTCATCACGGAATGAAAATTTAAAAATTAACGTTCTAGCACGTTCCGCCGCGAAAGGTCAATATTTATTAAAAATTACAATGTTCCGCAGCAGAACATTCACTTTCTATCACAGAACGTCAACCTTCTCCCGCAGAACGTCAGCTTTCTACCGTGAAAAGTATTGCATCGTTTGCCTTGTATAAATTCACACTACACTCATCACGATTTTCTTAGTGATTAGCGAACCCTCGAGATATCTAAAAGCTGAAGTGTACCTCATTTTGGTGAAGTTGAAACATTTGTTGACCACCAATGGCGTCTAGGAGTGTTGAGGAATCTGTTAACTGCCCATTTGATGTGGGGCTCACATTCATAGTCTTGGCAAATGAGGTACGTGCAATTGGAGACAAAGCCAGTATAGTGGTCCATTCCATCTGGGCAACTTTAGACGAGGAGGAGCTTCGTTTATTATGAAAATTCAGTGACGATGACATGGACATGGCCGAGAGTAAGCCTCAACGACCACCACAAGAAGAATGCATGTTCACTGGTATGAGTCTTGGCAAGAAGTATAGTTCATTGAATAAAATTAGAGAAGAAATTGTCGATCATACGTTGAAGAATGGGAACGGCATAAAATTCACCCACAGTGACTCTCATCGATTGAGGACTACTACCTACCAGGAAGGATGCACGTGGTGGATGCATGCCTAAAAATGCAAGGTGAAATGACATTTCAAATAAAGAGCTATAACAACGTTCACACTTGCTTGAGAAAGATGGAAAGCCACCATGCCTTTGCCAAATGGGTGGTAACACATTATTTGGACAGATTTAAAAGTCAGACCAACTAGAATCTTCCTTCCATAATTGAGACATTCAGGAAGGATTTTAACGTCAACATCACACCTAGCCTTGCTAGAAATGAAAGAAATGCGGCAAAAAAAATTAATGAAAGGGATGGCATTGAGCAATACAAGCTCATATGGTCGTATGCTGAGGAGATTCAGAGGTCTAATCTTAGAAGCTTGTTGCGTGTTTAGCTAGAGATGAGTACATTTAAAAGGATATACATGTGTTTGGATGCATGTAAGATGGGGCTGTTGAACTGTGGTAGACCAGTTATTTGTTTAGATGGTTGCCACTTGAAGGGAAAGACTCTAGGCAACTTGCTCACTACTGTCAGCATCGACAAGAATGATGGAATTTATCTAATTGCTGTAGTAGGAGTTGAAGCAAAAAATAGGAATTCTTATAGCTAGTTTTTGGAATTGTTGCTCGAGGATCTCAACACCCCGTCTAGCAATGGGTGAACAATCATTTCTGATCGATAAAAGGTGCAGTTGACTGCTTTTGCCATCTATGTTTATGTTATGTTTGGTGTACCAATGTTTGACTTATACTGTTATTTTTTGTGGGGGCTAGTGCCAGCTGTCAGAGAATTCACAGGACAAGTGGAGAATCTTTTTTGCATTCGACACCTATATGCAAAATTTCAAAGCCAATATAAAGACAGGTTGATCAATGATGCAATGTGGGCCGCCTAGAGCCACAACATTAGCGTACTTCGAGATAAAGATGACAAATCTATTTTTGCTTGACCCGACAGCCCACGAATATCTATGAGAAATAGATGTGAGATTCTCAGCCAAACATGCCTTCAGCTCCATCTCAAAGTGTGACATAAGCCTTAACAACTTGAGTAAGTTCTTCAATGCCCACATCTTACTAGCCTGGAACAAATCGATTCTTAGTATCTTTGAGATTATAAGAAAGGGAATCATGTGTAGGATCGTTAAGAAACACAAAAAATATGGTGCGCTCAACAGACCTTTTATGTCCGCAGGTCAAGAATTGGCTTGCCAGACTACAACTTGTAGGTTGAAGTTGGAGTTCCATTTTTTTAGGCACAGCCCATTTTGAGGTGAGCAACGGTAACGAACAGTACTCTATCAATTTGGACATGCATACTTGTAAAACTGTTACTGGTGGGAGTTGACTGGCATCTCATGTGTCCATGTAGTTATGTGTATGCAATTTATGAGGAGATCTGTAACTACCCGATTTTTCGTAAATCCTTTAAAACGCGTAAAAATTTGAAATTTTGCTAAGACCATTGAAATCGCTTTTAAACAAATCAGAGTGCGACGCTAAACCGGACCGCTACTAACTTTTCGTTAAACTCATTATTAAAACCAATAAAATGCGGAAACGTTATAAAGTCATTTATTTAAAACATAGCGGAAGCTTAAATTATTTAAATGAAAGAGATAAACAATTGAATACAATTTATTACAACCGTTTACTCATTTCTCTCTTTGCCTGGCTAGTCTCGAGTCTCGCCCGTGCAAATCCTTCATCCCTGCTTTACTATCTAATTTACTCCTAAGTCTGTGCATTTTTTTTCACGTACAGGTACCTACACCTACACTACAAGTAACTATAATCCCAAAGGCTTAGTAAGGAAAAGGATTTAATGCAATTATGCTTATGACTCTCTTTAGTTTTTTGGATTGGGGGTCACCCAAACCAATCCTTTCATTACATTCGTTCTTTCGTTCTTTACTCGTACTTCGAGTTGGAGATTGGAGGTTGTCCTTTGAAATAATGTAGTTTGATAGGCTTCTAACCTCCTGTGTGCACACTAGTCCCTTTCCCAACAAGGTACGGGTGTATCCTAGCTGCCAGACTAGATCTGAACTACCTATTTACTCCAACTCCTTTTTTTTTTCTTTTTCCCTTTGGGCGTATCCCTCTTTCGAGGCCTTTTCTCAGTGATAGGCGTATTTCGCCCATCCTTAGCATTTTCTTTTCTACTTCTTTACTTCTTAACATTTTTCCTCACTCATGCATGTGTGAGTACCACCACCAAGGTGGCACTCCCTATTACTTTCTATTAACATGATGCATGATCATACATTCTCAAGCTAGCATGATGCATGATGCACGTCACATTGCGCATATAAGGAATGTAAATAACAATTGCATTGAAAGTAAAGCGGCTATAATTAAATTTGAGCATATAATGAACAACAGTAATTGAAAGTACACAACAATTATAATTGAAAGTGCGTGACAGGAAACAATTATGATATCGAATTGAAAGCAATGAATGAACAATATGAGACGATAAAGTAGCATGCGATGAATTACAATTAACTAAATATGCTTGCAACGAGAATATAAACATGCTTTGGACAATAACTAACTGAAAATAGGAAACGTGTTATAATTAATAGTCTAGTTTATTATCCTTGTTAATTACATGCTCAAATTGCATAATTAGTTAATTGCATGCTTAGATTACATGATTAGTTAAACTACCCTAAATTGATTAGTTAAACATGCTTCAAGATTACGATTTCTAATCTAGTAAAGTCCTAACTAATTTACATGCTCAATTAGGTATCATACCCAATTACATATTAGCCATTAAACATGCTTGGATAATTAGTTAAACATGCCCACATAAAAGATTTCGATTATAATTCTCTATTTAGTTATCCTAATTCATTAACATGCTCAAAAGATTATAAATACCAATTAATTAGTATACTTGCTTTGATTAACTAATTAGTTCATGTGTTTCAGTTAACTAGTTGATTATCCTAATTAATTGACATGCACCAAGTAATAATAATGTAAATTAAACATGCTCAACTAGTTAGTTAACATGCTCAAGGAAGTGGTTAACAACTATTAATTAAGTAACTAGTTAAACATGCTCGGGTTCGTTATTTAACAACTAATTAAATAGTTAAACTAGTTAATTAACATACTCATACAATAAACAACAGGTAAGGAAATAAGCAACAAGAATAAAATTAACATCAGTAAAGGAAATCATAGTTCATTCATGCTTATCTCATCCTCATGGATTTCTCTCTTTAGTTCATCATCCTCTATTTCTCCGTAAACCATTCTATACTTCACAACAATTTATCAACCAAGGAATATCTACAACGTAACCAATCACGAAACTAACAATAAGATTAGAGCTAACGCTAAAGGAAATATCACATATTCAACAATAACCTACAGAGCACTATTAAAGGAAAAATCACATAATATCATCCAAAGAATTAACACTACTATAACAACAAAGTATCACCCAAGGAATAACAACATAACTAATTAACAAAGGAATATCCATCACAGAATTAATACCAGTTAAGGATTAATAACAGTATATCAACCAAGAAACTATCCACTAACAACAAGCATTACCATTATCGATTTTCCTAACTAACAATTACAGTATAGAAACAAGGGACTAAAGATAAAACACACGCACACTACTTGTGGGTAGGACCTCCAAATGGTCAAGATACACCCAAATCCTATCTCAATCTTTATCATGCAATTGCACTTAATTGTTGTCATTCTTCTCTTTTTCAATACCGACGGTCGAGACCATGACGGAAGCTTCACCTCTGCCATCAGCTCCAACTCCAGCTCCAGCACATTCTCACCACATCAATCCTCACGGAGACCCGAGAACTCCAGGAGTTCACCGAGGCACCCGAGAGCAAGCCTTCAGCTCTCCATCCTTCCCTTGACCCTTCTCTTCCTCCCTCATAGATCACAACTCCTTCCTCAGCTTCGTAGTCTACAGCTCCTGCATCTCAAATTCTCCAGAGCTCAGCACACCCGAGGTATCCTGCTATTCTCTCCTCCTTCTCATAGCTAATACCTCTAGCGAGCAAACACTCTACCATTCTAGAAGGCAGAGTGTTGCACTCCGCATGCCCGACAAGCCACTGCAAATTTCTCATAATGTTCCCCACACCAACACACTGTCGATTTCACCTGGAGAAAGCATTGGTTCAGGCCGATCCGCAACCCGGACCCAGCATCTCCACCCAACCCGACTACCTTGCCCATTGACCCGAGGTGTCCATCACCTCCAACTCGTCGCTCGCCAACCCATCTCCATCGCTGCTCCTTCGTAGTCGCCAGCCGGCCGTCGCCGAGCCTCCGTCCCATGACTTGGCGCTTCGCCGTTCAGACTCGCGAGCCGGTAACTTACAACCCGACGCCAAATCATTGCTCCAACCTGTGAAATCCACTGGCGCAACCCATTCGGAGTCGCCACCCGACGTCGCTAGCCCGTTGTGAAAGCATGTGTTCGCTATTCTATTTTTCAATATTCGCTGCTGTGTTTTAGTCATTAAAAAGCACGTGTTCGCTGTTCTATTTTTCCATATACGCTACTGTATTTTAGTTGTTAAAAAACCTATTTTCGCTACATCGTTTCGTTAATCCTAACTTCTGTTTATTATCGATTCAGAAATATGTTTTGTTGATCCATTCCATCATTAAAATGCTGCTGTATATTATCAATTTAAAGCATGTTTCGTTGATCAATTTCATCATTGAAGTGATGCTGTTTATTATTAATTTAGGAGTATACTTCGTTGTTCTGCTTCATTATTGCTTACTGCTGTTAAAACTGTAAGGAAGCATGATTCGCAAGTATGATTAGCAGTTGTGCTTCGTTATTGATTTCTACTGTTTTTAGCCATTTAAAAGCATGATCCGTAGTCGTATATAGTCGAATATCACCAGCTGAGATGCACGTTTTGCTATATGTTTCATAATTATTTTCTGCTGTATATTATTCGATTAGGAAGCACGTTTCGTTCTTTCATTTCGATTAATATTTGCTGTTGTTTTTAGATGTTTAAACGCATGTTTCATTGTGTTAATTTGATGTAATTTGCTATTGTTTTTAGGTGAATTTGCTGCTGATTTTAGGTGTTTAAAAGCATGTTTTGCTGTTTTAGTTCGACGTAATTTGCTGCTATTTTTAGATGTTTAAAAGCGTGTTTCGATGTTCGTTTCATCATTATTTTCTCCTGTATATTAGTCGATTAGGAAGCACGTTTTACTATTTCATTTCGATTAATATTTGATGTTGTTTTTAGATGTTTAAATGCATGTTTTGCTGTGTTAATTTGACGCCATTCGCTGCTGTTTTTATGTGAATTTGCTGCTGTTTTTAGGTGTTTAAAAGCATGTTTTGCTGTTTTAATTCGACGTAATTCGTTGTTAGTTTTAAGTGAATTCGCTGCTATTTTAGGTGTTTAAAAGCATGTTTTGCTGTTTTAATTCGACGTAATTCGCTACTATTTTTAGATGTTTAAAAGCATGTTTCCCTGTTCGTTTCATCATTATTTTCTACTGTATATTAGACGATTAGGAAGCACGTTTCACTATTCATTTCGATTAATATTTGCTACTATTTTTACATGTTTAAACGCATGTTTCGCTGTGTTAATTTGACGTAATTCGTTGCCGTTTTTATGTGAATTCGCTGCTATTTTTATATGTTTTCATTATTCACTGCTATGTGAATTCGTTGCCATTTTATGTGCTTTTAGATGTTTAAAAGCATGTTTCCCTGTTCGTTTCATCATTATATTCTACTGTATATTAGACGATTAGGAAGCACGTTTCACTATTCGTTTCGATTAATATTTGCTGCTGTTTTTAGATGTTTAAACGCATGTTTCGCTGTGTTAATTTGACGTAATTCGTTGCCATTTTTATGTGAATTCGCTGCTATTTTTAGGTGTTTAAAACCATGTTTTGCTGTTTTAATTCGACGTAATTCGCTGCTATCTTTAGATGTTTAAAAGTATGTATCACTGTTCATTTCATCATTATTTTCTGCTATATATTAGTCGATTAATAAGCACGTTCTGCTATTCTACATTCAATATCTTACTGTTGTAGTAGTTGATTGAAAGCATGATTAGTGTTTATTTTCTGCTATTTATCATCATTTGAGAAGCACGTTTCGTTGTTTCATTTCGATTATTATTATTCGCAACTGTTTTTAGTTGTTTGGAAGCATGTTTCGCTGTCTTAATTGATGCTACTCGCTGCTGTTTCTTTTGTGTAAAAGCATGTTCTAATAGTCATTTTATTGGACATTAAGAGCATGAATAGTCCTATTCTATTGTTATATGCAGATATTATCTTCATTGTGCAAAAGTATGCTCTATTTTTTATTGTCATTTCTTTAAAGTGTTGTCATTTGCCTTCCACGTATCTGCTATTTGATTTAAACGTGTCCTCATGCATTCACATTAATATAAACAACTAGGGAGTACCACCTTGGGTTGGTACTCATACGCCCTAAGTGAGGAAAAGAAGTTAAAGAAGAATGAAGGGAGTTGAGAGTGGGGGGTAAGTACAGATCAGTCAAGGAGACAGGAATTAGAGAAACGTTACCTTTCTCTTGTTAGGACTGCGAGACTGTTTACCCTAGGTGGCTTCAGAGATCTACTCTCCCACCATGGATTTTCCCAATTTCCTAGTCGATGTATGAGTAACGAACAAAATACGTAAGAACAGATTGGTCTGGAGAGGCACCCATTCCAAGAAAAACTAAAGAGAGTTATATGCATATGTATTAACCCATTTCCTTACTAGGTGTAAGCTCACGTCCTTACTTGTGATGTAGGTAATGAGATGATTGTGTCAGGAGCAGCGGAGAAGGCCATTCCCATGGAGCCTACGGTGTATCTGGAGGAGATGCAACCCTAGTAGTTGTATGGCATCAAGTGAAAGAAGAAGTGGTTTTGTAAGAGTTCGGTGACAAACGCGTTTGTAAGACGTTAAGTATTTCCCCAAACTTTGATTTCAAGTATTTAGTAGGCTACGTGTTTAACTTTAAACTCCAACTTACGTTGTAAGTAATATTCTTATTTCTGTTTTCGATATATCTTGAGAAGTATTGACTTTAGTTATGCTTCTGCAATGTTTAAAAATAAATTTTTATATCGCTTCCGCTAATTTTAAAATGATGGCTTTCCACTATTTAATGAATGTTCGAATGAGTTTTGGTAACGATCGGATTTTAAGAAAAAGACTCTGATTTTAAGTCGAAAGATTTCTTCTAAATAACGTTTTTAGTCGTTTAATGAAATTTTAAAATTTTAACATATTTTTTTAAGACAAACGAAAAATCTGGGTCGTTACAATTGGTATCAGAGCAATACTACTACTCTTGTGTTTCACCGCGGATAACCTAGACTCGTCGGGCAATGCCCCTCTGACTATAAGTTTTCCCTTATGTTATTGAATTTTTTATTTAAATTAACTGCACCATAATATAGAACTGTATAAAAAATTGTGATTTATAAGTATGTTTACCTTGGAAATTTCCCTTACACCTATTAATCTACATTATAACGTGGACACGTAGGAGATTAGAAATGGCCAGAAGAGGAAGAGGACGTATGCCTGGTGTAAGAGATGTACCCCGGGCACCCGATCGACATGAGGATCGCGGTCGAGATGAGACTCTGGAGCGCTTAGCAACAATAGTGGAACAACAGTCACAGCAAATAGAGAGGCAAATTCAGTTTATGGAGCAACATTTCCGTTATATGGAGAGATTCATGGGACAAGACCACAGAAACGGTAATGGGAATCACCGGAAATATGTAGATTCAGCCAGTTCAGAGGGAGGCCGTGTGGGCGAGGTTCCAGAAGCTCAAGCCGCCCACCCGTCAGAGGGAGGCCGAGGAGTGGATACGCTCCATGGAGAATAAATTTTCTACGCATAGATAAGTGAGGCGGAGAAAGTCAAGTATGCTGTATACTACCTGAGCCACCAGGCCAGATTCTGGTGGAACACGGTCAAGGCCTCTCGGGATGTAACCGTTCTCACTTGGAAGGATTTTAAGGAGCTATTCAACAACAAATACTTCAACCACACCATCCATACGTAGAAAGAGACAGAATTTATGCGCGTGCGTCAGATAGGGATAGTGGCAGAGTATGCTCAGCAGTTCGAGGCCCTATCTTGCTATGCTCCACACCTAGTGGCGGTGAGGAGCGCAAGGTGCAGCACTTTGTACAAGGGCTGAAGATGGAAATATAGGAAGGTGTTATCAGGGCTGGCACCAAGGGTGTCACCTATTCGAAGATGGTGTCCAGGGCTTTAGCCGTTGAGGGAGTGGAATTCGCGGCAGCCAAACAGAGAGAGATCAGCCATAAAGCATGGAGGGCAAACACCGCCCAACAAGTGCGAAGTGGCCCTCCCACGGGCCAAGAGGTCAAGCGCCCAGCTGGGGCTGAAGCACCGCAGAGGCCAGATAAGAGGCCCATGATACAAACACCTAACGACCCTCAACCCAATGCTTGTCTAAGGTGCAGAAAGGTACACCGTGGTGAATGTTTTACTGGCATTGAGAAGTGTTATGTGTGTGGGCAGCCCGGCCACATTGCCCGAAAGTGCTCGACGAGACTTGCGGGACAGGGAGGAGTGGCCCCACGAGTTTTCGCAGTGTATGGGACCAAGGACAACGACTGGCCATCAATGGTAGCAGGTACGCTTCGTTTAAATAATTGCGTGTATATATATATATATATATAACTGTTTCCCTCCTTAGAAGAGTAGGGAATTTTACCTTAAGATAAACGACTTTCCTAACCGTCACAGGGACAATTTATATAAAACAATGTGTTGCGTACGTCTTATTTGATTCGGGTGCTCACTCTCTTTTATCTCCACAAAATTCTGCGAACTGGCAAATTGTTTCTCCGGTAGCACAAACTATACACATCGGGTGATACTGCCTTTCAGCAATCGATGGATTACTGATGGGATGCTCAAGGACTATGCAGTTGATATCAATGGTCGTTTATTTTGTGCCGATCTTATCATCATGGACTTAAAAGTCTACGATGTCATAATTGGGATGGATTGGCTGTCTGCGCATCATGCAATCGTCAACTGCAAGAAGAAGGAGGTCTGTTTTTATCCTCAGGACGGTGAACGACATACCTTCCATGGGACTAAAGAGAAGGGAAAATTCGCTATTATCTCTGCACTCAAGGCAGACAAGTTGCTGAGGAACGGGTGCGACAGATTCCTGGTCAATGTAATTGACACTACAACAGTCGCTAAGGCCAAGTTGGAGGACATTGTGCTAGTAAGGGATTTCCCAAATGTGTTTCTCGACAACCTTCCTAGTCTACTCCCAGATTGCGAAATCGAGTTCGAGATCAACTTGCAGCCCGGTATGGATCCCATTTCTAAACATTTGTATCGTATGGCACCCGCCAAACTGCGGTAATTGAAAGTGTAATTAGAGGAGTTGGTCACCAAGGAATTTATTCGGCCAAGTTTTTCTCCCTGGGCCGCACCAGTTTTATTTGTCAAGAAGAAGAACGAAACCCTAAGAATGCGCATTGATTACAGGGAGTTGAATAAGGTGACAATTAAAAACAAATATCCTTTGCCATGGATCGATGACTTATTCAACCAATTGGGTGGTGCTTGGGTATTCTCGAAGATTGACCTTTGATCAGGCTACTATCAGTTGAAGGTTAAGCTTGAGTATATTCCAAAGACTGCGTTTCACACGCTGTATGGACATTACGAGTTCTTGGTGATGTCGTTTGGGCTGACCAACGCCCCGACAGCCTTCACGGACCTGATGAATCTAGTCTTTTGAGATTATCTGGACAAGTGTATTATCGTCTTCATTGACAACATCTTGAACTATTCCCGAACAGAAGCGGAGCACTGTGAACATCTGCGAGTGGCCTTATCCGTTCTTAGCCAGCACCAGTTAATGCAAAGTTTTCCAAATGTAAATTCTGGCTGAGTAGGGTTGGTTTTCTAGGCCACGTAATTTCTGAGGAAGGTATATCAGTAGATCCGAAAAAAATACAGGCAGTAGTGAACTGGACACAGCCGAAAAATGTCAGGGAAGTGAGGAGTTTTCTGGGATTGATCAATTATTACAGGCACTCTATGGATGGATTTTTGAAGATTGCTCTACCACTCACGAGTCTGACAAAGAAGAATGCCCGATTTTGGTGGTCTAGCTAGTGCGAGAACAGTTTCCAAGAGCTGAAGCACCAATTGACTATGGCCCTAGTGTTAACATTGCCCGTAGAGGATGGTGACTTCAGTACTTATTGTGGTGCATCGAAGAAGGGACTCGGTGGATTTCTTATGCAGCACAGAAGAGTTATCGCCTACGCATCCCGACAGCTTAAGGTCCATGAGCAAAACTATCCCTCTCACGATTTAGAGCTTGCGGCTGTTGTTTTCACTCTCAAGGTGTGAAGCCACTATTTGTATGGACAACGCTGTGAGATCTATTCAGACCATAAGAGCCTCAAGTATATCTTCACTTAGAAGGAATTAAATATGCGTCAACGGCGATGGTTCGAGTTTGTCAAAGACTACGATTGTGAGATAAAGTACCATCCAGGAAAAGCCAATGTCATGGCGGATGCTCTCAACCGCAAAGTTGCAGTCATGAGCATAATATGTGAAGAAATAACCTCTACACTTTCGATAAACCTTCAGGGGTTTGATGTGCAGATGATTCCAGCACAATTGGACGTGATATTAGCAAAGTTGACGTTGATGCCGTCTATAATCGAACAAATAAATGAGGCTCAGCAAAATGATGGGGTATGTAAGGATTTCAAGTTGAACTCGACCTTACCGAAGTACCAGAATTTCTCTATGTCCGCTGATGGTGGGGTCAAGTACAAGAACCGGCGGTATTTGGCACACGATCCGATTGTACGACAGAAGATCTTACGAGAAGCACATTCCTCCAATTTCTCTACACATCTTGGATGCAATAAGATGTATCGAGATCTGAAAACTCATTACTACTGGCCGAACATAAAGTATGATATTGATGAATTTGTGTCACAATGTCATGTATGTCAGTGTGTTAAAGTTGAACACCAGCGACCCAGTGGAATGCTCCAACCACTGCTCATTCCTGAATGGAAATGTGAGCATGTTACCATGAATTTCATCACCTTCTTACCCAAGACAGCTAAAGGTCACGATGCCATCTGGGTAATCGTGGATCGGTTGACTAAGGTGTCGCACTTTCTGCCAGTAGCCATGACATATAAGATGAATCAATTTGCCGACTTGTATGTCAAATCATCCGACTACACGGTGTTCTGGTCTCTGTTGTGTCAGATCGAGATCCACGCTTTACTTCAGCGTTCTGGAAGAGTTTGAGCAAAGCTATGGGCACTGAACTGAAATTCAACACAACATTCCATCCTCAGACCGACGGCCAAAGCGAAAGGACAATTCAAACACTCGAGGATATGCTGCATGCTTGCATTCTCGAATTCCAAGTTGGATGAAGAAAAATCCTACCGTTAGTTGAGTTCGTATGCAATAATAGCTTCCAGGCCACCATATGTATGGCACCCTATGAAACTCTGTATGGGAGGAAGTGCAGATCCCCCTTGTACTCGGACGAAGTTGGCGAAGCTACACTCTACGGCCCTAAGATAGTGCAGAAAATGGCGGAGTTTGTGGCCCAGATTAAGCAGAGGATGTTAGCAGTCCAGAGCCGTGAGAAGAGCTACGTAGATAATCGACGATGGGCCCTAGAATTTGATGAAGGAGACAGTGTTTTCTTGAAGATATCTCTTTTCAAAGGCGTTGTTCGGTTCGGTAAGAGGGGAAAGCTCAATCCCAAATATATGAGACCTTATGTGATCACGAAGAAAGTGGGGTCGGTCGCATATCAGCTACGGTTGCCGAATTCCATGGCGGGCATACACTACGTCTTCCATGTATCCATGCTCAAGAGGTGTTTTGGTAGTGCAACTGTATTGACTTCTTCCGATGATACTATAGTGGTACAGCCCAACCTGAGCTACAACGAAAGACCTGTTCA
This sequence comes from Begonia loranthoides, assembly GCA_022433065.1. NCBI lineage: Eukaryota > Viridiplantae > Streptophyta > Magnoliopsida > Cucurbitales > Begoniaceae > Begonia > Begonia loranthoides. The sequence continues at coordinate 21,921,821 of CM039470.1, read as the reverse complement.
GATCTTTGACTCAAGAGTAAAGGAGATACGACGCGAGCGAATCCCGCTAGTCAAGGTGTTATGGTAGAATCACACCTACGAAGAGGCCACATGGGAGAAAGAAGACGACATGAGGACCATGTATCGAGAATTATTTAGTAGCTAAATTTTGAGGACCAAAATTTTTGTAAGGAGGGTCGTGTTCGTTAAATTATTAAATTTTATTTATCAGATGATAATTATAATTAATTTGGAAGAAGAATAAAATGAGAATTTTATTGGATTAGTTGGGATTAAAATGTTGGGGAATGATTAATTGGGGATTTATTTAGGAGATGAAAACAAAGGAAATTTGATTGATATGGAAGGAGTGGTCCGTTTCAAGATGGGTGACTTGATGGGTCTAGTTCATATGTGGACTTAGGGAAAAGAAATTTGGCTGGCCAAACCATTTAGAACCAAGAAGGAGACTTGGCAAGAATGGTCCTCAGCGAACCAGAATCCCCTGCTGTCCGTCCTCGAAATCGACCCACAACCAATGAGGATGCGATTCCCAGACATGAAGCCGCTTCCACGATCCCGACCAGCAAGGTGTTGTCGCCTTTACACTCCTCCCAGATGTATGGTTTGTTCCCTAAGTGGGCTCTCTCTATTTAGCTCCAGCGAGCGCCTCTTCCTGGGAGCTATCTTTTCCTTCGTTGGTTCTGGGTTGCTGGAGTGTGGGAGCTGAGGAGAGAGACGCTGTTGTCCTTATGAGAAATTGCCAACAAGGGGTAAGGATTATGGGTGGTCTTGGCCATTTGGAGGCCCTACACCCAAGTAATCTGTGTCTACGTGTGGTTGTTTTCTGCAGTTCAATTTCTAGAATTTCCTTAGTCATGCTTGGATGCTGGAATTTATTGGATATAGTTACTGTTGTTTCTTTTGTAGTTAATAAACATATTGTTACTGTTGTTTCTCTTAGTCGTACTTGGATGCTGGAATTTATTGGATATAGTTACTGCCACTTCTTTTGTAGTTAATAAACATATTGTTGTTGTTGTTTCTCTTAGTCGTACTTGGATGCTGGAATTTATTGGATATAGTTATTGCTGTTTCTTTTGTAGTTAATAAACATATTGCTGCTGCTGTTTCCCTTAGTTGTACTTGGATGCTGGAATTTATTGAATATAGTTACTGCTGTTTCTTTTGTAGTTAATAACCATATTGTTGCTGCTGTTTCTAGTCGTTGATAAACATGATTTTCGCTGCTCTGTTTGGATACCGTTACTGTTGTTTTTAGTAGATAACAAGCATGTATTTTTGCTGTTCTATTCTAGTATTTTCGCTGTTGTTTTTAATCGATAATAAGCATGTATTTTTGCTGTTCTATTCAAGTATTTTCACTGCTGCTTTTAGTCGATAACAAGCATGTTCTTCACTGTTCTGTTTGAGTATTTTCGCTGTTGTTTTTAGTCGGTAAAAAGTATGTTTTTTCATTGTTCTGTTTTTGATATTTCACTGCTGTTTTGTTTAGCGTTTAAAAGCATGTCTAGCCATCTTGTTTCCGATAATTTGCTGCAGTATTTTTAGCCATTCAAAAGCACGTTTTGTCATTCTGTTTTCGATAGTTTGCTGCTGTTTTTTTAAGCCGTTCAAAAGCATGTCTAGCCGTCCTGTTTCCGATAATTTGTTGCTATATTTTTAGTTGTTCAAAGCACGTTTTGCCGTTCTGTTTTCAATATTTTTTTGCTGTATTTTAGTCGTTAAAAAGCACGTGTTCGCTGTTCGGTGTTTCCATATACGCTGTTGTATTTTCGTCGTTAAAGAGCACGTGTTCGCTATTCAGTTTTTCCATATACGCTGCTATATTTTAGTCGTTAAGAAGCATGTGTTTGCTGTTCTGTTTTTCCATATTCGCTGCTGTATTTTTGTCGTTAAAAAGCATGTGTTCGCTGTTCTATTTTTCCATATTCGCTGCTATGTTTTAGTCATTAAAAAGCATGTGTTCGCTATTCTGTTTTTCCATATACACTGTTGTAATTCAGTCGTTAAAAAACATGTGTTCGTTGTTCTGTTTTTCCATATTCACTACTGTATTTTTGTTGTTAAAAAGCATGTGTTCGCTGTTCTATTTTTCCATATTTGCTACTGGGATTTAGTCGTTAAAAAGCACGTGTTCATTGTTTTGTTTTTCCATATACACTACTAAAATTCAGTTGTTAAAAAGCATGTGTTCGTTGTTCTGTTTTTCCATATTTGCTGCTGTATTTTGGTCATTAAAAAGCATGTGTTCACTGTTCTATTTTTCAATATTCGTTGCTGTGTTTTAGTCGTTAAAAAGAACGTGTTCGCTGTTCTATTTTTCCATATACGCTGTTGTATTTTAGTCGTTAAAAAGCCTATTTTCGCTGCATCGTTTCGTTAATCCTCACTACTGTTTATTATCGATTCAGAAATATGTTTTGTTGATCCATTCCATCATTAAAATGCTGCTGTATATTATCAATTTAAAGCATGTTTCGTTGATTAATTTCATCGTTGAAGTGATGCTGTTTATTATTGATTTAGGAATATACTTTGCTGTTTTGCTTCATTATTGCTTACTGCTGTTAAAACTGTAAGGAAGCATGATTCGCAAGTATGATTTGATGTTGTGCTTTGTTATTGATTTTTGCTGTTTTTAGCCATTTAAAAGCATGATCCGTAGTCATATATAGTCGAATATCACCAACTGAGATGCACATTTCGCTGTATGTTTCATCATTATTTTCTGCTGTATATTAGTCGATTAGGAAGCACGTTTTGTTGCTTCATTTCTATTAATATTTGCGGCTGTTTTTAGATGTTTAAACGCATGTTTCGCTGTGTTAATTCGACGTAATTCGTTGTTGTTTTTAGGTCAATTCGTTGATGTTTTTAGGTGTTTATAAGCATGTTTTGCTGTTTTAGTTTGACGTAATTTGCTGCTATTTTTAGATGTTTAAAAGCATGTTTCGCTGTTCATTTCATCATTATTTTTTCCTATATATTAGTCGATTAGGAAGCATGTTTCGCTGTTTCATTTTGATTAATATTTGCTGCTGTTTTTAGATGTTTAAATGCATGTTTTGCTGTGTTAATTTGACGTAATTCGCTGCTGTTTTTAGGTGTTTAAAAGCATGTTTTGCTATTTTAATTCGACGTAATTCGCTACTATTTTAGGTGAATTGGCTGCTGTTTTTAGTTGTTTAAAAGCATGTTTTGCTGTTTTTATTCGACGTAATTCACTGCTATTTTTAGATGTTTAAAAGCATGTTTCGCTGTTCGTTTCATCATTATTTTCTACTGTATATTAGTCGACTAGGAAGCACGTTTTGCTATTTCATTTCGACTAATATTTGCTGCTATTTTTAGATGTTTAAACGTATGTTTCGCTGTGTTAATTTGACGTAATTCACTGCCGTTTTTGGGTGAATTCGCTTTTGGTTTTAGGTGTTTAAAAGCATGTTTTGCTGTTTTAATTCGACATAATTCGCTGCTATCTTTAGATGTTTAAAAGTATGTTTAGTTGTTCGTTTCATCATTATTTTCTGCTGTATATTAGTTGATTAATAAGCACGTTCCGCTGTTCTACCTTCGATATCTCGCTGCTGTAGTAGTCGATTAAAAGCATGATTAATGTTTATTTTCTGCTATTTATCATCATTTGAGAAGCACGTTTCGTGGTTTCATTTCGATTATTATTATTCGCTATTGTTTTTAGTTGTTTAGAAGCATGTCTCGTTGTCTTAATTAATGCTACTCACTACTGTTTCTTTTGTGTAAAAGCATGTTCTAATAGTCATTTTATTGGACGTTAAAAGCATGAATAGTTTTATTCCATTGTTATATGCTGATGTTATCTTCATTGTGCAAAAGTACGCTCTATTATGAATTGTCATTTACCTTCCACGTATGTGCTATTTGATTTGAACATGTCCTCATGCATTCACGTTAATAGAAACAACTAGGGGGTATCACCTTGGGTTGGTACCCATACGCCCTAAGGGAGGAAAAGAAGTTAAAGAAGTATGAAGAGAGTTGGGGGATGGGGGAGTACGGATCAGTCAGGTAGACAGAAATTAGAGAAACGTTACCTTTCCATTGTCGGGAATGCGAGATTGTTTACCCTAAGTGGTTGAAGCTGACAAATATCTACTCTCCCGCCATGGATTTTCCCAATTTTCCACTCGATGTACGAGTAACAGACAAAATACGTAAGAAAAGATTGGTCTGGGGCGGCACCCATTCCAAGAAAAACTAAAGAGAGTCATAACATTTAGTTGAAGGTTCCATCTTTCCAAGGTAAAATCGATCCTGAAGCTTATTGGGAGTGGGAGAAAAAGATGAAATTGGTGTTTGACTGTCATAGCTATTCCTAATTGAAAAAGGCAAAGTTAGTTGCCATAAAATTTACTGATTATGCTATTGTTTGGTGGGATCAACTTATTTTGAGTAGGAGAAGAAATAAAGAAAGACCTATTGAGACTTGGGAGGAGATGAAAACTATTATGAGAAAACGATTCATTCCAACTCACTACTATAGAAACTTATATCAAAAGCTGCAGAGTCTCTCTCAAGGATCCAAGAGTGTAAAAGACTACTACAAGGAGATGGAGAAAACAATAATTCAAACCAATGTGGAGGAAGACCAATAAGCTACTATAGCTAGATTTTTAGTTGGTTTAAACCATTATATTGCAAACATTGTTGAATTGCTGCAACATTATATAGAATTGCATGACATGGTGCACATGGCTGTAAAAGTATAGCAATAAACGAAAAGGAAAGGCCCAACACAGATGGGGAAAAATTCAGAATCTTCTTCATCATGGAAACCAAATTGGAGTAGAAAAGATGAAAAGCCTCTTTTCAAACCAAAGCTCGAACATTCCAAAGATCATAAAAGTGCAGGGCCCCTAAACCAAAGTAAAACATATTCCCAATCTTCAAGAAATAAGGACATAAAATGCTTTAAGTGTTTGGGTGTTGGTCATATTGCTAGTCAATGTTCAAATCAAAGAATAGTGATTTTGAGAGATGATGGTGAAATTGATATTGAAGGTGAATCAAATATTGAATCTATGCCACCCTTGGACAATGCAAGCGACATTGAATACCCAGTGAAGGGAGAACTTTTGGTTACAAGAAAAGCTCTTAATGTGCAATTCAAGGAAGAGTAACTACAACGTGAAAACATCTTTCACACTAGATGCCACACAAATGATAGAGTATGTAGCATGATTATTGATGAAGGAAGTTGTACTAATGTTGGTAGTACTAGCTTGGTCAACAAATTGAGTTTGATAACTACAAAGCATCCTAGGTCGTACAAACTACAATGGTTGAATGATTGTGGAGAAGTTAGTGTGAATAAACAAGTGTTGGTATCATTCTCAATTGGGAAGTAAAAAGATGAAGTTTGGTGTGATGTGGTACCAATGCATGCGGGACATATTATTTTGGGAAGACCATGGAAATTTGATAGACATGTAACTCATGATGGTTATACTAATAGGTACTCATTTGTACACAATTCGAAAAAAGTTACCCTTGTACCCTTAACCCCAAAGCAAATATATGAAGATCAAATGAGGTTAAAAAAAAGAGTGATACAAAAAAAGAGAGTGATATAAAGAAAGAGAGTGAATCAAAAAAAGAGAGTGAAACAAAAAGAGAGGGAGAGACCTAAAAAGAAATTGATAGTTCAAAAGTAAGAGAATCTAAGGAAAAAAAAAAGAGAGAAAACGAGTGAATTTCTATGCAAAGGAAAGCGAGATCAAAAAAGCATTGTTTTCAAATTAGCCTATAATTGTACTTTTGTACAAGGAGGCTTGTTTATTTACTAATAAATTTAACTATTCTTTGCCTAGTGGTATAGTTTCTCTTTTGCAAGATTTTAATGACGTATTTGAGATACCCAATGGTCTGCCACCAATAAAGGATCGATTTTATACCTGGAGCATCAATTCCTAATAGGCTAGCATATAGAAGTAATCCTTAAAAGACAAAAGAACTTCAAAGACAAGTTGTTGAGCTCATGGAGAAGGGGTATATGCATGAGAGCATGAGTCTTTGTGTCGTTATAGTGTTACTTGTGCCTAAAAAGGATGAGACATGGAGGATGTGCGTCGACTGTCGTGCCTTCAACAATATCACTGTAAAGTATGGACATTCTATCCCTAGACTTGATGATATGCTTGATGAATTGCATGGTTTTTGTGTTTTTACCAAAATTGATCTCAAAAGTGGATATCAACAAATTACGATGAGAGAAGGGGATAAGTGAAAAACTACATTTAAAACAAAATATGGTTTATATGAGTGGTTAGTTATGCCTTTTGGATTATCTAATGCACTTTGTACTTTTATGAGATTGATGAATCATGTTTTGCGTGCTTTTATTGGCAAATTTGTGGTTGTATACTTGATGATATTCTTATTTATAGTAAAACTTGGATGATCATGTTTAGCATTTAAAACTTGTTTTAGTTGTTTTACTGAAAAAAAAAGTTGTTTGCTAACCTCAAGAAGTGTACCTTTGCACAAATAAGCTTGCATTTCTTGGTTTTGTTATTAGTGCTAATGGAATTGAGACAGACAAAGAGAAAATAAAGGCAATCCAAGATTTGCTGACATCAACAAGTGTGGGTGATGTTAGAAGTTTCCATGGGTTGGCTAGCTTTTTTAGAAGATTTGTTAAAGATTTTAGTAGCTCATTCGCACATTTGACTGAAGTTATAAAAAAGAATGTAGGTTTTATATGGGGTGAAGAGCAAACAAAGACTTTTAAGTTGATAAAAGAAAAATTAACTAATGCACCTCTACTTTCATTACCTAACTTTACTAAAACTTTTGAGGTTGAGTGTAATGCCTCAGGAATAGGTATTGGAGCTATTCTAATGCAGGAAGGATGTTCCATTGCATACTTTAGTGAAAAATTAAGTGGTGCAGCGCTAAATTACCCGACATATGACAAAGAGATGTATGCATTAATTAGAGCTTTGGAAACTTGGCAGCATTATCTTTGGCCAAAGGAATTTGTGATTCACACCGATCATGAATCTTTAAAGCATTTGAAGGGTCAATACAAACTAAATAAACGACATGCCAAGTGAGTGGAGTTTGTTGAAACGTTTCCTTATGTGATCAAGTATAAGCATGGTAAGAAAAATGTTGTGGCTGACACATTATCTTGAAGGTACATTTTACTTTCAACATTAGATGCAAAATTACTTGGTTTGAATACATTAAAGACTTGTATGATAAAGATTATGATTTTAGTAATGTATTCCATGCACGTTAGAAAGTAGCATTCAGAAAGTTCTTTAGGCATAATGGATTTCTGTTTAGAAAAACTAAGTTATGTGTACCTAATTGCTCATTGCGTGATTTGCTTGTTCGGGAAGCCCATGGGGGTGGTTTAATGGGTCATTTTGGTATATCTAAGACATTATATGTTTTGCACGATCATTTCTTTTGGCCTCATATGAAACTTGATGTAAAACAAATATGTGAGAAGCGTATCAGTTGTAGACAAGCTAAATCTAAGGTTAAGCTTCATGGTTTATATACTCCTTTGCCCATACCTCATAAACCTTGGGTTGATATATCTATAGATTTGTGTTGGGTTTACCACTATCAAAGCAGGGTAAGGATTCTATATATGTAGTTGTTAATAGATTTTAAAATGGTTTATTTTGTTGCATGTCATAAGACAAATGATACATCACATATTGCTGACTTGTTTTTTAAGGAGATTGTAAGATTCCATGGCATGCCTAAAATAATTGTTTCAGATAGAGATGCAAAGTTTTAAAGCTATTTCTAAAAGACTATATAGGGTAAATTAGGAACTAAGCTCTTATTTTCTATAACTTGTCATCCACAAATTGATGGTCTAACTGAAGTTGTGAATAGAACTTTATCTACCTTGGTGCGTGCTATAATACATAAAAATTTGAAAACATGGGAAGAATGTTTACCACATATAGAATTTGCATATACCAAGAGTGTGCATTCAGCAACTAAGTTTTCACATTTTGAAATTGTGTATGGTTTTAACCCATTAACTCCTTTGGATTCTTCTTTACCTATTAACCATATCAATCTAGATGGATCGAACAAAGCTGATTTTGTGAAAGAAATCCATGAAAAGGCTCGACAAAATATTCAAAATAGAAGTGAGCAATAAGACAACCAAGCTAATAAAGGACGCAAGAAAGTTACATTTGAATCTTGTGATTGAGTTTGGTTACACTTAAGGAATGAGCATTTTCCTGTTCAAAGACGTTCTAAACTACTTCCAAGAGGAGATGGTCCATTTCAAGTTATTGAAAGAATCAATGACAATGCCTACAAATTAGATTTTCTAGGTGGGTATAATAACAGTACAACCTTTAATGATTCTAATTTGTCTCTATTTGATGTAGGTAATGATTTGAGGACAACTCCTTTTCAAGAGGGAGGGAATGATGAGAATGAAAGAGTTGCACCAAAAGATTCATTACAAATTCCAATTGGGTCAATGACAAAGGCAAAGGCTAAAAAATTGAAAGAAGCACTTAATGGATTAGTAGAACAAATTTAGGCTAATTCTCAACAAATTGAGGCAAAGATTGATCCAGAAAAAGACAAAGAATATTCCAATGTCATCAAGGCAATTGAACCCAATGTCAAAATCCCAAGTGACATTGGGTTGATGCATGTGTGTTTCATAGTATTACTATGTAGACTAGAGTTTATCACTTGTGGAAGAAATCATAATAATTACTTGAAAGTCAGAGTGCTCAGAATAAAACTTTTATAATTAAGAAACTTGTGAATTTAAAATATGTGGATGGACATAGTATCAATTAGCACATGATGAGTTTCAGGTCTAAGTAAATTAGTTGTTGGGTATGGGTATTACATTAGAAGATTAATTACAGACTTTGTTATTGCTTAGTTTTATGCTAGAGTTAGGAAACACTTGTGGTTGCAGTTAGCAACTTAGCACCAAATGGTAAATTAACTTTGGATATGGTTAAAGATCGTTTAATCAACAGGGAAGTTAGAAGAAATTATTCGAGTCATTCTTCTAATGGAGGTGCTCTTGTTAGCGAGAAATAGGAAGACAGGGTCGAAGTCAAAGTAAAGATCAATGTAAAAGTGGTTCATTGAGTGGGAGATCTAAGTCGAAAGGAAAGACAAAGAAATTTTTTCACTATGGTAAGTCAAGACATATGAAAAGGAACCGCATAACATAAAATTAAAAAAAAAAAAAAGAGCAATCCAAATGGAAAGATATCGAGTATGACAATGATGCAGAGACTCCTGTAGTTGTTGTTGATGGCAATATGATTACTGTCTATGATGAAGGTTGTGTGAATTTGAAACTTTAACTATGTACTTGGATTATTGATTATGGTGTTTCATATCATGTTACGTCACATGCTAAATACTTCACAACTTACACTAGTGGTGATTATGGTCAAGTAAATATGAGAAATGATAATGCATCAAAGATAATAAAAATTAGCAATATTAATGTAGAAACCAATTTTGAAAGATGTTAGACACGTTCCAAATATCTAACTGAATTTGATATCTACTGGTAAGTTAGATAATGATGGTTTTTGTCAATTATTTTGGAAATGGTAAATGAAAGTTCAACAAGGGTTCCCTAATTATAGATAGAGGAAAGAAGACCAATACTCTTTACTACATACAGACGAAGTTATGTAAAGAAAAAATAAATGTCACTAAGAAGTCAGATGATATTGAGTTTTGGCATAAGAGGCTCGGTCACATTAGTGAGAATGAACTTCAAACGCTTGTCAAGAACAAGTTAAATGGATTTTTAGATTTCTCAGAGGTACTACCAAAATATGTTAGCGCTATGGTAATGGTGAGCCTATGATATATGGTCATATAGATTCTGGTTTAGCAAGTGATGTCAATTTGAGAAAATTGACTTTTGGGCATATGATTACTTTTGTAGGGAAACGGTATGTTGGCAATCAAGATTGCAAAAATGTGTTGCTCTATCCATTATAAAAACTAAATATTTAACTATTAGTGAAGCTTGCAAGGAATTTCTATGAATGAAGAGGTTCCTCCAAAAGTTGAGACTTTCACAAGAAAAATATGTTCTCTACTGTAACAATCAGAGTGTTGTTCACCTTAGCAAGAATCTGATGTTTCATGCAAGATCCAAACGTATTGATGTTTGATACCATTGGGTGTGAGATAAAGTCAAAGTGCAAGAGTTGTTTGTTGACAAGACTCACAATGATGAAAATGAGTCTAATATGATGACAAAGTCATTGCTTACTAAAAAGTTTGAGAGTTGCAAGAAAAAAGAGAAAATGGTGGGGTGGAATAGGAGATTTGATGTGTTCCGCCTCAATTTGATGTGGCCCATCTCAAATTAATTTTAAAATACAAGTAAATAATAAGGAGAGAGATTAAGCTTTGTTTTAAAAGGAGATTTGAAGATAGAGAAAAACAAGTTTGAGAAATTTTGAGTGAGAGTAAGATAAGGCTAGAGAGAGAGGAAGAAAAAGGAAAAAGGAAATTTTTTCAAAGAGTTTTTTTATTGTTGTGTGCAAGATTGAATGGTCGATTCTTCTTCATTTCAACCAAGATTTCAAAGGATTACTCATCTCAAAGAGATCTATAATTCTACTAGTTTTGATTTTCAAATATCCCAAGTCACCTGGGTTATGCCACCAATCGATTTTATGAGATCACTCTATTTTTCTTCGGTTTACCAAGAATATTTATTCTCGAGGTCTATTGGTCTTACTATTGTTTCTTCCAGCCCAAAAGGATATTTAGTATCCATTATTTTTAGTAGAAGATTATATCAGTTTTGGTCTCATGAACATAACACATTACTGAACCACATTAAAATTTGGTCTCATTATTTTTTTTCTTTTTTTTTGTCGTATTATTAATTGGCATAATAATCTATTTTAATCACACAAAGAGGAAAAAAAAATTTATCTACTACATAATTGAATTCATAGACAATTTTTCCCAACACTATTTTATTATTTCCAAAACACTAATAATAAACCATTTTGATAGTTGGTCCTATTGATGGTTCTTTGATAATTTGTTTTTGGATAATGTTTTTATCCTAATTTCAAGATATTGATTTCACAGTTGCATGCTTACTTAATATTTTTAAAATACTAAATATAGTATTTGAAATACCTATTGACTATAGGAAGCTTATCTAATGGACTTCTCTTTCAATTCATAGTTAAGGAGAATTGAAGCATCCAACATGTGAACAGTGACTTCGATTTACAGTGGTTAACTGGCAGTTAAAGCGTTAGTTATTTTCTATTTGATTGGGTAAATCAATTAGAGGATGAAATGTGATCTGTATTAAAGAACTTTGACGTGGAAGCAAGAGCATACGGTGTAATATCCTATGCGAGAACGGAGAAATACAGAGTTGAACAGGGGATTACTGTTCACATTCAAGAAGACGAAGACGAGGGAGGTGTATTCTCTGTGTAATCTATTTTTGGTATATTCTGTAGTGTTGTTCCTTGTTTTCGTTAGAGTTTGTCTGTTTTTATAATCTTGGTGATATTAATAAAAGGTTTAGCGACTTCATCCGTGGATATAGGACATCTTGGTCCAAACCACGGAAACTTTTGTGTTCCTTTCTGCTTTTATTTTCTTGGTTAATCACTGTTCGTTCGTTAGTGGCATGAACACCACAATTGGTGCAGTGAGCGTGGATCGAAGGACGGTGATTAAAGATTGTATCTTTGTCAATGGCAAAATTTGAGGTAGATAAATTTACCGGTGATAATGATTTCAGCTTGTGGAGGATAAAGATGAAGGCATTGCTTGTACATCAAGGCTTGGCACAGGCAATAAATGAGGACACCATGAGAGTCCTCAAAGAAGCTGATAAAATAAGGCAGATGATATAGAATCTAAAGCACACAGTGCAATTCTTTTGAGTCTTGGAGATGAAGTACTCAGGGAGGTCACGGAAGAACAAGTAGCCCTATCAGTTTGGAAGAAATTTGAGGCATTGTATATGAAGCGATCCTTAGCCAACCGATTGTACCTGAAAAAGAAATTGTACACATTGGCTATGGAAGACTCGAAAGACATGAGAAAACACCTAGATGATTTCAATAAAATACTACTGGATATATCTAGCATTGGAGTAAAAATAGAATAAGAAGACCAAGCCATCATTTTACTCAGCTCCCTGCCTAAAGTGTATGAACACTTCGTGGACACAATGCTATATGGCAAGCAAACTTTAACAATGTACGAAGTAAAGGCTGCCCTCAACTCAAAAGAATTACAGAAAAGAATTGACAATTCAGATGGCAAAGGTCTGTCTGTCCGAGGGCGATCACAACATAGAGATCATAAGAGTCAAAAAGGCAGATCACGTTCTAAGTCCAAAAGTGGCAGAAGGTGCTTCTTCTGTCACAAGGAGGGTCACTATAAAAAGGATTGCTATGAAGGAAAGCAGAAATTAAATGAAAAGAAAGGTGATAAAGGAGATGTTGGGATTGCCTCTGATGGGTATGAATTGCCAGAAGTGTTGGTGGCATCTATGACTGACTCAAATGAAGCTTGGGTGTTGGATTCGGGATGCTCATTCCATATGACACCTAAGAGGGAATGGCTGCAACAAGGGTTCTGCAAATCTAATGGAGGTCGGGTTCTCCTTGGCAATAATCAAGCTTGCCAAATAGAAGGAGAGGGACATCTATAGATTTTAATGCATGATGGATGCATCAGGACAATTAACAATGTCCGGTTTGTTCCAAATCTGAAAAGGAATCTGTTATCCATTGGTATGTTGGACAGGTCAAGATGCAGTGTAAGAATTGAAAATGGTTCAATGAAAATACTGAAGGATATCCTCATTGTGATGAAAGGCCACCTGCAGAATGGGTTATATGTCCTTCAAGGCAAAACAGTGATTGGAGAAGCATCAAATGGGACTCAACAGAACTTCAGTGACACTGAATTATGGCACCACCGATTGGGACATGTAAGTAGCAGAGGCTTACATGAACTACACAAGGAAAAGGTGCTACTTGGATACACATTTACAGATTTAAAATTCTGTGAGACCTATATTCTTGCAAAAAGTAATCGAGTCAAATTCAATAGATCAGTACATAAGACACAAGGGATACTGGAATACATCCACTTTGATGTATGGGGACCTTAGAAGATTGCCTCCAAAGGTGGTGCCCATTACTTCATGACAATAATAGATTACTTCACAAGGAGAGTTTGGGTGTACTATCTCAAGTCAAAGGATCAAGTCTTTGACACATTCAAACTGTGGAAAGTGATGATCGAAAACCAGACAGGTAAGAAAATAAAGAAGCTAAGGACGGATAATGGCATGGAATACTGCTCAAAAAGATGATTTCTGTCACTCTGAAGGATTTTTCAGACACCACACGGTTAGTTACACTCCACAGCAAAATGGGCTCGCAGAGAGAATTAACCGGACAATCCTTGAGAGCGTAAGAGGCATGCTCTTAACAGTTGGATTGCCACGCACTTTCTGAGTAGAAGCTGTAAAAACAGCTTACTACCTGATCAACCTCTGTCCATCATCTGCATTGGAGTTTAAAACACCATTTCAAGCATGGCATAACTATTCTGCAGATTACAACATCTTGAGGACGTTTGGGTGTGCTGCATATGCACACTGCAAACAAGACAAACTTCAGCTAAGGTCCAAAAGGTGCATTTTTCTTGGCTATCCAGAAGGTGTGAAAGGGTATAGGCTGTGGTGCCTTGAACCGGGACAACAAAAAATTATAATAAGCCAGGATGTTGTGTTTAATGAGAACATGTTTCCTTTGAAATCTGTTGCAGATAAATCCAATGAAGAAAAAGTTGATCAGAAACCTGAAACAAATCTTGAGGTGGAGGTGGACCCAGTTAATTATAATACTTCACCTCAAGAAAGTCAACCTGTCAGTGATGACATCGAACTAGATGAAGGTGATCAACCTGAGGAAGAACAAATGGATTACCAATTAACTAGAGATAGATCCAGGAGGGTAATCAAGCCAGTTCAAAGGTGATCATAGCTAGCCACTATCATATAGTGAAGCCATGCAGAGAGTTGACTCAAACATGTGGAAACAGGCTATGCAAGAAGAGATGAACTCGTTAATCAAAAATAAAACTTGGACCTTGGTTGACAGGCCTCTATCTCAGAAAATTATTGGTTGCAAATGGATATATAAATTGAAGGATGGAGCAGATCCTTTAGAAAAACCAAAACACAAGGCGAGATTGGTAGCAAAAGGTTTTTTGCAGAAAGAGGGGGTTGACTTCAATGAAATCTTCTCACCAGTAGTGAAACAAACTTCCTTAAAGGTTTTTCTATCATTAGTGGCAGTCCAAAACTTGGAATTAGAGCAAATGGATGTTAAAACAGCATTCTTACATGGAAACATAAAGGAAACAATTTATTTGGGCCAACCAGAAGGATTTAAATCTGCCGATCCTTCCCAAGTCTGCTTGCTGCACAAGTTACTCTATGGGCTAAAACAATCTCCACGACAATGGAACAAGCAGTTCGATTCATTTGTGTTAGAAATTGGATTTGTTAAAAATCAGTATGACCATTGTGTGTACAAAAGAGGTGAAGGTACTTTAGATCTAACCTTTATTTTGCTATACGTTGATGATATGCTTATTGCAGGAAAGAATAAAGCTGCAATAGCGAAATTGAAGTCAAAATTAGGAAGGGAATTCGACATGAAGGATCTAGGAAATGCTAAAAGGTATAGACATACAAAGAGACAGAAAACATAACTATATTAAGCTGTCACAAAAGCATTACCTCCAGAAGGTTTTGAATAGATTTGATTTATCAAATCTCAATCCTGTATCAACTTCTTTGGGAGCACACTTCAGATTAAGTCATGATCAGTCACCCAAGGATGATAAAGAGAGGTCGTGGATGAGAAAAATACCATATTCAAATCTGTTGGGAAGCATCATGTATGCAATGATGTGGACAAGACCAGATCTTGCATACGCTGTAAGTGTTGCGAGTAGATTTATGTCAAATCTTGGCCAATCACATTGGTATGCTCTAAAGTGGATCATGAGGTATATCACATGTTCACTTGATGTGTCGCTAACACTAGGAAAACAGAAACCCAACAACAATATTATGGCAGGATATGTGGATGCAGATTTTGCAGAATGCATTGATTCAAAGAAATCAATTTCAGGATATGTGTTTACGATGTATGGTGGAGCTATCTGTTGGAAGGCCTGCTTACAAAAGGTAGTTGCTCTATCCACTACTGAATCAGAATATTTTTCTGCATGTGAAGGGGTAAAGGAAGCACTTTGGTTAAAAGGTCTAGCCAAAGGTCTAGACATTGATGTGTCCAACATAACCATCTATTGTGACAACCAAAGCTCCATTCACCTCATAAAGAATCCGAGTTTCCATGACAAAACCAAACATATTGACATTAAATACCATTTTATAAGAGAAGTAATCTCTCTTGGAAAAGTCAGTGTTCAGAAAATTGGTACAGAGAACAATCCTGCTAATATCTTCGCCAAGGTTCTACCTGTCGCTAAGTTCAAACATTGCTTGAACTTAGTGAATGTTACAGAGTGATTATTCATTCAGAAAATGATGATATAGTCGTTGAGCCTAGTACTATAAATCTATGTCAAAGTGGAGAATTGTGAACAGTGACTTCGATTTACTGTGGTTAACTGGCAGTTAAAGCCGATAGTTATTTTCTATCTGATTGGGTAAATCAATTAGAGGATGAAATGTGATCTGCATTAAAGAACTCTGACGTGGAAGCAGGTATATAGAGCATACAGTGTAATCTCCTATGCGAGAATGGAGAAATACAGAGTTGAACAAGGGATTACTGTTCACCTTCAAGAAGACGAAGACGAAAGAGGTGTATTCTCTGTGTAATCTGTTTTCGGTATATTCTGTAGTGTTGTTCCTTGTTTTCGTTAGAGTTTGTCTGTTCTTGTAATCTTGGTGATATTAATAAAAGGTTCAGCGACTTCATCCGTGGATGTAGGACATCTTGGTCCGAACCACGTAAACTTTTGTGTTCCTTTCTGCTTTTATTTTCTTGGTTTATCACTGTTCATTCGTTAGTGGCATGAACACCACACAACACAAGATTGAGATTGACTTCATTTTAGTCTTTATTTCATATACTTTTGAGTAACTCTTCGATGAGACTTAATATTATTTTCTTTTTAGTTTACGTTAAGTTTGGAGTTTAGTACATTTTATTTCATGGTATATTTTCATTATTGCACAAACTCTTTATATTTTAACTTTGTTACTGTATTATTTTTTATGTATTTGTTGGACTTTTTATACTAACTTAATGTTTTTGGGTCTTGGTATAGTCAAATTTATTATATGATTCTTTCACTGTTTCGCTGCGAGCAATGTAATTTACTGAGGGTCTGATAGTTCAGTCCATTCCAAAGTTGAATCGTTTCTTACTTCCTATCACGACCCAAAGACGGGCCTAACAGAACCGCCGGGTCAGGCGACCCAATCCTCATAGAGAACCCGATCACCCAGCCCAAGGCGTGAGTTTTCGCGGAAGACTTATAATATTTAATTCGGCCCAAGATAATATGGGCCTAGGTCCGAGTAGGGATCACGAGAAGATAACAGTGCATAAATTAAAATATAATCCAAGTACTGTGCAACTAATCCAAAACCAACTATGTTTAAGGTTTACAGACCCAAATGGAAACATAAATGTCCTCACCAAATAACGATGAATCACTCAAGTAAAAATAATAAAACGCTTCAGCTCCTGATCCTCAGCTACTCTTTGCCCTTACCTGAAGTTTTGGGGGAGGAGTCGTTTGGGGTGAGTGACTAACTCAGTAAAGTATGGCTATACTAAATGCACCTCATCCAAAACTGGTTTTGTACATTTTTCGAGAACAAGGTTATGTTTCATACTACCGTACATGGATTTTTAAAATCACTTCAAACTCTTTATCATTTTACCAAACCGACCCAAGGGCCATCGATGAGGCTTTTATTAAAAATCTTGCTGTATACATAGACAGCTATACCTCACAAAATAGGCCATCATCGTTTTCCAATTTGAAAACGTCGTCAGTGAAAAGGGGTGGTCACTCATGGACTCACCCGCCACACAATATAGAAGAGGTGGTCACCCGTCGATGACAACACCTTATGAGGCAGGAATAATGACGACGATCCGAAGATTCCGTACATCACCCGAGTTGCTGGCGCACCTGGCTGCACGACACAACTCGTATAATCGTATAATCAAATAAATCGGATACAGTTGCTCGCTATATGTGGACTTAGGATAAACAAGTCTCCGCAATTGACAACCGTCTGATTCGTGGGACAAATCCTGGCCAGGTTTAGGGGCTTGCGACCCAAGGAGGCGTCATCACCCTCCCATATGAGGTTTACGACTTTCAGGAGTTTCAACCTGAGGACACGTCACCAATGCCCCACCCATATTTTTCGCACGTCAAACAATCAACCTTCACGCAGCAGAAGGTATCAAAGGGGATGGCGGATCCATCCCTCAACATGTGCACAATAAATCTCAAACCATGTACAGAATTAAACTTGAGAAAACATACTACTAATAAAAACGGACGTGCTGTCGAACAGTCCCCGTCATTTTCCAAGTGTGGTAGTCCACAAAATAATTATTTTGGAAAACAGGATAAGATGCAATATAACGCAAGAGGTATAGAAATCCCTACCTCGACGACGATTTGCCTTACCGTCCAGAGCAACCAATTACGCAAGAATCGTATCTCTCGCTGAAATCATCCAAGCCTGGCAAATGTATAAACGCGAGAATATCATAATTAAATTCTAGGAAAATAAGCGAGGGTCTCATACAAAGACCAACCAACTTGCAAAGAATTCCAATAAAGTTTCCAACTTTATCTAACAATATTTCTTAAACTCATAATCCAAATCATGAACACCTACACGGCTTTAAAAATCAAAAGTCTCATTCCTTTAACATTGATAGATTCCATTTCAACCAATACAGAAATTAGGACCAAGGTGCAATTCATAGTCGTTGAATTGCTAACCTTCAATTACAACTAAATCTATCATTCAAAATAACAATCCAAGTTAGAATCTCCAAATCCAGATTTCGACAGAACAATACAATGTAGCTTCCAATTCAACTATACAAGCGATTCGAGTATGTATAATGTAACAATAACTATCAGCTTCTCAACCTTATCGTAACTTATCCTTTTATTCAGCAACCCATAACAATTTAAATCTATCCATGGTATTCAACTCAACAGTGCTTAAAACCCAAACATACGACACTTTAACAAAACACAAATCACTTTGCATGGATATTACTTTCTGCAAATTTAAGCCTAACGAATCCAAGCAATATTCAGATATTTATCACTAATTCAGAAACCACTTTATCAGCTTTAGCCCAATCAATAGATTAGAACAGGATTTACATCCATTTCCAAAGCAAGAATCCAACTAAACTTTTCACACTCAATAGACCACAATCACAATGCACTACTTATCCAAAAGAGGGATTCGACAATAGCACTTTCCTACGACATTATTTCATCAAAATAGTTTAATGTAGAGATCATTCAGTTCTACAACGAAACAGAGCCACTAACAACAAATCCCTCCTAATCAGAAACAAATCACATTCAAGACCAAATATCGGAATGAAATATCCAACTCACCCAACAGAACAAAACAAAACCAAGTGTTCTGTTTTCGCCAGAATCAGATCCGGAGCTGCCCTCGCCGGAGAATGTCCGTCCGGGACCTTTCAATCGATCGCTGTAAACCCACAACACAGATCAACCAACAACCTCTCAAAAACGAACTTAACATCGGAGCAAAACTCATTCAAAAATCTCACCCACCGAATAGATCAGATCTGTTTGTCGTCGGAATCGGGAAATCGGCTTGATTTCGGAGCTCTCGTCACGGATCTGAGACCATCCAGACGAGGCCGCTCGCTGTCATCTTTCGTCGCCGGAGCAGCCCTCGCACGGTCGCCATTCATGCTCGGTTCCTGCCGGCTGCCACTCGGAACTCCACAGACGACGTCAACGTCGTCGTCCAACCGCGGGTCTCCCTCTCTCTCGCGAAAATCGCCCGGCCAGCGCCTCTCTCTCCCTTTCGATTTCTCTCGACTGGAGGCTGGAATGGGGAAGAAAATCGGGGAAGAGGAACCCTATTCCTCTTCTCCGATTTTTCTTTTTATTTTTTTTATTTTTTTTATTTTTTTACAACTTAAACCCTGTACTTTGCTACCCCAAAATATTTGGCGGGATTTTCCCCCCTCTTCTCAATCCCTTTAAATCTCTTTTCTTCATTTAACTTTATTTTTGTCTTCATTCTAAATTCTACAATTTAACCCACTTCATTTAATTTAAATCTCACTTATTTGCTTAATGTCACACATATATCTTAATTATGCATACCACATTTTTAATCCTTTCGTCCCCCACTTCAGACGTATCCTGAACGTCGCCAAACAACAATTATCAGCCCAATTTAATTCTCTAAATTTTATTTAGTTCGAAAAATTCTAATTTTACCAACTTTGACCAATTGACCAAATTTGCGTATGTGGCCGCTACACGACAATTCAGTCAACCCTAACGCCATGACCGATTTTCAACGCGAAAAATTTACACGTGAAATTTTTTATTTAAAAATTTCACGACTTTTACACTTCCGCGGCACACTTTCAGGTTGTGGCACTCTTGGAGCTCAAACAGCTACTCCAAAAAGACGTACTTAAAGTGACGAAAATATTGCTAATTTTGCTGCCTTCTTTTATCTCGAAGAGCATGTGACGTTGATTTAGAACCTCAAAGGACTGGGTTCAATTGGAGCTGAGTATCCCTTAAATGCCTACGTGGCACCGCTGGGACCGGTTTAGTTTAGAAGATGAATGGGAAAAGACAGTTTTGGTGCGTGAACAGACCTATAGAGACAATCGATCATCTTTCCTGTGTAATTATGGTGACAGACCAAGTCTCGTAGTGCGGTTTTTATACTAGTGTAGGAGTCTCTGTTTTTCACCTGTGAGGATGATGGATCATTAATCATCACAAATCAGACATAAATGAGGTAGAGAGAGATGTACTAAATTGAAAGTAAACTTCCATAGAAATAACCCATTATCATATGCATCGTCTAACAGACACAAGGAAACACAGCAGACAAAACAGAAAAACAAACGAAACTTGAAAAGACTGCAGATTTTCAAACACTTTTAGACCTTCCTACTAAACCCAATGTTTCTCAGAAACCATGAATCTTAATATGATCCTTCTTGACAAGACCAGCCTGAACAAGAAACTGAGAAACGTTCTTGCGTTGATCACCTTGGAGCTGAATTATCTTCCCCAATTCTTTGTCCTGCACGACATTCCCATTGCAGCAGAACTCTCTTTTGACGTCTTTAAGGATCTTCTCGTAGCTGAACTCTTTCTTCAGCCCCTGAACTGTAGTCAGGCACTTTTTACCATTTCTTTGCTGAACTCGGATATGAACATACTCTTTTGCCCCAGGAGCATCTGAATCTTTGGCGTCGGCAAATGGATCAAAAGCAGTTGGAATCTGAACTTCTAGTTCAACCATGTACTTTGCTGGACGTTAACTGTAGCTTATCTCGCAGAAAGCTTTTGCTGCTGAAACAAAAGAAGAAAATGAGGGACATTAAGATCCCTTGGTCGAGAATCAGAATATAAATCATCACAAAAAAGAAGTAAGAATTGATCACAGAACAAAGAATCCATCCCTACATCCAAACTAGAAATCATGTCTGATCATTAGGATGGCCCACAAAACAAAACAAATAAACCTAGAAATTGCAGAGAATCCCTCCAGTCATTCGAACAGATATAAGCAACCTGGATCCGGCTAGGAACACTTAGGTTCGAACATAATTTGAAAAATCACGACACCCTTATTAAGATTTCGATCAGAAAATCAAGAACAATCGCTCAAAAAACAAAACATTTTCCACCGAAAATCTCAATCGCAGCACCAGAAATCACCAGAACGGCCAATCCCACACAAAATTACAAGCTAGAAAAGCGACCTACCAATACGAAACAGAAAATAAAGAAGGAAAGACAAGGAATTGAGCAAAGAAAGAAACAGCGTGAGGAAGAGGAGCTTCACCTAAACCAGAGGAAGAAGACTAGATGAACCACGCGTTTCACTGGGATTAGGAGACACCCAATGGTTGTATTTATAGAGAAAAAGCTTGAGACGAGAATTCTTTCAACGGCTGAGATTAAGCTCAAGTATCTGGAAAAGGCTCGAGATAAACAGCCAGGATTACGCGAACGTGTAACATATTATCAAGGAAAAAGGGTATCTTTTGTTGTTGGGGTTCCTGATTTCTCACGCGTACATTGGACGCAACCAAGTTGGCATCCAAACAATGTCGGCGAAGAAGAATGTCCCGTTATAAGATCTGGACCGTTAAATTGGTTGACTTGATTTGATAAGGAGGAGTGAATAGCGGTTAGAAGATTCAAGAGAGGTAAGATAAGATGTCACATCATTATCTAAAATAATTAATTGAGATTAATTTGACATTAGCCAAGATTTAATTTAATACATCTTTGTAATATGGATCTGGAACAAGTCGCCCAAATACCTTAAATAAACACACCCAGTCCTCATCCGATTTGTTTGTTTATAAAAACTTACAAGACAAGGTTTAAGCAAGCCAATAAGTCATTACAAACTACACGATTTTAATGAAAAAATTTAAATAACACGTGTTAAACTGACGACTTTGAACTACAACCAAAAAGAGCATGTCTTCAGTGATCCTTGGACCAAACGAAATCAAATCATTCGTAATTAATTAGAAGCTCCTAAGTTCTTCAAATGGGGATCAGTCTTGATGAATGATTTCCACTAGCACAGCCAATTAATATATGGAATACTTTTATGAGGCGGGTTGATCCGGCAGGCGGGTCAAGTCCATTTCGACTTGGTGGATAGTCCATTGGAAGTTCTCCAGCTTCTGCAAAATATCAAAATGTGTATTTCCTCAGAAATAAGTCAGAACCAAAACACAGAAAAGGGCTGACCAATTCCTTTTCAAGAGAAATATATAGTGCATTTCAATTCTCGTGCTCAGTTTCTTCTCTACTTTGTATTTTTTTTCTTTTTCAATGGATTTCAAAGAGCTTTTTTTTTTTTTTTTTTAAAGTAGAAAAATCATAATCAAATGCAAGATAGTCAAAATAGGAATATGTTGAATTATGTATGACAAGATACCTTTACAACATCATGGTACTCCTTTGCAATGTTATCAAAATAAGGGTCGACCCCTCGATACTCGCGAAGACGTGTAACCTAGAGGAACAAGTTAAGGTTTTAAAAGCCTAAAGCAAATGATCAAAACTCATAGTTTACATATAAGCATGAATGGTGAACAGGATTGCTGCTATGCAGGACTTTAACCAAGTTGCATATGCAGGTGTAAGGAAGACCCTCATCATCGGGTTTCATGATGAAAAGTCGATAATGAAATTACCACATTACCATTATTTGACCGAACAAATAGTAGTAGAGGAATTTACCGCTTTGTTATAAGCAACAGACGCTTCTTCAGTAGCCTCAACGAGATACTTCCTAAAAACGAAAATAATTGATTAATATTATTATTTAAAAAAGAATAATAAGTTGCACAAAAGTTCTAAATAGAACCTTATTTTATGAAGAGCTGGTATAGACTCCTGAGTGTAAGTTTCAAGCAGAAGAATATGCTCCAGAACCCTGACATAAAAAAGAATACATCAATAACTGAAACAAGTGTTCATAAAGAGGCATAAATGAAGAACAATTACATTCACGCAAAAAGATTCTGCAAAAAATAAAAAAAGAAAGATTATTTGGCCTCGTCTCTCAATTTTTGTAACAATATTGAAGCATTCATTTCTTTCAAAAAGAAGTTTAGCAAGCAACAATCAAGATTTCCTGATCCATAAAGCAATTGAACTATCTCATACATATGCATATGGATTGTTTAAGATGCTAAAACAGGGAATGTCAATGGCCATTTTACAACAACTTTACATCTACCAACCAGAGTAGAATGGATATTACTATTTTTAATTCCATGTCAGTAATTAATATTTGTGGCATCAGAATGACGTCAACAGAAGATTGAGAACCAAATAGAAGAAAACATGGAGGTCCCTTGGATGAAATACCAAGATCATACATATTCAGAAACTATACGCACTTGAATCCATCATGATTGAAAGTAGGAGCCTATTTACACAATGATACCCATTAAAATACAGTTAATCAGAATTAAAATAAGTCAGAAAAAATAGCAAATGCATCTAATTTAAGAATGTTCTACTCCTCACTTCCTTTTCATTAAAGAGGTTCTCCTTCCAACTATTTCATTTTAAGCATTGTACATGTCAGATCACATCAGTGACTACAACGTTTCTCTCCATTGTTCAGATTAGCTCCCAGCCTTTCCAATTTATTTACAACACCCTCATCCTCTAGAAACAAAATACAGACCCAAAAAAGATTAAGGTATAATGTGAATGAGTGGTGACATACCTTAACTTGGCGTTCATGGTTTCACATCTTTTGCAAAGCCATGTTTTTTGAAGTTCATCCTGAGAAATTTGGAGGCAAAAAATGTAAAAATTTTATTAAGAAAAAGAATGCTTTAGAAAAACTTTTACATGACACTAAATATGTATGACAATCATCCAGCACATAGAGAGAAAGAGAGAAGATTACATATTTATGCTGATGTTGAAGCTTCAAATCTTTGACAAGCTTAATAAGCAGACCCAGTATCTGCTCTAGGACCTAAATTGACATAATTATTAGACAAGTAACCATACCACACAGAGCACAATTTTATAGAATAGATATCAACTAAGAAAGATTATTATCTTAAAATGCTTTCTCGATTACATTATAATACTCAGCAAATTTTCTGTCCGCAGAATACAGCTCCTCTCTTAATGCTGATTCTTCCCTTTCAATTTCCTCAATGATCAACTTGATCCTGATATATTGAAACATAAGAAAATCAAGAGAAAAAAAAAAGGATGATAGCAACAAACTGAAGTTTGAAATAAAGAGAATAAAAAAAGGGTAAAACCTCTCTGGAAGCCGAGAGGCTGAGTTTTGATGCCCAGATGACAAGTCTGCATGAACGAATGTCAGGTAATAAATATACATTTTATAAATGTGCATAATACTGAACAAGTGTCATTATATTTTTACTTAAAACCATTAATTATAGTATTTTTAGAGTCATATTCAATTAGAAAAGCAATGATACGTCTAATTTTACACCTTAATGTGTCACTTACATGTCATTTAATTATTGGTAGAATTATTATGATATAATATAAATATTTAAAATAATAAATCGCATGAATCAATTAGTAAATAACATGTAAGCAACACGTCGAAGTACGAGATTAGATTATAAATGTAGCATTACCCCAATTAGAGACTATGGTAACTCCGTCCTTTTGAATTAAAATGGGAATAGAAGAAAAACTTTCCAGTTTTACACTATAATAGTTAAGGAAAATCATAGCAGGATTTCTAAAATTGAAAAAGGAAAAACACATCAAGTTTTATTTTTAGAAAAGAAGTTAAACTTTCAAGCACATAAAGGTAAAAGGACCACTATACTCCAAAAACAAACATAACAGATACCCACATCAGTACATAGAAGATATAGAGCTTAGGGTTTTTCCTAGGAGAGCGAGTGCTAGAAAGAGCACCTACCAGTATCATCAATCGCAAAGGCATCCACTAACTTATTACATTTAGCCTTTAAACGACCCTCGATCTCATGCAATAGAGACAACTGGTATTCCGTCATATCCTATAGTGTTTTATAAGGTTTCAATTTAAAAAAAAAATGAGAACTCCATTAGAAAGTGACAGCTATGATCAATCTATTCCTAACATTCAACAAGGAATCTTACCATGGATAATGGAGTGTGATGCAGCTGAGATTGCCATAAATAAGCAGATGTGACACCAAGAAAGCGATTGGGAACACCCCCGACTCCAGGATCCACTGCATTAGATAAGCCTATGCTACTGGTACTATTTGCACTTGCATAATTTGTTGAGTTAGTGCTCGAGCTGATTGTCATGCTGGTGCTTGTACTATCAGTAGAGCTTCTCGTCATTATGCTAAGCTTTTCAATTTCTTCTTCATGAATTTCACCATCCTTGGAAATAAGAGGAAGCCTTAACCTCTGAGCTGCCTCTGCTACAACCATTCGATGCTCCAAAGTCTCATATACCTGAGATGAGACAGGAATGTTCACTCTATTTCAAGAATTTTTAAGTTTCCAATGTTAAAAGGAAATCTGGCTTTAGATATCTTCCTGAAGATTGACAGCCAAGCCTTTCTTCTTTCACATTTCCCACCTATTTCTAATAGCATAATCTCGTCAAGCGTCAAATACTACAGAACTTGCAGGGAAATTCATTCCAAGAATAGTTTACAGGGAGATAATTCATACGATTGCCACTTCTATAAATAAGGATTTCATTGAGAAAGCATTACAAATAAACAAAACTAAGTTTCTAAATAAATATTACTTTGCAGGCGAGTATGAGCAACTGAAACCTGAGGTACGTTCTTCAAGCCAAGTTGGGGATATAGACCCTGTATGTCTCGAACTGATACAGTTTGCTGATATTCTTCCACCATAGCTATTGCTTCACAATAAATTGCCTGACAAAAAAAAAAGATGAAGAAATAAGATTATAAGGGTAGTTAATTGTTTTTCAAAAATCACGAAAGTTGTGAATTGGAACGAAGGCAAGTGATTAACCATGTATTGCAAGTAGCGAAGTCTTTCCCTCGACATTTCCTCTCTGGCCTGAAAAATAACTAATTTAATTACTGAAGTTAACTTCAGCAAATAAAGCAGATGTTTCGACCATAAATGGCTACTGTGAGAGAGAGAGAGAGAGAGAGACTCGTGGAGTGTGATAATCAGGAAACATACAGAAACAAGTAAAATGTACCAGGAAAATAAGAAAAAAAAATCTAATGATTTCCTTTGTCCAAAATTCAAATTCGACATATAACAACACATTTAACCATTCCACAAAGAAATCTTGAGAGAGAGAGAGAGAGAGCAACCATTTGGAGATCGTAGTAGGCGGACTTTGAGATTAGAGATCCATCGGGAGCCAAACAATGGCGCTCCAACTGGTCTAACACTTGGGTCACATCCGATGGGAGGTTTTGCCCCCCTGCTTGCGATCCTTTTGCCATTTAATATCAAAAGTGGCCGACGTTTCGGCCGGTCCGTTGGTGAGTGCAAAGAGGAACTTTACAGAAGCAGTAAGAAAGGAGTAGATGGGGGTTTTTCTAGGCAACTGCTCATCATCTAATTTGTGTTCGCGTCACCATTGTTGGAGCTCAAACCCCTCCGGCCAACGGATCTTACAACCACCTATATGTAAACACAGAAACACTGCGGTTTGAATACTTTTGGAGAATTACCGTCAGGCAGTCTCGAACTCTGTCAATCTCCTATATGATGATTTCAAAATTTGACCTGATTTCAAACACGTAATTAAGAAAAGGGAAAATGACAAATCAAGTTTTAAATCAATAACAAGTCAATCACTGTGGTTTAAGTCTTAACAAGTTAACCATTAACGTATGCGAAAATAAAAAATTTAACATCACAGTGACGTTCGCCGTTAAAAATTAGTCAGGACGCCCCTGCGGTGTCCCAGGATGTCTTTGCGGTGTCCTCACGACACCCTTGCGGTGTCCTTCAAAATCAATGTTTTTATTAAATTTTCGACCTTTTCAACTTCAAACGACCATAACTTTCGCTACAAGTGTCGGAATTAGACGCAGAAGGTATCAAATCAAAACTCTCTCAGAGATATACGATTGGTCATTGGGTAAGCCCAATGACACCTTGTTTCGACCCCTAAATCGATCATTTAAGCTTTCAAATCTACGATTGAATATTTTCAACCCTAAACTATGCAAGACGCCGTCGGGGTTTCCCGGGACACCGCGGCGGCGTCGTCCTAGGACACCGAGGCGGCGTCCTGGGAAACCCCGGCGGCGTCCCGACTACGTTTTAACAGAAAACGTGACTGCGATGGTTGATTTGTCATTTACCCATACGTTAATGGTTAACTTGTTAAAACTTATACCACAGTGGTTGACTTGTCATTGACTTAAAACCACGATTGTTGATTTGTCATTTTCCCTTAACCAAATTAGAAATTGAATTAAAATATCTCATTAAGTGAAAATGTGGCATACTTGTGCTAATTGAAAAATAAAAAATAAATTAACATCAATATCTAAATTACTAATAACTGAAAAATAAAGATTATATTTGTCAACAAAAAAAATTGAACGTTTAATCTATAAATGACTTCAAACGTTAAAATTCAAATTACATTTTACTTTTTACTTTATTGGGTATTCAACAAAAAAAAAATTCTAAACTATGAGATCGGTAATAAGTCAAACCTTAAACTAACTTTACTAATAAATAAAACTTTCAACTATAGAAAATGGATAAGGCAAATCTTGTGATCATGTTTTCCGTTAAAAAAAAAGTCCCGGTCGTCTTCACCAACTCGTGGTCATCCATGTATATGCCTTTACATAAAAGCGGACGATAGCACTTATATAACGGAAGTTCACATCTTCGCCTTAACATAGAAGCGGACGTCCGCTCCCTTAAACATTTTATTTCTAGATGACCGTACTTAAATAACAGACGTCCGAATACTGACTTTAAAGAGAAATGGACGACCGCATGTAAGAGTGGATGATTGCGCTGTCAAATATTTAAGTTTGTGCTTTTATATATAGGTTCGGACGACCGCATGTTAAGAGCAGATGTCCACTCCTTTAAATATTTTACTTCTAGATGACCGTACTTAAATAACGGAGACTCGAGTATTGACTTTAAAGAGATGCGGACAACCGCATGTAAGAGAGGACAATCACATTTTCAAATATATTGCATAACGAAATAGGTCATTTCTGTGGGAACCCTAAATCCCTGAACACCATCCACGTGCTAATCTATTAAAAATTAAAATGTTTGAGTGTTGCACACCAAATAGCGCGAGGAGAGATAATGTCTATTAGAAATTATTTTTAGTAACTTATTATGTAATGTAACTGGTGTATGACTGCTATATTTTTCAAACATAAAATAAACCAAGGATCAAGAATTCGTTAAATGCAAAATGGAGATGGAGCTTATTTCGACACTTCAAGTCGATGAGCTTCGTTCGTTCGATCATGAAGCATCTATAGAAGTGCATTTGATTTCGGCATCTCTAGACGATAAGCTTCATTCATTATATGATTTCGAAGATGATGATGGGAGAAGAGTAGGCTTCAACTAGAATTTTCTTCCCCAATTTTTTGTTTGGAGAAGAAGTATAGTTCGTTAAAAGCAATTAGAGAAGAAGTCGTGAATTATATGTTGAAGAATAGGTATTGGATACAATTCGTCAAAGGTGAACCGAAAGCCAAGAAGAATCCAATTAGCGAATTCATGCTTCAAAAATGTAGGGTGAACTTATGTTTCAAATAAAGAACTATAACATATTCACAAAAGATGGAAAAACGTCATGTCTTTGTCAAATGGGTGGCAAACCAATACTTAAACAAATTCAAAAGTCAGGTCAGCTAGGATATTTCATCCATTATTGAGACGATAAAGAAAGATTTTAATGTCAATATTACACTCAGTCTTGCCAGAAGGGTAAAGAATGAAGCTAAAAACTGAATGAAGGAGATGTTTATGAACAATAGAAGCAACTTTGGTCATAAAGAGAGGAGATTCAAAGGTCTAATTGTGGCAATACATTGGTGGTTAGCTTAGATAGGAATGATCTTATACCCTATCCGATATTTAAAATGATGTGCATGTGTTTAGATGTGTGCAAAAGAGGTCTGCTGGAGTGTGATAGACTTGTTATTTACTTGAATGATTGTCACTTAAAGGGCTCGTGCCCAGATCAGTTGCTCACAATTGTCAACATTGACAATAGTGATGGAATTTATCCACTTGTTGTAGCAGTGATTGGAGCAGAATACAAAGACTCTTGGTCATGATTTTTATAATTATTTCTTATGGAGATAGACAATGCTTTGAGCATGGGATGAACATTTGTTTCCAATTGACAATAGGTATGGTGCATTGTCTTTCTAATGTTTATTTCCATTATTTGTTCTATGTGAATGTTTCTTTTATTATGCATATTTATTTTTGTATGGGTTGGTACTTGCTATTGAAGAGTTTGCACCGTCAACTGAACATTATTTCTGCCTCAGACACTTATATGTCAATTTTAGAAAACAATTTCAAGCTAAGTTGTACAAGGACGCGATGTAGAACGCATCTAGGGCCACAACAATAACACACTTTGAGAGAGAGCTAAAGAAACTATTTTTGGTTGACCAGAAAACACACACATATCTATGACACATCAATACGAGATTTTGGATTAAACATGTTTTCAATTTGATCCCAAAGTGCGATATAAGTCTCAACAATTTAAGTGAGTCATTCAACGCATGCATCCTACCAATCCAAGAAAAACTGATTATGACTATGCTTGAGATGGTAAGAAATGACATCATGAGTAGGATCATTAAAAAAAAAAAAAAAAAAAGGCAGAGTCGATGGACCTATTATGTCCTCAGATCAAGGATAAGTTTGCCAAATTACAACATGCAACTTGAAATTGGTGTCCAACATTTGCAGAAGCTGATCAGTTTGAGATTAGTGACGGTAACGAACAATACATAGTCGATTTGGATTGACATATCTATAATTGTTATAGACGGGAGTTGATTAGAATCTTGTGCATGCATGCAATCCCGTGTCTGCATTTTATAATGAGATCAGTTGAGGATTATGTTCATGTATGATATCATCGAGAAATATGAGGATGTACTCTCACTTTATCAAGCCTGTTAGTGACCAATAAATGGGGTCTCAAATAGATCAGGATCCAATTCTGTTACTACCAATAAAGAAATTACCAGGGAGACCTTAACAAAAAAGAGTGAGAGATATTAATGGACCTTATAGCCGGATAGTCCTAAGCATGAGTGATGTCACCATGACATGTAGGCAGTGTCGAGGTGAGAGCCACAATATTGGCACTTGTCAAGGTGGAGGCTCAATCACTGGTGAGGCAAGTGGCAGCGGTAGAACCACAGACATAAGTGGAAGTGACAGTGGCAGAAGAGGAAGCTCACAATACATATTTTATGAATTTTACACTACTGTACAAATACAAGTGAGTATATTATTACGTTTATGCTTTCAAAACCTATTTTAATTATGTACACTTTTTTATGATATAGTATTGTATTTGTTATGCAAGAGTCTGTCGTGGTAGGTCCACATCTTTGATGATTTGTTTTATTTTTTTGGAATTTAATTGTACTATATTATATTTGTAACACAAAAATTTTCATGAATAATTTCATGTGTGAAGTGGTATTTTGGAATATTAATAGAATGAATAACGTCACAATAAGAAATTTATAAAGTGTGGTGAAGGATAATGTTATAATAAATTATAGAATTATATTTTAGGTAAGTTACATAATTATGAAAGCTAAATGCGGAAAGAAATTGAAAAGAATAAGGTTAAAATGTCTACGAAATAATTATATTTTTATAAAAATATTAAAATTTTTAGGTAAATTATAGGGTAGGAAAGTTATTGTAGAAAGAAATTTGAGAGAATAATGTCTGTTAAAGGAGTTATATTTTTATAAAAATATAAGATTTATTAAGTAAATTAAAGAATTAGGAAAGTTTGTGTAGAATGAAATACGAAAGAATATTGTGTAAAGAGTATCGGTGGAAGAGTGACCGCGGATTGAGATGGGTCCATATAAGCATTCGTGTCTGCGGATATAAGATGTCTAAAAAGGAAATGTATACGTGACTGACAGGGATGAGCGAACAATGTGGAAGGATTGGTATCCGCGAAAGAGTTAGTATCCGTATGAACGTCAATGTCTGCGAGAGTGAGGCGTCTGCAAAGGAAATAAATACGTGGCAGACAGGAATGAGCAAACAATGTTGAATAATTAGTATCTGTAAAAAAGATCGTATCCGTAGAAACGTTAGTGTCCGCGGGAGTGAGATGCCCGCGAAGGAAATGTATACATAGCGGGCAGCTATTGGCAATAATACAAAAAAGTTCATATTCGCGAAATCGTTAGTGTCCGCGGGAGTAACATATCCACGGAAAGAAATGTATACATGGTGAACCGTTATTGGCAATAATGCGGAAAAGTTCATATCCATAGAAAGGAACGCATTCGCGGCAGATAAGTAGAAGGGTAAAACATTGTCATTGAATTAAAGTATCAGTTAAGGGAGGAGTATCCACGAAAAGGAAAGCATCTGCGGCAAATAAGTAAAAAGGTAAAACATTGTCATTGAATGGAAGTGTCACGACCCAGGGGCGAGCCGAAAAAAAATGTCAAGCCAAATGACTCAATCCTTGGAGAGGACCCGATCGCTCAACCCAAGACATGTTAAAATTAGCAGAAGACTTATACAAATTTTCCAGTCGTAACCAACTTGTGATGGATCACGATTCACATAGTGATTGCAAGAGTTAAATTGCAAAAATATAAATTAAGTCCAAAATAAACGGTGCATCTATGTACATCCAAAATTCTAAATCATAGAATATTACAGAAGTCAATAGTTCGTACTAGCAGAAAATATAACTAAACGATAGGAAGCGAAACAAATCAACTACAACCCAAATTTGGAACTCCATGAGTCTATGATTTTAGGAAAGTTATACTCATCGCAAAGTAAGTGTAAAACTTGTTTTACATTTTCTTTATCGAAACTATGATTTAAGGGGTCATGCAGTTTTATCAAAACATTTTAAAAACCATTTACATCTTTTTAAGGGAAAATCGGCCTCAAAGGGCCCCAATGAGATTCCGTAAAAAACTTCGTTGTTTACATAGACAGCTATACTCAAAATACCCTAGTCGATTTTACATGCAAAATCATTACTAGTGAAAAAGGAGGTCACTCGTGGACTTCTCTAGTCAATCACACAGAAAGGTGGCCACCATTGCAAACAACGCCTCATACATCCAAAATAAAGCAACGACGGTCCGTAGACTAGGCTCGTTACCCTGGGTTTGCCGACGAGCCAAAGTTGAGCGCAACCCGTATCGTCACCCGAGTTCTTACGATGAGCTAAAGCTCAGCGCCGACACAACTTGAATCACATCTCGAGTTTGCCGATGAGCTAAAGCTCAGCGCCAACAAACTCATATCATAGTACACCCTGATCAGGTTTAGGGATTCGAAACCAAAGGAAGTGTCATCACCTTCCTAATCCCATTTTTCACAGACAATGCACAAACATCCATCTCCACGCAATAGAAGACGTACTAGGGATAGCCTTGTGATACTCTGGTATTGAAACCATCCAAAGTATCAAGAGAATTCATCGCCTTTGAAATCAGATATCACATACCATGAAAACTATATGCACTGAATTTAAACGTGTAAAATTTACGTACATAAGCATAATAAAATTTGACGTGCTGTAGAACAGTCCCCATCGGTTTTTGCATATGTGGTAATCCACAAAATAATAGTTTTAAAAATCATGATATGTGAATGTAAAGCAAGTAGGTATAAAACTCCTACCTTGACAGCGGTCTCTCCTTTTATCCGAAGGAGTAGCAACCTCAAGTACTGGCTCGAAGTCCTCAAACGCGTCCTAGCCTACAACATGTCAAAGGACAAATAATTTTGTCAATGACTCTTAAGAAACAGAAGGAAGGGTCTTATACTGGTTTAGGAACTCAACTAATGTATAAACGACTAATCTAAAAATCCCAAACAAAATCCTTAAACTTCATCACTCGGTAATCATAACGCTGCAATAACAATGCAGATAACAGATTCCTCAACTTGCCTAATTGAATTGTAAATAACCCCACCTTAACAGCATACTAACAATTCCAAGTAACATCCTACAAGCAGGTGCTAAGTAATTTCTACCTCCATTTTTATACAGAACACCTACATCGTCGATCCATGGAGCATAAAAATTATACAGCAACATATCATCACACCCCTAACTTCCATGGCATATTTAAGTGCAGTGTGCAATATCTCAACAACAAGCAACAATAAGTCCTCGAGTTTTTCCCTCAACAAATAAACTATGAGCTTAGAGATAAACACAGCCAAGCAACTACTATAATATGTGGGCATAAACCAAATACACCAAACAGATCATTTTTCTTCATGGTTCATTAAATATAAGTTAAACACAACAACATTCAAAGCAGAATCCAACATCAAAACAACAGTAACAAAACCAATATCCTCCGTTTCTCATCAATATAACCGTAGCACAACACAGTAACAAATCCTCAAACACCATTATGTACAATCTAAAGAGAATGGTGATAATTGTGCAGGGGTGTCTCAAGAGACCGCGATCTCTTGAGACAGGTTGGCCTGGAGGCTGCGGCATCTAGGAAACTTGGTCTGTACACCGTGCCTCTAGGAAACTTGGCCTGGATGCCACGGCCTCCAGGTCAGACGTCGCGGCGCCTTGTCAGGTTGTTAACGGCGAACATGACAACGATGTTGGATTTGTCATTTTTCCATACGTCAGTGGTTAATTTGCTAGAAAATAAAAGATAGTGGTTGACTTGTCATTGATCACAAACCACGATGGTTAATTTGTTATTTTCCCTAATTATTTCTTTCCTTTCATTTTATCAATTTCATAATTCATCCATTTGTTATATATGCGCGCGTGTGTGTCTCATTTTATCAATTTCTTAATTCATCTATTTGTTATATAAATGCATGCGTGTGTGTCTATATATATATATATATATATATAATATATATATACATTTCATTTATATTAAACCACTTAATTAGACTAGAAAAATGGAAAAAGTTGTCAGAGGACACTTGAAATTAATATATATATATATATATAAAATATACATATAATTTATATTAAACTACTTATCCCAAATCCCAGCTCATTTCGAGTGTCGTCTGATAATGTTTTTCGGTCCAATTAATTTACTAATTATGTTTCTTAAATTAATTTTCCCGGCGGAAATTTCAATTTTACCAATTTTGACATTTTTAGTGAAATCTCACACGTAGCCGCTATACGAAAATTTGGGTTCAACCTTTCAACTTCTTGACCGATTTTAACGCAAAAAATTTACATGTGGAAATTGGTAATCAAAAGGAGTAAAACATCATCAATGAATTGAGATATCCATAAAAGGATATGTGTACGTGGTGGACAACGATTGGAGAAGAGATTAAAAAGGATTTGAAGATGAGGTGTCCATGGAAACGTTGGTGTTCACGAAAAGTGTTGGTATCTGCGGTATAAAGGTATCCGCGAAAGAATATATATGTCGCAAATAGCAATTGGCGAACAATTTAAGAGGGATCCATGTAAGCTTTAGTGTCCACAGAAGCGTTGGTTTCTGCAGGAACGTAGCAGATAGCAATTGGTGGATAATTTACAAAGGATCCGCTGGATGAGGTATCTGTGGAAGCATTGGTGTCCACAAAAGCATTGCATCCTCAAAAGTAAGTATAAAATGTAAACATGACAGATTATCATTGAGGAGAAAGCGGAGCAGATGTCCGTAACGGAAGCTTGCACATCTGCTGTAACTTTATGAATAGATTCAAAACATATTTGTTCACAGAATTCGCAAGCTACAATTTGATTCTCGGACTGATAAGGAAACAATAATATCAAGATGTGTTATTCACAAGATTTATAGATTATCGATCTATAAATATGAAGGATTGAGACAAAATCCTAATGACCCTTGAGCCGTGAAGTTTGGTAGATTTTCTCTCAAGTTCTCTAAAGGTATGTTTTCTACAGTTAGGATTTTGTAAAATTTGATGGATAATTATGATGAACGATGAAGTCATGGAGCTGTTTCTAAGTCTTTGAAACAGTGTAGTTGATAAACTTTCACCTTTTTGTTGTTAACCCGACTCTTTTTAATTTCGAGGAAAACAAACATTTTGGAACAAAAGTTAGGATATTATAGACTCCACTAAGAACTTCAGGTAAATGATATTTTCTTGTGTTTGACCTTTGTGTTACTTTACAAAGTATTGGGGTAACGTATTGTTATGATGATATTCTACTGTGATGTCTACGTGCTATTGATTGAGGTTATGTTTACTACTTGTTGTTTACTGTTATGTTTGGGACGTTGAACTGTGATCAGGGATATGTTTTTTTACTGTTTATGTTTGAGGCATAAATCGAGAATATGTTTACTGTTTGCCGTCTATTGTTTATAATTGAGACATTGTTCGAGGATATGCTTACTGTTATTATGAATTATGTTCATGCAAATTAGACTATATTATTATGCGTTGCATGTATGTTTTATGCATCATGAAAAACATTTTCATTAAGAAATATTGAAAGAATGAAAGATCGAAAGACAAACTAAATAAACATAAATAGTCGTTGTGGTGGAGTTCAAGTTAGATATCCCTCATAAGATGGACCTAATGGTGCCATTTGTTAGCCTTTTTATTAGGCTAAGTTTTATTTTGATAATGACTAAAATGTTGATTAATTTAGTTGTATTTTATATTTTCCGAACATTATTTTTAACGTTTTTATAATATTAATTATATCTGTGTTTATTGAAAATACCCTCAAAATGGGTATTAATAATGTACTAATAAGTTTACTTGAGTCCATGTAATGTAGCATATTATTTTGGGACTAAATATAGTTTAGGGTTAATTTTGGAGTGAAGGTGTGGACGCATGTGGAAGAAAGAAGATGGCAAAATTTGAGATTTGGAGTTTTTGGACACAGGCGGATGAGCGAGGACATAGGAAATGCATCCTAAAGTGCAGTCTAGAGTTTTAGGATAATAGAAGATGAGAGTGAGGATGAGGGGAATGCATCCTAAAACTGTCTGAAGACTTTTTGGACACACGCGGACGATAGAGGATGACCACAGTTTGAATCTATCTTTTTCTAGGTGAATTTTCTGACGATAGCAGACGAGGACTCTGCGTCTGAAAAGTCTAGATTTTGCCAACGGACAGTTTTCCAACGGTCGAATTTTCAACGGCTAAATATGCAACGACTATATGTGGTCGACCAAAAACTTTTTGGACGTTCAAAAAGTTTGTGGCTTATAAATATGAATTCACTCCAAGCTCTCTACAATGAACGGAGAATCGAGGTGAAGCCCTGTCAAATTTAAGACTCGATTCTAAATCACTGTGAGCATTGTAAATCAAATTCTCCCCACCCATAAGCTTGCGAGTAATTATTGGGAGAATTTGGATTAGTTTTTAGAGCTTTAATTTTTCGAATTATTATTATGCTAAATTGTTAAGGGTGATTCCCTAAGAATTCATCACACAAGGGTGACGCCCCAAAATAGTCAACGGTTCGATTGAATGCCCGTAAGTTCAATCATTGGGTGACTCCCCTCAATAGTCAAATTTAATGTGACGCCCTACAATAGTCAAAGGATAACGACCCTAGAATTAGTCAAGGGTGATACCCTGTTAACAGTCAATTTGTAAACGATTTTATTAGCACCTGTAAGCCAATTATTTAGTGGATCTCCAAGTGGACCTTGGAGTGCGGATGTAGGCGGATTTGCAGAACCGCATAAACAAATCTTGTGTACTCTCTAACCCTTAACTCTTTATATTTATGCATTATATATTTAATTGTATTCGACAAATCACTT
The DNA here is from genome assembly GCA_022433065.1 of Begonia loranthoides. Lineage (NCBI taxonomy): Eukaryota > Viridiplantae > Streptophyta > Magnoliopsida > Cucurbitales > Begoniaceae > Begonia > Begonia loranthoides. The sequence continues at coordinate 21,884,946 of CM039470.1, read as the reverse complement.
AGGATTTTAGAGAATTTATATATCGCATGAAATTATTAGAAATGTTATATTAACCCCCCTCTATATGCGTATATCAATCCTCCACCACTCTCTCCCCTAGACTGAATTATCCACAACGACTGGACTGTTAAGTGAAAGAAAAATAAAAGAACAATAACTGAAAAAAATACTATTTTTACAAATTACATCTCATATTCATGTCATATATGCATCTTTTACTGAGCATTAGACTCATAGATGAACTTTGTGATGTAAGTGAGGATACTCTTGATAAGACAGATAATGAGGAATTATGTGAAGGTTGTAGTTGATGGAGGATTCTCATGTGCGAAGCTAAGGCGTTGTTAGAGCGAAATTGACCCGTGGTTGAATATTTGAGAAAAACAAATTGAAAAAGAAAGACTTTTTGTTTTTAATTATGCCTTTAAATGTTTGATTTAAGTTAGAATATTTTACGAATAATTAAGTTTATTTTATGTTGGATTTTACTACATTTGGATTTTAAATAAAATTTCTTTTAAGACTTCCACTATATGGTTTTAAAGGCACGATTTAAATGGATTTAAAAAAAATGGTTAGAAAAAGAATTTACAATACAGGGCATTAAAATATTATTGACATTTCATAGGGTTGTAATTTAATATTTTACAAAGATTATAAACATGTATATATTTATTTTTAACATTTTATATTTATTTCTAAGTACTAAAATTGGTTCATAAGAATTCAATAGTCGAATGGTGAATTAGGGTGGTAAAGAAAACACATACATAAGCAAAACACGCCTCGTGGGCGTCCAAGGATGTGGCAATTGATTTTGCATGGATGCAGACATTCAGGGTACATCCATGCACTTTGTAGCATCCCTGGATGTCCATGGGCTACTGCGGATGTTGCATTTGGCTTTGCATGGATGCAGACGTGTGGGGTACATCCCATAACACCCCTGAACATCCGTGAATCCATCGCTAGACATCTGTGTGGCATCCCTGGATGCCTATGGGCCTTCCTTGGACATAATATAGAGAAAACACATACATAAGCAAAACATGCCTTGTGGACATCTGAGGTAAATCCGTAGATGTTTGAGGATGTATGCCTTCCTCATATGTCCGAGGATGCATGCCTGCCTTGGATGCCCATAGAAATGAAATAATATTGCATTTGGTTTTGCATTGGACGTGGGCATTTCTGAAGACGTTCAAGGTACATTCGCAAATGTTTGTGCCTTCCTCATACGCCCATGAAAATGAGCAGATGTTGCATTTGGTTTTGTATTGGATGCGGACGTTAGAGGTACATTTGCAGACTTCCATAGACTAGCCTCAGATGCCCATGGGAATGAGAGGATGTTGCATTTGGTCTTGCATTAGACGCGGATTTATGGGGTACATCTGTGGACGTCTGGGGTACCTCTGCAGACGTCCATGTCTTCCCCAGACGCCATGGGAATGAGCAGATATTGCATTTGGTTTTCATTAGATGCAGACATCCAAGTTACATTTGCGGACGTCTATGGACAGTCCTTAGACACCCATGAGAATGAGAGGATGTTGCATTGAACGCGGATGTCTGAGGCGTAACACCCAGATTTTTCGTATAATAATTTTAGCTATGTGATGTGACATTTGAAAATTTAATGGAAAGAATTTTGTGTCATAATTTGGAGAATTTTACATAGTGTGTATGTTAGGATTTTATTATAAAATTATAAAGTAAATAAATAATTAAATAAGTAAATAATCGGATTTTAGATAAGGATGGAAACCTTAGTAGCGATAATTGTTTGGTGAAGGAAAAACGTCTATGTATTGTGAGTTTTGTTTATGCTGCATGTGGAGGGAAAATTTGACGAATTTGCAGCTGTTGGATGTAGTCATGGAACGGCTAAGATCGAGTTGAATTGGAAAAGATGCTCTCGCGAAAGTGTTGGACGCGGCAAGGATGCGGGAGAATGAATAACCGTTGGATTAGATTTAAAGAAGGAACATAGAGCATTAGCTTTGGGAAAAGATGCTTCCACGGAAGCATAGGACGCCACTTGGATGAGGAAGGATGAGGGACCGTTAGATTTAGAGTTAAGGATAGAACGTGAACTATTAGATTAGGAAACAATTCTTCCACATGAGGGAAAGATGCTTGCGAAAGGAAGATGTTTAAGTTGAACGTCGTCATTTAGTTTATGAAGCACATTTCCACTGCATCATTTGTGTTCGTGACAATGTATTAAAAGGTGTAACACTATAATTTCATGGGATAACGTGTTCCCACGGTAGCGAACTTAAGCGATGGAATGACGTCATTTGGGAGTGAGAGTTAGCGAAAATGTTAGAAATTCACATCAGCATAGGCTTCTACATAAGGGTTGACGAATTGATGAACTGTTGCATGAATTATGATAATTGATGAACTGTTGTTTCCAGAAAAATATGTTCATGAACGTTGTAGGTAGTATAGGTTGAATTGTGAATTGTGATGTTGATGAATAACTACCATGCCTAGTTTTTGTTCATGATTAATTATGTTGCTAGAGAATTTGCTCTCTATTTACTGTTAAATTATTTTATGCACTGTATTTATGTTTCATGCTACACGTACGTTCATGCATTTATTTAAGAAAGATAAGAAAAATAAAATAAACGTAAATGGTCATTGTGGGTGGGATTTGAGTTAACTGTCCCGCATGAGGTGGACCAAATGGTGTTGCTCTCTCTCCTAGAATGAGTTACCCACAACGATTAGAATGTAAAGTGAAAGAAAAAGAAAGATTGTTGACCAAAAAATGACATGATGAACTATATTTCATGTTGCAATATTTATTTATATTTTTATGCATATCTTGATGAGCGTTGCGCTCATTAGTTAAACCTTGTGGTGTAGGTAAGGATGAAGTCTTGAATGAACCTGATGAAACAAAAGATTGATGATTGCAATGAAGGAGTATACTCAAGGGAAAGCTAGCACATTGTTTGGAGCAAAATTGACCATGGGTATAAAAGGAAAGACAAATTAATTTCTAAAAGAACTTTGCTTATCATGTTTTCTTTTATTTAGTTTTACTCATGGATATTTGGAGTTATTTAATTGGAATTTAGTACGTTGTTTTTTAATGGATTTTATTTTATAGACTTCCATTGCAAATGTTTTAAAGACCTTAATTTTGGAACAATGGGTTGTTATTGTTTTATATAAAAAAAATGGCAAGAAAATGTGTTAACACTTCAGGACGTTACACCGGGTACATCCACAGTCATCCATGGACCATCCTTAGACGCCCATGGGAATGAGAAGATGTTGCATTTAGTTTTGCATTGGACACAAATGCCCTTGGGAATGAGAAGATGTTCCAACAACAACCTCAAACAAAGTCTTAGAACCAGAATATCCAATCAGAATATCATAACATGTATAATAACTCACAACTAGAATATCCAACCAGAATATCATAACATGTAAAATAACTCAATATCAAAGGTACAATTACATTGAATAGATACAAATGTAAAATAACAAATGGACATTAACAAATATACAATTACATTTGTCGAAGATCGACGATGTTGAACCTTAATTTGAGGTTCATATATACATGAGAGGAGTGCTCAAAAAGGGACTCTAGTGACTCTTTGTGAAGATGGAATTTTCTCTGTTGACAGCTGCGAATCACTGACATATCGATAGGGTCCGAGAGTTAAAATATGTTGTGTGGGCTAAAATGGGAAGAGGGAAATTAGAATGTAATTTAAAACCACAATTAATAACACGGTGTGAGAAAATATACTATATTTTATCTGTAGGAGCCCTAACAATTGCAATTGCCTCTTGTAACATCACTTGATAGTCGTAATGGGTGTGCAGGGCAACTGATGACATTAAACATGTCTACTTTGGGTGTATCTAAAATTAAAACCATATATTATAAGTGATTTGAATAAGGAAAAAAATATTGTTGGACATATTAAAAGTGACTTACATGGATCCACCCAAAAGTCATAAGCGAGTTCCTCACTTGGACGTCAACTATTCTTCCTCATTGAATGTGTCACACAAAATAAAAAGAAAGCATTCAAAAGATTTATTTTCTTAAACATTGATTAAACATGTGATCAAAAGTTATCCAAACTGATTCAAATGTTGACTTTTGCTTTGAAATGATGAAAGTAGTGATATTAAAAACTTTTTTTTTTCTAAAAAAAGACATAATGAAGCAAGATGCACTATGCATGCAATAAAAAATGAGAATAACTTTCAAATGATATAGTTTCTTACCACAATGCCCGCAATAAAAGTACATGTCTCTAGGTTCTTTTTGGTATTTGTACAAGTCATTTTCATGAAATCCTTTATCAACTACATAGACCGAAATAATCAGTTTAAGCATTAACAATAGACTACTAATGGTACGCTTTAAATTTGATACACTATGCAAAACCTAATTTAAGAGATGGAGAACTCTTTGCCAACATCTTCTGAACTTTGGCAAGAGTGGAAGAAAGGGATTGTTGTCTCATAATAAGAGATTTGCACAGTTGTAATATATTGTTATATCTCATGCAAATAGACTAAAGCAAAGTACTAATGCATATATGGAAAGTGCATGTAAACTAAAAAGACTTATAAGCATGCATCAGGAGATGGAGATGTTGCTCGAGAAGCTATTGTGTGTCTTACGTTGAGAGATGGAGGAGCTACTGGAGAGGCTGCTGGAGTGTTATTGTAATATCCTAAATTTTCGTTGTGCTAAGCACAAGGCTTAGGTGATAAATTGGGATGATAGGAGTGGAATTGGACTGTTTGGAGATATTGGTCAAGAGAAATGTATTTGGAATAAGTGAATTATGATATTTCGTTATGTTCATAATTAGCTTAAGAAAAGGAATGGGGTTATTAGAGAATGGGTGACGATACTTGGATTTAAAAAAGATGATATCAGGACTGAGTTAGTGATTAGCAGTCAGTGGATTGGTAAGAGAAAATGCACTTTGATATAATAAGGTTGAAGTTATAAGGTTTATAATATTTTGGAGTATATTGGATTTAATAAAAGAATAAGGTGAAAGCGAAATTATGGAATATATATTTTAAGTATTAAAGGATAAATTTATGGATAGTTGGACAACCTAAGTGTTGGCCAAAGAGAAAATATATTTGATGTAATTGGACGTATTGGGATACTGTAAAGAATGGAAGTTTGCATATAATTATGGAAATGTGGAGGTTGATGATATAAATGTTCATATATATATATATATATATATATATATGGTTTTGGTGCATAAGGGTTTGGAAAAGATGAAGTGGTATGGGGTGCATAAGGGTTTGGAAAAGGTGAAGTGGTATGGAGCATATTGCAATTACAATTATAACCTTAGATTATGGTCATAAGATATATATATATATATATGTATATATAAAGAGAAGGATAGGATGATGGTAGCGAAGCATAGGATGGGGTAATGTGTTGCTTTGTTATTTTAGACAATGGAGACCAACATAAAGAGAAAGTGTAACTGTGAGAAATGGGAGGGCTGTCTGAGTGCATGGCTGTGATGAAATGCTATGACGAAACTGTTTTGTGAAGGAAAGTGAAGGATAATTTATGTGCTAACTTTGAAAAGCTAAGGACTCCAGGTAAGGAATAATGTTTGTGTTTTCTCCGAAACGGCCTACATCGCAGGAGTAGGGTTTTTGTGTAAATTGATATGTTAGTCTTTATTGATGGTTATCTGGTTAGGTTGTATTCCTACATTAGATTACTAACAATTGTGATGAAAATGGTTTTCTAAGATGATGATCTATGATATAGGAAAGTTAGATTAAATATAATATAGTTAATTAGTATAGAACCCCAATTCATATTCAAGTAGTGGATACCATAGGATAGTGCTTATATTGTTTAAGACTAAGTTAGAAATAATATTCCAAGGATAGAAGATTAGACGTATGACGTTATAGTGTAATAGGAATGTGTTTAATATTAATGTTATAGTTGAAGTATAATAATGTTTGTTAATTGTTTGTAGTATTGTTTGCAATAAATGAACTGTTATATGTGACATTCATGTAGCTATGTTAATAGAATGTATGTAATGCATTTCATGGGCTAATAAAGAAGATAATTAAGGTGTTTTCTATGTGGGTTCAGAGACTTAAGAGGTTGCTCATACGTAGAAACAATTCATTTGAGTAAGTTCGGAGACTGAAGAGGTTGCTCTTACTTAACGAGTGGTGAGTTTAGAGACTTAAGAGGTTGCTGTCATCCAAACGGTAATGAATGTAAATGTAGGTGGGTCCTTTTTTACTGAGTTCGGAGACTAAAGAGGTTGCTCTCATGTAAAAACAAATTCAAATAGTGAGTTTGGAGACTGAAGAGGTTGCCCTCACTCAGCTTATAAATATATTAGACTTAATTATGTAGAATTGTCATAGAGGTTAATGTTGCATTTCATGATTCTATTCCTTACTGAGCAATAGACTCATTATTCCTCCTGTGATGTAGGTATGTAAGAGATCAAGGATAACAGCAGTTGATGAGACATTTGTGTGTTGCGAGCTTGGCGGCTGGTTAGGTTGAAAGGTTAAAGAAGAAATGTAATGTTTGGCAATAACATTTTTGAAAAGTGAACTTTTGTTATGGTATTTCGTTACAAAAAGGAGGTTTTCAATTGATGTTTAATTCTTTAAATATTATAAATACAAGTCTTCCGTTGTTGCAATGTTTTAAAGTTTTACAGTACGATATGTTTTAAGTGATAAATGGTTTAATGAAAAACAGTTTATTTATGCACTTATTATTTAAGTTAATTTTCAAACGAAAAGTCTTCCGTTGTGATTTTAAAAGAAAAAGTTTTCAAAAATCGTGAGTTTTAAATTGAAAGAATAAACAGGATGTTACATTAATGCCCCGTTTTCATGAACTTTTTTTTAAAAAATGTTTAAATACAAGTCTTTGGAAGATTTTTTTTATAAACATAAAAAATTCATTCATTCTTTTTCATAAGTACAAAACATGTCTTACAAAACATCGTCATAAAACTGTCATTCAAATAATACATAAACTTGTTTAAAAACATGTTATACAAAAGCTTTATCTTGAGCCATAAACCAAAGGTCAAAATCGCCAAACAACGCAAATGTTCAACATAGCCATGCTCCATCAATCGCGGCCTCGCTACCATTAGTCCATAATTCCTTCATCCAGGTTATAGTCCTCACCTACATTACAAGATTTATCTATGCGCCTAATGTTCAGTATGAGATATAATAATGATATGTGTAAAACATGCATTTCAATTAAAGTCTTTCTTTTCTTTCACTTAATCATCCAACACCTAGGGTACATCAATCAAAGAGAGAGTGAAACCATTAGGTTCATCTTATGTGGTACAACCGACTCGAACCTCGACCCACATCATCTATTTACGTTTATTCAGTTCATTTTCAATCTATTAGTCAAAAGCATATGCAAGAAATTTTTTTTATCCTTTTTTAGAAAAAATTTTCATGATGCATGAAAGGTGCATACGAACATACTAATGCAAATCATTTTCTCAAGTTCTATATCATGATAACATATCAAATTTCTTTATTCATCATAACATGTCAAACATTAAACAACCAACATTTTATTCAACTTAATGATCAATACTATCCTCATATATCTCATAGAATAATAATCATGGTGATGGCATATAAACAACCAAATCAATCATAATATGATGCACCAAGGGGTGCCAATGATCAACAATGGGGAAAAGGGCGGTTGGCAGTTTACTCCAAAATTTGGACACCCAAATTGTTTTCCCTATAACTTATGTTCCCAATATCCCAATCACACCAAATTTGGAGGGAAGACACAATTAACAAGGTAAAATGGCTCTACCAAAAATCACTACCAAAATCATTAAAATGGGGAAGTTATGTCGACGACAAAATTGAGTCCAAAAAGGCACCAAGGAAACAGTTTTGACACCCAAAATAGAGGCTTCACAAAATCCGTGATTTCAATCCAAATAACACCAAATTTTAAACACACTTCCCTTATCCAGTACCAAGCTAATGCCAAAATTCCAGAGTCCAAATCGTAATATAAAAAATGAGAACAAAATTCGAACCTACAAGCTGGTCCAAGATTGTCTAAACCGGCAATCTTGACTTCAATGGATTTCTTATCCAAGAAACCTCTCCACCTTGCTTCACGCTTGATATTCTAAATCCCTACGCTAGATACCACCTCTAGATGAGATGATGGAGGCTTTATTGTAAGAGTCTCACTCCAAGATCAAGACAAGAAATTGAGTGAGATAATCTTTGGTTACAATTTTCGAGTGAACCTTAGAATTGCAAGCCAAGAGTTTTTAGAGGGAAAACTCCAACCACAAGTTGTAGCTCTATTCAATTTATGAATTGTCCTCTTAAGATAGCCTCAAGGAAGTTTAAATACTTCTTTAAGAGTTACCCTAAAGCAAAATATACAAAAATACCCTTAAGAGGGAAAAATTTAGCATGAGTGCTCGGCTAACATACTAGCCGAGCACACTAATTACCTAAAATCCAAACAGCCATAATGCCAATCAAAATACATCCAAAATCCAATACTTTAATAAAACATAAAGTAAATGAATATTTGAAATTGCTGGAGGAACATATCTTTAGCTTGTGATCCTCCTTAAGCCTCGACAACATGGACTTCAAAGTTGTCCTCGATTGAAGTTTGTAGCTATCTGTTAAAGGAGTGTTTGACATTGTAAGCAAACTCCACATTTTACGAATAAGCACATTCTGGAAACCTTGATACGTCAGCTACAAATTACATGAAGCTAACATTTTGATAAAAGATTTTTTTAACTACCAAAAATGCCAACAAGTGCTCGGAGGTCAAATTCTAGGCGGATTTGGAAAGTTCCATTATACTTGATCTTCCACCTATGTTTTAGTTTAAATATATTAAGGTCATAATTAAATACCTTAATAGCCCTTTTCCCCTAGAGTACCTACAAAGAAAACACTTGAAAAATAATTAAACAACTTCTCCATTTGATTGAGGTTTAGAGGATTCCGTGGTGCATCATAATACTATCTTCATATAACACAACATGTCAAACAATGTCACAATCTCACCCTAGTATCTTGTGTTGTAGGTGAAAGAGACCAAAGACATACAAGTATCTCTTACCTTGTGGCTTTTGCAAAAGTTACTGCAATCCAATAAAGTATTTTCTTGAATTAAAACATGTTAAACTTCACATTAGTATCCATTCAAATACTTGTAACTTAAAAATATGCGTAACCTTTAATATACATAACAAAATACCTTAATTCCAAAACTCAAACTTGCCCAACATAGTGCATAGTAACATAACAAATCAACTTGGATAAATTCTTACATATGATTAAAATAAAACACATCAAAACTCAACCCAATATACATCAATTTCCACTTTTCTCTTAACTGTTTTTATCCAAATTAAAAAATTCATAACTTGCAATATACTTAACCAATTTTATCAATTCTAGAGCCTGTATTTTTCTTGAGATGTCTAGTATAACCTAGTAAAATGGTTTTGAATTTGAAATTCATTAAGATGACCATTAGCTTCCAAGTACTAAAACTACATAATTTTTACCAATTTTATACCTTCCACTATTTTTAATTCATAAATCTAACCAAACTCTTAAGATTCCTTTAAACCTTAAAAAAAACTCATCTTACCTTTAGAGAGTCAAGAGAGAGCAGCAACTTTTTTGATAGTTTTTTAATCTTCAAGTGGATTTCTCCCGTCCGTAGTTTCTAAACATAAAAGGTGACTCTTCTTTAACACGTCATCCCATAAGAATGAGATGTCTTCACATGATGTTGAGGTGTTACAATTGTCAGAAATATTTATGCTTAGTTAGCATATTTCTCCCCCCTTAAAATGCGATACCTAATTCTATTTACAAATGAATTTTGAACTTCTCGGTCGCCCGCCCTCGATTCCGGTTATCCACACCATTACTTTTCCAAGGAAATCCAATACCGGATATCTATCTTGGCTGCCAATCTATCCGCGGACGCTACACATCCTCTGCTGAAAGTCTAAAAATCTGTTGTGGATGACTGCTATCTAATTGTCTGGTCGACCACAAAACTACCCAAAGCGCTTTTCTCATGAATCGGTTGCTCAGTCCAGATTGTGTTTTTACCTTCCAAACAACCACTCTAGAGTCGGTTTTCATGTTCAGATGTTGACACATATACGTGGATGTTCGCTTAACATTTTTTTGAAAATCATAATTGTAACGACCCGGATTTTCGCAATTCCTTGAACATGCGTGAAAATTTTAAATTTCAAAAGACTCTTTTATAAAACGAAACTAGAGCGCGCTTGAACCGAATCGCTACTAACCATTCGTAAAACTTGTTACAAAATCCCTTTTTAATGAAACTATGCGGAAGCGTTTAAAATCATTGTTATAAAACGTTACATAAACGTAAGTAATTTAATGAAAGAACTGAATAATTAAATACACTTAATTACAATCATTTTCTCTTGTCTACTCACTTAGCCTGGCTAGCCACAATCTCGCTCTTGCAAACCCCTCATCCTTGCTTCATTATCTGTTTATTTCTGCTTGTTATCTGTTCGTTGTTTGTACCTACACCACAAGTAATACATGAGCCTAATGGCTCAGTAAGGAAAAAGGGTTATGCAATTACGAAATGTCTCTCTTTAGTCCTTTCGGAATGTGGGCCACCCAAACCGATCCTTTCATTAAGCCATTAATCTGTTTATTACTTTACTTCTTCTTTCTTTGATCCCTTGGGATCCATTATTCTATTATTCCATTATTCCATACTCATACTTCGAGTTGGAATTGGGAGGTTTTTTTCGTGCAATGGTATAGTGCTCGAATCTAACCTTTTACTTGTGATCTAGAACTCCCTACCCTATGAGGGAGGGGCTCCGTCTAGATTACAGGCTACATCCGCTACCCATCCACTCCCAATTCCCCTTTTCTTCTTTTTCTTATCCATTTTCTATGTCGGGCTAAGCTGACGGTACCATAGAAACCTTTATTATCTTTTATGTGTTTACCCATTTTCGTCATTTTTCCTCACTCATGCATGTGTGCGTACAACCCCGTGGCACTCCTATTAGTCTTTATTAACATGATGTATGAACATACATTCTTAGCCTATCGTGATGCATGATGCGTATAATGTAACATTAACTGAAACTGAAATGCGCATTCAAAGTAATTAAAAGCGACTAAAATTAAAATCTGCGAATACAACAAATAATAGTAATTGAAAGTAAATGAGCAGTGCTAGACAGTAAAGAAGCATACGATGAATTACGATTAACTAAACATGCTTGCTAACTAAACATGGAAACATGCTTCAAACAACAAATTACGGACACATGCTTAGATAGCGAATAATGGAAATAGACTTGTGAACTATTGATTCTTATTCTAGTTGATTAAGCATGCTTTTATTCCAATTAATTAATATCCTAATTAATTACATGCTCAAGTTGATTTCATGCTCAAGAAAGAATTACAATTATTATCCTAGATGGTTTAAACATGCCTTCTATTATAATTCATTAAACATGCTTTTAATAGTTAAGGGGATTAACATGCATAGCTAGTTAGTTAAACATGTTTGACTAGCTAATTCATTCTAGTTAAATACTTGCTCAACGGAGATACGATTAACATTCTAGCTAGTTAGCTTAGTTAATTTACATGCTTGGTAATTTAACATACTCACTAATTAATCCTAGTTAATTAACATGCTTACTAATTATGATTAACATGTTCGACATTAACATGCTAGTAATTGAGTTAAACATGCTAATTAAATTAAACCTACCAATTTCATGCTAATCCCAACTACATGGCTTAACCTAGGTAATCAACTAGAGATTTCGATTATCATCTTAGATCATTACCTTAATTAATTTACATGCTCAAGAAACAAACGATTGAACATGCTTTTGTATTCAATTTAATTGAACATACTTAATATTAACATGTAGAGGAAAAAGTAGCAGAGAATAAATGCATAAGAAAATAAAATGATAATTACATAGCATAAAACTCTTAGCTCATCTATAATTCAATAGCTCATTCCTCATTTACTAACATTTGTCACAACATTATTTCTAACCATAAAGGAACTATAACAGGGTATCTAACCACAGAGTTATCAACAGCAAAGGAAACATATGCAGGGTATTGATCATAGAGCTAACAACAGAAAAACAGAACAAACCAAGGGATTTTCACTTAACTAACTAACAACATGCATTACCATTATCAACTTTTCTAACTAACAATCACATCATAGAAACAGAGAACGAATCATGACAAAGAACCATACATAAAACTCATGCACTCTACTTGTGGTGTAGGGCCTCCTTGGCCAAGACACCCTTATTTCCTTACCTCAATTCTTTATTGTGCGCTAGCATTTAGTCTCTATTCTTCTTTTCCTTCCGATACCTTCACAATCAAAACATCTTTCATTAATAATTTCTCATCCAGACAATAACCAACAGGTTATCACATCCCACAAGATCATCCAACAACGACATCTAATTATCAACTAGACATTGTAGACTACTAAACATTTCAGACAACAGAGTATCCATCAAAATTTTAAGCCAACGTACATAGAAAGCATATATATTTTTCTATCCTTTAATAATAATACTCCACAATTTAGAACAACCAGCCAACAAAGCAATTTATACATAACCATCTTTTCTCGTACATAACTTCACTTTACAGATTGAAACACAACCACACAAACAATCCATTCCAACTCATTCCAATTCCAACAACAAAGAGTATACAGGCCATATAGAACATATTGCAGACAGTTAATGAGGTTACAGAACATACAACAGAGGCGTTATCCATCCATTTTATCCAGAAAATCCAACCCTACTTAACAAAGCATCCATAACAGAATTCAAGGGCTAAACAACATAGAAGAACTCACCAGCAACCATTGAAGCTCTCGGCCATCACTCCAGAATGCATCTTCTTCACTCGGCTCCAACTCTATCTCTCCCTCAGTTTTTCTTCTCCTCACTCGAGAGTCCACCCAGCTCCAGAGAGCATCGCACCCCTTCTCCCATTTCTCCCCTTTCTCTTCTTTCCTTCTTGGCATTCCACTGCATTTTTAGTCTTCTAGAGGGTACTCCATAGCCTACCTCTGCCACCTAGAGTAGATGCACTCCAAAATCTATCCCCTTGCCGCACAGTTATGATGTCTCCAATTTGTCTCCCCCATCGACTTGTAGAGCACGCATCAGAAGGAGAAAACTGAGCCACAAGCTGGACAATGGCCTTTGGCCGGTCCAGCTTGAACTGCCCATTCCCATGCATCCCGATGCCTCAATATCTATTGCTGCCGACGCCATTCAATGCTGGCCAATAGAACGTGAAGGAGGAGGACAGAAATCATCGGCGTACCTCGACCACGCCTCTACCAAAGTTGAAAAAATTATCGCCAGCACCTGAAACCGCACCCCAACCCGTTGCCAAAGGTCACAGTCATGACCTGCGACACTCGCCGTGAAGGAGCTGCTACCGAACGTGGCCTAAGCTCGCCTGACCCGTCGCCGCCTGCCGCTCCCTCTTGCTCGCTGCTCTCCCTCTCTCTTGGGCTTTGTTTTACTCCTCCTTTCGCCTAGTCTCCCTCTCTTTTCTCCCTCCCTCTTATTTCATGTTTTTGGCTCCTCCTCCAGCAAATGGCTAGAGGCCATTTGTTTAATTCGCCCAAACTGGTTCACAGAGAGTGAACCGGTTCACCCACCTCTTAAAATCCCTCTATAAATTATCTA
>CM039470.1:21758127-21870716 GCA_022433065.1 Begonia loranthoides | reverse complement strand
TAAATTCACCACTTACACTTCTAATTTATTCAATTTATCCCTAATTTTATAATACCCCCAATGGATTTAATTTATCAAATTAAATCCATTTTATTTTTTTAATATTAAATATCCCATTTATCATTTTTGACCCTATTCTATTCGCTGAACCAAGTCATTTCGGACGCGTGCGGACGCAGTGGTCTCGTCCGCATTAGTCCGAAAGACTAAAGTCCTAAGGCTAAAACAGAACTTTGGATGAGGTGTGGCATCCTCGTCCTTGGCCGTACCGTCTGAAACCCTGATTCAGATGTCGATCTGCGTCCTCATGTGGCGTCCGCGTGTCGTTCGAATTGTCCCTAAAACCGGACAGAGGAAAATCGGACGAGACCTTAAGTCATCCGCAGCCATCCCACTCATTTGAAACTGTCCAGATTCATAACATATTTGATGTGGACGCCGTTCTTCTCATCCGCATCGTCCAGAACCTCGTCTGAAACATCACAGAATAGTGAAGTTAGGACGATATCTTACATCCCCAGACTCGTCCCAAACGTCGGGGACTCAACATAATGCACTTGCAGACGACATAACGCATCCGAAGTGTAGTCTGCAGGCGCCAAAAAATACCCTGGATAGCCTTTCTCACCTTTTTCCCCACTTAACTCTTATCCCATAACATTTTCCCCATAAATATATGTCATAAGATGACACGTATAGATACGCCATGTAATGTCCTCATAACTCAAACACTTCACTTACATCACATATACGAGGGACACGTTAGTGGAATTACCCCTAACTTAGCGCTCCTGAACGTTCGTGGTAATACCCCGATGGTTATCCAACTAAAAATGTCAAGGTGTTACAATAACTTGTGCCGACACCCACTCTAGAAATAGTTTTTCACATGCAGACTTCTGTAACACCATGCACTACATAATCTTAAGAAATGTCTACTTTTGGGACATCCGCAATAAAATCTGAGGACGTCTGTAAACTTCCACTCTTCTGCAGATGCAAACATTTATGTGGATACCCGCAGTTACCTTGCACCGATCGACCGGTAATTCATACCCCAGTCAACTACAAATTCATCTGAGAGCAATTCTAAGAATTCTTTGTATATTTGAACCTCCATCCTTACTTTAACTTCAATTAATCCATATAAATCAATAACTTTCACAAATACAATTCAACCACATTAATACACAATCATTGAACATAGTCATAACACAACTTTACAATTAGTATAATAAAATTTTGGGTGTTACATTCCTCCCCTGTTATTTAAATTTTGTTTTCAAAATTTATTCAATGAAATAATTATAGATATCTTGTTTCCATATCCTGTTTCCTTTCCCATGTAGCCTCCTCTGTTAAGTGATTTCACTGTATATCACCAATGAAATTTGCTTGTGTCGAAGTTCCTTGATTTTGAATCTAAAATTTGCATAGGTTTCTCCTTATAACTCAAGGTTTGCTGAATCTCAATATTATTTTGTATCACAACTTGAGATGGATCACTAATGCATTTCTTCATCATTGACACATGAAAAATATGATGAATTCCCTCCATTGACAATAGTAATCCAAGATGATACACCATTTTTTCTATTCTTTCCACAATCAAAAAATGCCCAACATATCTTGGACTCATGTCATGACCCGCTAGGGACCTGAGACAGAACGGGAAACGATCCGACCCAATGAGCAGAATTGTCCGACCATTTTTCACTTTTAGTTTTATTTATTAGCAACGAAAGACTAAAATTAATTAATTAAAAGCTAGGGCCCGATAGCTTGGGCATAACAGGTCCAATAATGATATCAGATAATATAGTAATATAATCCAAAATGAAATAATTGTGCGGAAAACAAAATTGGGATTACAGTTATCCAATAAAGAGTATACCTCAAAAAATGTATCTAAAAAATAATTATGAAAAATTACAATAATTAAATAACTCCGTCAGGTTTAATCTTGACTCGGCAAGAAGAAGTCCGATTGATAAAATCCTGAAAGGTGTTATTGGGGTGAGTTAACTAAATGCAAAAGAGATTTAATAATTTTTTAAAATGAAATGTTTAAGCATGCATGAATTTAAAATTACATTTTATAAATTGATTTTCAGAAAAAATGTTTACAAAAGGGCACGTGTTTAAAATCATCCAGTAATATGTGGTATGTAATTAAAATAGGCTCTTGTTGTACTGATTGAAAATCACAGTGAAAATAAAGCCACTCACGAACTCCGGATACACCATGCCATTGACATACCATAATAAAAGTGATGTTCGACGATCCTGAAAGCCACATAAATTACCTTGATCAGGTTTAGGGTTTTGCGCCTAGGGACACGGCACATATAACTGTCTCATTACTCTAGTTAACAGCAACAAACATATTCTCATACCAGTCGAGTGTTCGTAAAATAAAACAGACCCCAAACCGAGTCGATCAAACTCAGTTTACATGACTGAGTTGAACTAGAAATATAATATGCATGCTTAATTTAAACGTGTATAGTAAAAAATTAAATATAATTTAAAAACTCGCTGGCCATAAAATGGACATGTCATTTTATATGAGCCAGATCTCAAAATAATTATTTCATAAAAATTATGTAAATATAGTGTATAAAATAAATCTCTACCTCAAAGTGACTTACACTGACCAAGACTCAATAATCCAAGTAGCCCAAAACCAACGTCCACAGATTTTTAATTTTCATATTGGATACCTATTCAAAAATAAATCATAAATTTTTGGGTCAAATTTTATATCTACATATTTCCAATTATCATTTAAAAATTTCATTCAAAATAATTGGGTAAAGGAATACCCAAATCTGACCCAAAAACAAGCCTAAAACAGATTCTGGACCGTGACCCAAAGGGGTTGGACCATGACCCAACAAGGTAACCCGGATGTGCGTCCCAAGATTGGATAACCCAGTCCATAGATCGAGGTCTTTCAAGGTTGAGCCACAACCCACATATAGGGCTTGCTCGCGGACATTTTGTTCCGCGTCGCGAACATCATCGCCTTGGTTAATTTGCAAACTTTCAGTCATGGGCAATCCCAACTTTGGCTGAGACTCCTTGTCTTGTTTAGTCATCCAGCCAACCAAAGTTGGAAGCTTCATGTATCACGACTCATCCTTTACGTAGTCATTGCCTAACGTTCCAATGCCGATTAAGTCCATGCAATACAATTGCCAGTTTTGTCCTATCATTCAACTACAACAACAACCAAATTTAACATCCAAAAATTTAGAATCAACATCAGAGAAACAAACAAAAGACAAAAAATCAAATTTGTATACCTTTGTTAAAATTGATTTTTTCCAACCATGGTTAAAACTTTGGTTGGTCGGTGTTGTACTGAGAACAACTCGGTTTTTCACCCTCCAAAAACAAGATTATAATTTGGATTAGAATTCCAATGTTTCATCCAAAAGATTTGGAATTATAGAGGGAAGAGGTCAGCTTACCACCACAATTCTCGTCTCTAATTCACGTCGTGCAATGCCTAATGCAAAAGAGGCTTTCGACAGTGAAGAGATTAGAAGGAGTTGAGGAGCTCGGTATGACCATTCACTGAGTGAGGAGGATTTCTATGCCAAGGAAATTGCCGATGAGGTGTGGATTCAGAAGGAAAGTCCACTTTGTTCGCAACGCTCAAAATGGAGGAAAACGTTTTCCAAAAACATTTTTCCCTTAATTAATAATTTATCCCTTTTTTAAATGGAAAAATATTACATTCTCTTTCACTTAGGAAATTTCATCCTCAAAATTTAGAACAATCTTGATAGTACCATTGAACAAACGGGGTACTTAGCCATCATCTCAGATTCAATTTCCCAAGTTACTTCTCTCTCATTATGGTTTTTCCACTAACCATGAACAAGAGGTATTTCATGATGACGCACAACTTTGATTTCACAACCCAAAATTCTCTTAGGTTCTTCTTTATAAGATACATCCTCTTGAATAGGAGCTTCAGTCGAAGAAATAACATGTAAAGGGTCAGGAATGTACTTCCTCAGCATAGAAATATGAAAGACATTATGAACATAATTCAACTGTGGCGGTAACTCCAATCGATAGACCATTGAATCAATCTGCTCAATAATCCAAAAAAAGATGTATATATTTTAGGGCAAACTTTCCTTTTACATTGAAATGACTAATATCTCGACGAGGTTGTACCTTTAAGAACACAAATTCATTGGACTCATACTCTACTTCCCTTATTTAGAAGTTCACATAACTCTTTTGTCGACTCTGAACTGTACTCAGTCGCTCTTTAATTACTTGTATTTTCTAAGTTGTTTGTTGGATTTAATCAAGCCCAAGAGTGACACGCTCCTTGGTCTAAGCCCAACGTAGAGGTAAACTGCACAGTCTCCTATATAAAGCTTTATATGGCGAAACACTGATACTGGTCTAATAGCTGTTATTATAAACAAACTCAACTATCTCTGAAATCCAGAATACAAGACCTCAACATATCATCAAGAATATAAATAGTAGGCTCAAATTGACCATCTATCTAAGGATGATATGTTGTACTCAAGTTAAGCTCTGCGTCAAAAACTTCCCTAAGGGATCTCCAAAATGACATAAATCTTGGATTTCTATCATAAACAATACTCGAGCGAACACCGTGAAGATGAACGATGCCCTTGATAAACAATTGACTCGCTTCGTCAAAGAGAAATCCATTTTGATTGGACTTGTCTTAAAAATACGTTAAATTTTAAACTTTTGCTAAACCACTAAAATCGTTATTTAAAAATCTTTTAAAACAATATCAGAGTGTTTTTCTTAAAAATCTGATCGCCACTGAAACTCATTCTTGACAATCATAAAATAGTGGAAAACTACAATTCATAAAATTAGTGTAAGCATAACCTGGAATATTACTTAAAGCAGTTAACAAAGTTCGAGTTTAAAAGCGTAACCTACTAAATACTTAAAACAAGAGTTAGGGCAATAATTGTTGTTTTACAAAACACTTTTGCCATTAAACCCTTACAAAATAGATGCATCCTCATTTTCTTGACCCATACTCCTACTCAGGCTGCGTTTCATCCAGATACGCCGCAAGCTCCAAGGGTAAGGCCTCCTCTAAACCCTTACAAAATAGATGCATCCTCATTTTCTTGAGCCATACTCTTACTCAGGTTGCGTTTCATCCAGATACGCCGCAGGCTCCAAGGGTAAGGCCTCCTCTTCTGCTCCTAGCACAACCATCTCATTACCTACACCACAAGTAAGGACGTGAGCCTAATGGCCCAGTAAGGAATTGGGTTCATACAAATGCTTATAACTCTCTTTAGTTCTTTTTGGAATGGGTACCGCCCCAAACCAATCCTTTCATTACATTCTTTCATTCGTTCCTTACTCGTACGTCGAGTGGGAGGTTGGAGAACCCATATGGAATGGTATAGTTGATTGAGCTAACCTCCTGGTGCACATTAGGTCCCATTCCCGTCAAGGTAGGGGTTGTGCCTAGTTGCTAGACTAGACCCGACTGCCTATCCGCCTCTAACTCCCCATTCATTCCTTTCATTCATCTTCCTTAACATTTTCCTCACTTAAGTATACAAGTACCACCCTAAGGTGACACTCCCTATTTGTTTCTATTATCATGATGCATGATGACATGACAATTAAATAGTGCATATATGGAAAGTAACACCAATAATTCAAGGAAAGAACAATGAATACTTAAGTGAAAACATTAAAACAAGTAAAGAGGACAAGTCATATACGAATAAATATAGGGCAACCATAAAAGGGATACGTTGAAACGAATTGGAAGCGACATAAGCCATGTTGCTTTTACCGAACATAACAGCAAAGATATGGCGAGATGAATAAATTATTAACTACGAGGTACCTAAGCGAATTAGACGTGATTAATAATTAATTGCTGGAACATGCTTACTAAATTGATACAAACCAATAATGAAAACATGCTTAACAGCCGGCCTATGGAAAGGAACTAAGAACATGCTTGATAACTCGAATACAACATGAAACATGCTAACAAGGTAAGACCAACTAGTAACGGAAACATGCTTACTAAACATTCATGGAAACGTGCTTAATAACATGCTCAACAATCAACTAATAGCAACATGCTTGTTATTTTTATACGAGAAGGGCATGCTCAAATGAGATACACGATTCTTATCTTATTATTGTAAACATGCTCCTACCCTAGTATTTAGACATGCTCCCCTTGATTAACAAGTTAATTAGACATACTAGGAATTAGTCATAGATCAAACATGCTCCTACAATTGTTATTCCAATGATCTACACATGCTGGATTAATCTATATGAAGTAGGCATTAACTATTAAGAAGCTACAACAGGTAATACGATAGATTGCATAGAACAATTAGTGAAGTAAACATGAACAACTAGGGAACTACAACAAGTGATTATAATAAATTGCACCGAATAGAAAAGAATTCTAAATTCATTCATAGTCATACATATGCATCGTATCATCCTCCCTTTCATCGTTCTATCCTACAAACTTAACGTCATCGTTTATCATACGTCCTTCACATTTATATCAAGTAAGTATTTGCAGTAACAGAGAAGTTATAACCCTTAGCCAGTACCAAGAAATAACAACATTATAGGCTAGTTTTTAAGATACTAAACAAACTTATCTAGGCACGCATATTTAAATAATACATGAACATGCTTAAATAAATTGAAACTAATCAAAATAAAGTTGTTCATATCTCCTAACCAGAACCAAGAGTTAGCAACCTTTATAATTTTAAGTCTACTGTCTAACAAGTAACATGAGAAGCAAAAACATGAGGAAGACATGCTCAATAATTTGGCGCGACAAGAAACGTGCTAAATAAGTTGATGCTAATTAAAACAAGGATGTTTATATCTCCTAACCAGAACCAAGAACCCATAATAGGCAAGCATATGAAAGAAAACAATGATTTATCATGCTCGAATTATAACCATCGAATCCACAGCAAAGGAAGCAACATGCTTTTAAACAATAGGCATAACCATAGAGAAAGCATTATGGTGAACATGCTTAGTGCTGAAATAAACAATGCGCAATATAGAGTATGAAGTGTCTGAAAATAAAGCAACGTATAGTTGGTACAAATTCACAGGATAGGATCCTTTGCAGGAAAATAAACAACAACGGAAAATCTTGTTCAGAAAAAGAAGTAAGTGCAACACAATATAAACCCAAGTGATAAAACAATATCGTATATCGCAAGTAAGACATAAAGCCTAGTTCGTTAGACCTTAGTAATCACCAATAAATCCTCAGTTCATAGTTCTCCACTACTAAGCTTAACATCAGTCAGGACTTGACATCAGACAATAACCTTAGTAAATGTAAATCAAACGTTGTAATGAGATTAATAGCAAGGTATATGGAAAGTAACTACAGAGTAAGGACAGTAAGAAAGTTTGCAAGAAGTAACGACAGAGTAACATCTAAAGAATGATGATCTCGTCCGCATTCGTCCGCAAGTGTAAAATTCCTAAGACTTACGGACGAGAAATGGCATCCTCGTCTGGTTCGTTCCATCCGAATGTCTCTTTCGGATGCGATATTGCATCTGCATACTGCATCCCTGTTCGTCTGAATGTGTCCAGGAATTGGACAGATTCAGAATCCCATCCTCGTCTGCATCATCCGCATGTCGTCTGAATGTGCCTAGGAATTGGAAAGATTCAAATTGAACGAATCTCGTCCTTGTCCGCATCGTCCGCACTTCGTCTGTAGAGTGACAGGGTCAGCTAA
Source organism: Begonia loranthoides (assembly GCA_022433065.1). NCBI lineage: Eukaryota > Viridiplantae > Streptophyta > Magnoliopsida > Cucurbitales > Begoniaceae > Begonia > Begonia loranthoides. The sequence continues at coordinate 21,862,921 of CM039470.1, read as the reverse complement.
AGATGCGAGAATCCATCCTGCATTCATCCTCGAGTTTAACTCCATTATGCGGACGCCAAACCTCGTCCCAATGGCATCCGAATATGCCAGACTTCCATTTTCTTCACATTTTTCTACTAAACTTTTACCTCATAATATTTTTTCCATAAATTCATGTCATAAATTAACAAGTATAAATACGCAATGTAATATATAATTTTTCTCCAACAATGATTACATTGCATATACGAAGTATTGAGGTATTACAAAAGTGTGTAGATTTCATTAATCTATCAACAATTACCCACATTGTGTCAAATTTTTGCATCGTTCTAGGTAAACCAGTCACTAAATCCATGGTAATCTTGTTGCACTTCCACTCAGGGGTAGGTAAAGGTGGCAACAGACCAGCTGGTCTCTAATGGTCAACCTTAATTTGTTGATAATCCAAACACCTCAATACATACTCAGCCACATCTCATTTCATTCCAACCCACTAATACTAATGCTTCAGACCATGATACATTTTTGTACTGGAATGAACAACAAATCTGGACTTATGGCCTTCTACTGAGAGTGCTTGCTTTAAATCCAAATCATTGAAGACAACAACTCGATTCTTGAAAAGTAGAAATCCATTTGAACTGATTTCCCAATCGTCAAACTGCTCACCAGCTTGAATCTTCTGTAATATTTCTTTTAACTCATTATCAAATTCCTGCAAGTCTTTCACACTTTACAAAAGTGTAGGGGTCGCTACTGAATTAAAACTTAAACTGATTGACCATCCTCCTGGTACTGTAGCTCATAATCCCCAATAATTAGACTTCTTTTCCAATCGTTCAACATAAGACAAGAAACAAATTCCTGAGGATAACAACTCAAGACATTAGTTACAACATTAGCTTTTCAAGGATGATACTCTAAGGTGAAATAGTAGTCCTCCATATACTCAACCCAACGACGTTGTCGAAGATTCAAATCACATTGTGGGAAGAGATACTTTAAACTTTTGTGATTTGAAGATACCTCGAATTCGACACCATATAAGTAACTCTGTTAAATCTTAAAGGCGAAAATAATAGCCGCAAGTTCCAAGTCATGAGTAAGGTAGTTCTGCTCATGCGTATCTAACTGGCGAGATACGTAAGCTAACTTTATGTTGTTGCATTAGAATGCAACCCAAGCCAACTCGTGGTGCATCTATATAAACTACATAAGGCAAACTCTCATAATGCACTACTAAAATTGGAGTAGTAGTTAATCTCTGCTTGAGTTCATCAAAAGCTACTTGACATCTTTTATTCCAAATAAATTTCACATCTTTTTCAGGTCAACTGCGTTAGTGGCACAACAACAGAAGAAAAATTTTGTATGAGTCAACAATAATAATAGATCATACCCAAGAAGCTACGCACTCTAGTAACATTTTTTGGTGGCTTCCAATCTAACTTAACTTTAATCTTAGCTAAATCAACATAAATGTCATTTTGAGAAACAATATAGCCTAGAAATTTTACTTTTGTCATCCAAATATTGCACTTTTCACTCTTTGCATACAACTGATGCTTCCTCAGCGTCTGCAGAACAATTCTTAGATGATCCATATACTCATAAAGAGTTTTCAAATATATTAGGATATCATCGATGAAGAATACCAACAATTGGTCAAGATAAGGCCTAAAGCATCGATTCATAAAGTCCATAAAAGCAGCTGGTGCATTAGTCAATCCGAACGAAAGCACCATAAATTCAAAATGTCCATATCGAGTATGAAAAGCTGTCTTCATAATATCTTCTTCATGTATCTTTAGTTGATGATAACCCAATCTCCAATCAATCTTTGAGAAGTACATAAATCTTCCAAGCCGATTACACAAGGCGTCAATCCTTAGCAACGAATACTTGTTCTTGACGTCACATGATTTAATTTTCGGTAATCAATGTATAAGCGAAGCAAACCATCATGCTTCTTTACAAATAAAATTGGTGCACCCTACAACGAAATACTATTCCGAATAAACCCTTTTTGCAACAAATTGTTCAACTGGGTTCACAATTCATTTAATTCAGCAGGAGCCATGCAGTACATAGTAATCAAAATTGGAGTAGTGTCTGGCATCAAATCAATATAAAACTCAATCTCGCGGTCCAGGGCAACCTAGGCAGATCCTCAGGAAATACATTAGGGTAATCACAAACCGCTAATAAATCAGAATCCTACATGACCGTGACAAGGTCATCGTTAATAGTAAAAATACTGTCGTACAACTCCAATCTCGTCCGACCACCCAAACAGGCTCGCTGAACAGGACCAACATGAAACATATACGTATTACATGGATACACATGTATTTTTTCTGTCTTCCAATGTAAGAGTAATATTTCTTTGATAACAGTCAATCTTAGCTTTGTATAAGTTCAACCAATCCATACCTAGGACTACATCAAACTAACCAATAGGTATAACTATCAAATCAACCGATGATTAGTGTCTGCCAACAATAAGGGCAGAAGATTGGACAACAAGATAGATACATTTTATATTTCTTATTCAGGGGAAAACTCAAAATCGTGGAATTTTCTAGCTTCTCTACAGTCACACTCTCATGATCCAAACCATGATGAACACTGATCATATTCTGGCGATGACTAGCATTGCAATAGTTGTCTCATAACACTACCTCAAATTGAGTCCATATCATTATATCTAGCGGTTAATCCACCTTAAGAGACTTCCACCATACTTTGGTCATCTTCTCGAAATAGAAGGTTGCAAACCCAACCTAATAATTTTGTGGAACTCCAAAAGTAGTCAAATTATTCTGCATCACTCTCAACCAATTTTCAGCACTTAGAGGGTCAGCTCCCCCCAACAAATATTGGGCTTTAAATATTTTAAAATCTCATCCTATGTGATATCAATACAAACCACTTTTAGAGAACTTTATATTAAAGTCATCATTCCACTTGAACAACTCTAATATTTGGTCCAAATATTCTCAACTACCTACGCAACAACTTACACTAATGCCGAATTGTTTAATACAAAGACTAATTAGAAGTCTTTACCAATAGTATTTGAATTAGAGCCTTCAAGTGCAAGGTTCTAACTTAGACTAACATATTACAAATATGACAGAGCAAACATTGAATTTTTAAAGGAAATCGAGGCTTTAGATTTCTTCTATGATAGGTTTCTTAAGTTCAAACTTCACAAACCCACACACATACCCCAGAAGAGTTTGCAGACTCATATGTTCAAAAAGGTTATTTCTAATCATTTACAAGGTGTACTCCATATCACCTCTAACTAAATTCGGACCACTCCAAATTACTTGTATCCGATTAGAGAAATGCCTTCATCCACCAACGAACAACCTCAGGATGTCTTTCTAGCAGCACCTTAACGCAAATTAATTTTTGTACTTTGTTCTTAGGCACAATATTTGTAAATCCTTGTATATTACTATACTATCTATCTTATTGATTTCACTTTTCAAGATGGAATCTAGCTCTGATACCAAAAACTCCATTAGGACTCGTAAGGGACTCGAGATAAAACGGGGAACGACTGAACTCAAAGAGTCGAATCGTTCGACCCTTTTTCACTTTCAGTTTTATTTATTAGCAGCAAAAGACTAAAATTAATTAATTAAAAGCTAGGGCCCGATAACTTTGGCATAATAGGTCCAACAATGATATCAAATAACATAGTAATATAATCCAAAATAAAATAACTGTGTAGAAAAGAAAAATATGGATTATAGTTATCCAATAAAGAGCATACCTCATAAAATTTCTCTTAAAGATAATTATTAAAAATCATGAAAATAAAACCCCGTCGAGTCTAATCCTGATTCGGCAACAGGAAGTCTGGCTGATAAAATCTAGAAAGCAGTTATTGGAGTGAATTGACTAAACTTAATAGGGATTTTATAATTTTTTAGAATGAAATGTTTAAGCATGCATGAATTTAAAATCAAATCTTGTACATATTTCAGAAAAAAAGTGTACAAAATAGCACGTGTTTAAAACCACCCACTAATATGTGGTACTTAATTAAAATAGGCCCTTGTTGTACTGATTAAAAATCACATTAAAAATGGAGCCACTCACGGACTCCAGACACACCATGCCATAAGAATATAATAGCATAAAAGTGATGCTCAGCGATCGTAAAAGCCACATAAAATACCCTGATTAGGTTTAGAGTTTTGCGCGCAGGGACACGACACATACAACTATTACATTACTCTATTTAACAACAACAAAAACATTCTCATATAGTCAAATGTGCATAAAAGAAAATAGACCCAAAATTTGGTCGATCGAACTCGGTTCACATGACTGAGTTGATCTAGAAATATAATATGCATGCTTAATTTAAACGTGTACAGTAGAAAATTAAATATAATTTAAAAACTTGACAACCATAAAATGGACACATCACTTTATATAAGACACGTTTCAAAATAATTATTTCATAAAAATTATGCAAATGTAGTGCATAAAATAAATCTATATCTCGAAGTGACTTACACTGATCAAAACTCAATAATCCAAGTAGGCCAAAACCAACATCCACATATTTTTAATTTTATAGTTGGATACCTATCCAAAAATAAATCATAAATTTTTGGTTCAAATTCTATATCTAAATATTTTCAATTATCATTTAAAAATTTAATCCAAAATAATTGGGTAAAGGAATACCCAAATCTGACCCAAAAATAGGCCTAAACAGATTTTGGACAGCGACCCAAAGGTGTTGGACCACGACCCAAAGTTGTTGGACCACAACCCAATGGGGTAACCCAGATCGCGGCCCAAGACTGGATAACTAAGACCAAGAACCATGGTTCTTCAAGGTCGATCCGTGGCCCACATACAAGGTTTGATCGCAGACGTTTCATTCCTTGTTGCGAACGTCGTAGCTCTAGTTGATTTGCAAACTTTCAGTCGCAAGCAATCCCGACTCTAGCCGAGACTCCCTATCTCAGCCAGTCATCCAACCGACCAAAGCTGGAAGCTTTGTGTATCTTGGCTGAGCCTTCGCTGAGTTGCTACCTAGCATTCCAACGCCGACGAAGTCCACGCAATGCAATTGCCAGTTTTGTCTGATTGTTCGAATACAACAAAAATCAAAATTGAACACCCAAAAATCCAGAATCAACACTAGAGAAAGAGAGAATTTTAGAAGACAAAAATCAAATTTATACCTCTATAAAAATCAATTTTTTTCCGACCACGGTTAGAACTCTGGTTGATCCATGTTATATCAAGAACAACTCGATTTTTCACCCTTCAACAATGAAATTATAATTTGGATTAAAATTCTAAATTTTCAACCAAAGGATTTGGAATTACAGAGGGAAGAGGTTAGCTTACCACCGCGATTCCCGTCTCCAATTCACGCTTTACAATGCCTAATGAAAAAGAGGCTTTCGACGGTGAAGAGATTGGAAGGTGTTGAGGAGCTCGGTATGACCATTCACCAAGTGAGGAGAATTTTTATGGTAAAGGAGGTGTGGATTCGGGAGGAAAGTCCACTTTGTCTGCAACACTCAAAACGGGGGAAAAACGTTTTCCAAAAAAGTTTTTCCCTTAATTAATAATTTACCATTTTTTTAAAATGGACAAATATTACAATTTAGCTTTCTCGTTTTACCAAATCTCATCACACTTTTGAATGGCAAAACCTTTAAAAATATCAAATCACTCTTTTCAAACTCCAGTTCACATCTTCAGTGATCTACATAACTTTTCTGTTGACTTTGTGCAATTAACTTTCTTTGTCAAACTATTGCCATCGTATAAGCTGTTTGTTGTATTATTTCAGGTCAAAGCAGCTTAGCTTCACCAAATTCATCTCAATGCAATGATGCCCAACATTTTCTTCCATATAGAGCTTCATATGGTGTCATTCCAATAATAGCTTAGTAGCTATTATTATACGCGAATTCCACTAAAGGTAACATTTTGCCTCAATGAACTTGGAATTCTAGCATGCAAATTTGTAACATATCCTTCAATATCTGGATCATTTTTTCAATTTGCCCATTTATTAGTGGGTGGAAAGCTATGCTAAATGTCAATTATGTACCAATAGTCTTATGTAGGCTATTCCAAAAGGCCAATGTAAACCTTGAATCCCAATTTAACACAATGGAAACTGAAATTCCATGTAGCCATACTATTTCTTGAGCATAAAATTCTGCATATTGATTTATAGAATATGTTATCTTTATTGGCAAAAAGTGAACAGTCTTTGGTAACCTATCAATGATCACTCATATTGCATCATACCCCTTTATTATTTCTAGCAAACCAATGGCTTCCATTCAGGTATTAGTAGGGACTGTAATGTTCTTGCCATCCTTTAATTTTCTGCCTTAATTTGCTGAAAAGTTAAACATAACTCCACATACTTAGCTACATTTTCTTTCATAGTAGGCCATCAATAATGTTGTGTAAGATCTCTATACATTTTGGTACTCCTAGTGTAACATCCCATTTCTGTTTATGCATTTTTCGTAAAATTTTGAACATTTTAAAACCCATTTAAAATATACTTAATTGAAAAACATCAAAGTACGTTACAAGGAATAAAAACATTTAACTGTCTTACAGAAATAACACAATTAAATTACGTAAATCCATAATAAACTCTTTATACCATTTAACAACTTTTATTCTTTAGAGTCATAACCCTCGAGGTCGATTGGCTCATGGTAACACAAGCTTGCATCGCATCACACTTCTTCCACGTTCACCTCAATTGGGTCACAATCCATACCTACATCACAAGAGGAATAATGAGCCTATTGCCTAGTAAGGAACAAAATATGAAATGCAAGTATAACCTCTATGACAACTCTATATGCATGAATCTGATATATCCGTAAGCTGGGTGAGAGCAACCTCCTCAGTTTCCGAACCCACCACTTGGATTCGTTTTTATGTGAGAGCAACCATTTCTGTCTCTGAACTCAATAAAAATGAGTTCACTTACATTTACATTTATTAACCTTTTTGGGTGAGAGCAACCTCTTTAGTTTCCGAACTCACCCACCCGTTGAGTATAAGCAACCTCTTCAGTTTTCATACTTACTCAAATGAGTTATTTTATAATTTGGGGTGAAAGCAACCTCTTCAGTTTCTGAACTCACCCACCCATTGAGTAAGAGCAACCTCTTCAGTTTCTGAACTTACCCAAATGGATTGTCCTCTACGTGTGAGCAACCTCTCAAGTTTCTGAACCCACATAGAAAATACCATTTATTATCTTCGTTATTAATCCATGCAATGCATTACTTACAATCCTACTAACATGCCTGTATGAATGTCACACACAACAGTTCATATATCGCAAACAACATTACAAACAGCTAACAAACAATGAATATAATCATGCTTCAATTGTAATTTAACACTAAACATATTTCTACTAACATTTTATTGATTACTCTAACCATGATACTATACGTTTATTCCTTTATCTTTTACGCATATTATTTGACCATATAAGAAACACCAACCTAAGGCAGCAATCAACTTAACATGTATTTAGGACACGTACTATTAAACAATCATGTTATTATTCTAAACTTTCTATATTCATATTGTGCATCCAGACATCCAAATTCGTAGTCTAACATAACTAATAAATTTCCATTTGTTTTTACTTCATGTCAGAGTTATCAATCTAAGCAAAAATATCTATTAACAATTTATCAACAATGAAAAACTAACCTATTTAACTTCCAAATTTATTCCAAAAAAATACTATAATTTAACAGCCAATAACAGGGAAGTTAATCATGAAAACCATTTTATCCATGTGTAAACCTACATCTACACCACTGGTTAACTTCTTATAGACCTTCTCCTATCGTATGTTTACTAGAAAAAGGCCATAATATCAGCAGATTATCCCTAATTATCAACATGCAGAGGACATAAGAACAGCAAGAGTCATTATGGGATACTAACCTATTGATGATAATAAAGAATAATAGTAAAAACTCTACAGAGAGTACCAACATGCAAACCCATTTCTTCCTTCCCACTGTCCATCAACATTTTAATTCATTTTCATCACAACAATTAGCCAACTATCGACAGAAGCAACACAAACAGAGAACTATCATTGAAGCATAACTATTACAGTGAACTCATCAATGAAAGCATGCAGAGATAATCCTTAGCAATAATCCTATCACAGAAGCAAACTCTCCAGAGAAAAAACAATGAAAATAACAGCACATACCACAACAAAAATCACGACAAACATCCTACTCCTGCTATGTAGGTGCTTTCGGACAAAGCACACACATTATTTCTTACATTTCATTGCAGTTTCCTTTTCTAAAACGGGTCAGTGATGCTCCAATCCTTCATTAAGGTTTCCCAGAAGATCATCTCTTCAATATTCTTTTCCATGCTTTTCCCAGAACCCAGACGAAAACAGAGAAGACTTTCCAGTCTATTCTCCATCGTCCCCCCATTATTCTCCATTTAACCTCTTCCAAACACGTTTTCAACCGTTGAGTAGACCCTGAGGAGGTGCGACGTAATGTCTTCCATCGACGCTTCAATGGTCTGCTCGACGGTTATCTGTTTCCAGACAACATCGAGTTGGGCAGTTGATCGGCCGGTCGCTTGCTGACCTTGGCGATCGTCCACCACGATCGACCGCCAGTACCTTTCAACGCAATCATCAATAATTCACAGAAACAATCACACTCCCTTAATATATTACTAACACTAAACCGAACTCCTCAGTTACATTATCCATAATTAATTCAATCACTTCATCCCAAAATCATACTTATCCTAGATGATCATCGACCCAATCACCTTTAACATCTCGATTGATCATATCGCTCCTTAACTTTTGGTTCTCCAATAAGGTATCCAATAGTTGATCACAACCTAATTGATTCTTAAAGAATAGAAATCCCTTAATTCACACATTCAACTCATCACGCCAATGCCATCAAGTAATCATACACTTATTGATAGTAAAATCCAGAGTATTGCATTCCACTATTCAACATCGTTTTTATGATTTCCAAAAATCCTCAATCATTATAACAAAGATTTCGATGCAGGATGTCACGAGTGATTCGGGATATTACACTTGGGCTGCATTGAAAATTTTGAAGAATGTACTTCTACTAATATCTCCCATAATTTCACTATTCCTTCATCAGAAATAGAAAAATCTAATTGATTACTCAGAGTTTGTCCTGACTTAAGGCTTATACACTTGGGATCATTTTCTTCAGACTCCTTAATATTTTTCAATATCGTAAGTACCAATTTTATAGCTGAAAGTATAGCCACCAACTGTGAAGTAATTATCTGTAATTCGAGCTTCAAAACTTCATATTGAAGAACCAGAGGTAATTTTGGACATAAATAGTGCAACATTATTGTCTTTCTTATTAAGGCATTCACCACCACATTTGCTTTTCCCAAATAATATTTTATTTTACAATCATATTTTTTAACAAATTCTAACCACCAAAATTGCCTCATATTCAATTCCTTCTAAGTAAAGATATATTTTAAGCTTTTGTGGCTGGTAAATATTTCATATCGTTGTTCATATAAATAATGTCTCCAAATTTTGAGTATAAACACCACAACTGGAAGCTCTAAATCATGCACTAGATAGTTACATTCATATTCTTTCAATTGCCTAGAGACACAGGCAATAACTTTCCTAGCTTGCATAAGTACACATCTCAGCCCATTCTTTGATGCATCACAATAGATATTGCAATTACTGTCCTCCATTGATAGGGCTAAAATTGGAGTTGTTGGTCATTATGTCAAGGACTGTCCAACGTCATTTGAGAAAATAAGAAAAGTTGCACCAACAGTCTTTTCTCTCATAGAAAATGCTAATAGGATCAATCAATTAAGATGTGAAGAAGAAGCTTATGATCAGGTTAAATATTTAGATAGATCAAAAACTGTATCTTTTGTAATATTTGTTCAAAGTTATGGTATGAGAAGTTCTTATCTTCAATGTTATGGTTGCATAATAAGTATGATAGAGTTGTTTTTTTTTTTTTTTTTTTTCAGAAAATGAGAATGTATAGCATATGAGTTGAGCAAATTTTGAGAACAAAATTTTTATAAGAAGTGGATAATGTAACACTTGGAATTCTATTGTACAATTTGATGTTGGAGGTTAAGATATACAAGGACTTATTTGAATTACTCTTGGATGAATTTGTAGTCAACCGATGTAAAGTAGTAGTCAATCGGTCCAAGACAAGTTCGGTTCTCTACAGAAATGCAAAAGTTTACCAGCATCCGTGTTTATGTGCAAATGTCGGCATGTGAAAAAACCTTCTTTGGAGTGGATGTCTAGAAGGCAAATACGCAATCTAGACTAGGCAACCCATCCATGAGAAGAATGTCTCAGGTAGTATTGCGGTTTACAGAATATGTAGATAGCAGTCATTCACAATTGATTTTTAGCCTTTTCGCAGCAGATATGTAGCATCTACAGATGAGTTGGCATCCATAGCGGATATCCAACATTGGATTTCCTTTGAAAATTAATGGTGTAGTATACCAGAATTCAGGTCGGGCAACCAAGAAGTTCAAAAGTCACTTGTAAATAGAATTAGGTGTCACATTTTAAGGGGGGAGAAGTATGCTGACTAAGCATAAATATTGTTGATGGTTGTGACACCTCAACCTTAAGTGATGACTCATCCCTTACATGTGTTGACATATCAAAAGAGAGTCACCATATTAGGTTAGGAACTCCATATGAGATTTCCATTTGAAGGTTGGAAAACTCACGAAGACCTACTACTCTTTCTCTACTCTTTGCAGGTAAGATAAGTTTTCTTCAGGGTTTAAAGGAATTTTGAGAGTTTGGTTAAGTTTGTTAATTGAAAATAGTGGGTGATATGAAATGAGTGTTGAGAGGTTATGATTGAAATCTGAAATTGAGTTTTGATCTATTTCTATACCTTACAAATGTATGAAAATGTTGGAAAAACATGTTTGTCATCATACATGCAAATAAATCTCTACAATAGGTATCTGCATGCATATATTGTGAAATAGATCAAAACTATGTAGCTTTGGAACTTGGAAGCTAATGGTCATTTTAATGAAGTTTTAAGTCAAAAATATTTTACTATATTATATTAGACATATGAAGGAAAGTATTGACTTTAGAATTGAAGGAATGGGTTATGTATATTGCAAGTTATGAATTTTTAAAGTTGGATAAAAATATGGTAAAGAAGACTGGATATTGGTGTATGTTGGATTGGTTTGAGGTGTTTTATCTTAAGCATGCATAAGGATTTGTCAAAACCAAATTGTTATATTAATATAAACACTATTGGATAAGTTTGAGTTTTGGAATTAAGGAATTTAGCTATGTATATTAAAGGCTATACATGACTTAAGCTACAAGTGTATGAATGAATACTGCTATGGAGTTTAAAATGTTTTAGGTTTTTTAGTTCAATGATATAATTTCAAAAGTTGCAGAATTTCAAAAGTTGTAGGAAATTGTGCTAAGATTTCAAGGTAAGTAATGATTGCATGTATTTGGCCCTGATGCGAAAAGTAAATCCTTGACTACAATTATCCGCTGCGGAAAAAAATTTAAATTTTTAACAAAAAAACATGACAATGATGTTTGCCTCCTTTATTTCCCATAATTTTGTATTTTATTTGTTAGAGAAAATTATTTAGGGTTTGTCTTGTCACTGATTTCATAGTTTAATGTTTTTTTTGTTAATTACCTTATAATATATAATAAATTATATATATTAAACATATTAAATCAATCTACTTAAATACTCGGTTCTGAAAAATTCGAAAGTTAACCAAATTTCAACCCAAGGAAATTCTCATTCACCGGAATAAACTCTTTGATTTATTTCCCACTCGGTGACAGCCAAAGTCAATGATTTGACCATTTGATCGAAAATTCACTTGTGACCGCTACGTGACAAAACAGGTCAACTTTAAATACCTTGACCGCATTTTAAGCGAACAAATTGATACGTGAAATTTATTATTACAAAAATAGCGATCTTTACACGTATGAGACATGTTTTTTTAACAAATAACGTAACTTCAAAAATTGCTTAATAATACCTCATAGTTCAAGATTTTTTTTGTTAGCAAAATTAATTTAAAGTTTGATTTATCATTAGTTCTTTTTTTTTTCTGTTAAATACCCAAATTTATTTTCAAAATTTTATCAAATTTTGCTTTTAGAATTAAAAATATAAATTCAGTCATTTGGAATAAAGTTTTCTGAGAAACTAAGAATAGTTCATCAATTGGAGTATCGACCAAAGAACAAGACTTCATGACCTATTAAGCGACGTACAATTTTGATATCACAACCACACTCGAAGAGGGTTTATTTCCAAAGAAACTAAATTGTTTGGAAATTCAGATATTTAAGTAGTAGAGAAGATAATTACATGGGGTGAAGAAAGAATTGAGAGAATGACTTAAAAACAAAGCATTAATAATGCTTCCTTATCTCACGCTAGCTTTCAAGAACATTAAGAACGTTCATACATGAACACAAAAAGACAAAGTCATAATACATTTATACCTAAACGGCCACAAATATCAGATGAGATTGAGGAAAATAAAAGACGACAATATCCATAACATGGTGTTTGTAATTCCAAAGACAGCCCTCAAGCCTGCAAAATGTTTCTTGAGAGATTCCAGGCTGATCTTTATCTATTATATGCTAGCCCACCAACTGCTCTCTATCGCTTGCCTGCTTTATCCCAAGATCAATAATGGCGCCATTGGTATATTCCAGACTAAGTTAAGAAGACTAGCACAAAGAGGATGATGAACAAAACAATTAAAAACAAAATCATCATTATCTGCCCCTTAATCCCGGCTTTCTTCATGACCACAGCTACTTTTTTCTGCAAATCGAATAGCAGTAGCAAAAAATAAATACATCTCATTTCAGAATGAAACGAGTTACTGAATATTTTAGCATTCCTTCGCAACGACATGTTACTCACCTGAACAAAATCAAGGCGATTTGATGTACCATCCATTTCTGTTCCTAGTTCATCGATGATTTTCTCCTGAAATGCACAAATTTTTTATAAATAGTTGTATCAGCAGCAGCAGCCACAAGTTTCCATACAATTAGTAATGGAAAGTTTTTACCTGCCCAAGGAGTTCATCATGTATTGTAAGTCCAACTCCTCCAATTCTTTCCACGCTAGCACTGAGCTCATCCAACTCTTCATCTTGTTGCCTATGTCCAATGATCATTTAAAATCACTTGCTGTGAGAAGAAAATAAAAATGAAGAACATCTTTTCGATGAAGCTTTATCGAAATCCCAGCAAGGTTTTAAAATACAGAGAGCCATGAATGAGTAGTCCATAAATGGGGAAGGATTCCCCCTTTTTTGTTCATTTCTCTATCTCAATTACTAATTTTCTATGAGAAGTTATTTATTCAAAATGATTAAGGCAGTCCTATCCACTATACAAAAGTGAAAAGAAAAGCTAGTTACTGAACTTTGAACTTTTTATCTCTATAATTCTGTCTAGTAATAATTATAGTTAGACAGAATCAATTTACACATGATTAATATGTATGAAATGAGAATTATAAAAACAACATACCTTATGAGAAGCAACTGTCGATCTGATTCCGAAGCTATAAAATCATCATTATCTTGGTCGTTGTATTGATTTGACCTATCTCTTTCACTAGTTCGAGGCAACCTTAACAGTTCTCGACGCATCCCCTTCATATTCATTGTGGTAGTGGTAATGCCATCGCGCTCCTTACCAGCTTTCACAACCTTTTTCACAGAGCCAACCTAGAGTAGCATAATCATTCAGCAGATTCTAACTGCCAACAATTATCTGTCCAATATGATGACTGGAAAAAGAACCAAAAAAGTAGCCTATAATTGTTTTTTGAAGGTCAACCATATGAGACAAATTTGATACTTTTTCATGAACAAAAATGTTTTTAGCTTGTCTTTGAAAAAAAAAGCAGACTCATCCATTCAGTTATTTCAAATGACTAAAAACCATAGAAAAGGAAAATTTCATCATAGTTCAAACTCGTCAGGAATTGGAAAGTGGAGTTACTTGATACCTGAGCACGAGCTGTGCTAGTCCATGTCCTTCGCTTTTTAAGCTCTACTTCATCAATGCCATACCAAGCTGGATCTCTGGCTGCAACAGTTATAGCCTTGTCTAATTCATCCACCTTCCTATCAAGAAAGCAGGCTTTCAGCACTATCATTCAGCGAAATATTTTTTTTTGTCAAAAGTAAACAAAATAACAAAATAAAGCTGTGCAGGTCAAGTAAGACGAGACTACATTTACACAAATAAAAGTGTATAGGTATATGAGAATGTTTCTCTTGGATAACTCCGGATGTCTAGGCCAATATGTACGCACTGTGACTAATCCCACAAACTTATGTGTCATGTCCTTAAATATTTCTCTAAATGAGATAAGTCATTAAATTTACTATCAAACAACATAACTTCAAAAATTTTGAGTTCGCACCTAAGATCTTTAAACAAGGAAGCACTAACACTTTAAATAGGCTACACTGTCAGAGTTGGACACTGATAGGAACCCTGATAATATTCAATACGAAAGCAAAAAATTACATGAACCAATGTAGAGCTTTCGAGAGGCTCAGCTCTCTCCCCAATATGCTTCCTAATTTACACAAAATAAAGTTGTGCAGGTCATGTAAGATGAGGCTCCATTTACACAAATGAAAGTGTATAGGTATATGAGAATGTTTCTCTTGGATAACTCCGGATGTTTAGGCCAATATGTACAAACTTTGACTAATCCCACAAACTTATGTGGCATGTCCTTAAAAATTTCTCTAAATGAGATAAGGTATTAAATTTTACTATCAAACAACATATCTTCAAAAATTTTGAGTTCAACCAGATTTGCACCTAAGACATTTAAACTAGGAAGCACTAACTCTTGAAGTAGGCTATACTGTCAGAGTTGGATGCTAATAGGAACCTTGATAATATTAATGCGAAAGCAGAAAGTTACATAGACCAATGCTCTTTATCTCTCCTTCTTGCAAATGTTAACCACATATGAGGCTTATCAGACACACGTCATACACAAACATGCTTAGAATGCTCACTGACATGTATCCAACGTATCAAGTGTCATATTTTTTTATTCCTCGACACTTAGGATGATTTTTCTGATTTTAGAAGATGATTTTTGTTGCCATAAAAAATAGATGGCTCATGGTGATGAAATTGGAAAAAATGAGGAAAAGAAAGATGACACAGACTTATTGTCAACTGTAGTCTTTTCTTAAGAAATTGAAGAGAGGAATACAATTACAGTGTTTGTTTTGTCATATCAAACATATTTTAGATTTATATATTTGAATTATTTGTTTTAGTTGTTACTTATTTATTTAGATCATTACAAAGAATGATGAATGCTTATAATTCAATTTGTTAAATATACAGGTATACATGTATATTGTAAAAAAGAAATATTTACTGTTACACATATCCCTATATTGGCATTATAATCAAACGTTATACTGTAATTTCAGTGTCGCGTAGCTTGGCCGAGTAAGTGCCAGTTCTTAGGTACCAAAATTTGACATCACTGGAAAGTAGGATTGATGTCTCAAAACTGTTGTCATTGTTAAGCTGCCTGGGCCAGAAAATCATTCTAACATATACCAATATATAGATCAACCTTAAGTGTGTTTTATTAGTCCTGGGTGATTCAGATTTTCCAGACATGTTTCTCTGTTTGGATAGGCAACCATCTTAAGAGCTTTTTGTGCCTACTGATACAAGTGGTGGTCTTGAGAAATTGATTAAAATTTCTTCAATGGTTAATGTGTAAAAAAAATTGCACGACAAAGTACATGTAATTCTTGATTTAGAGCAAACCACTCCAAATCTTGCGTGCCATTTTCTCTACACTGATGTGTCTATTTTTTCTGAATTTCTCACAGTAAGAATTCACAATCAGCTACTAACAATCCATTGGCAAAACCAGAGATTGAAAGATATATGGGTTACCTGCCATTCGACGCTTTCACAACTAGCAAGCAGCTCATTTGTGAGATCCACTCTATCTCCTGTATCAGAAATACGCTCCCATTGAGGAAAAGTTGATTGCAACTTGTCAATCTAAAAAAGAAAAAAAAACAGATATTAGAAGGAATTAAAAAATTATGTACTGATTTCCCAGCAAATTTATTGCCATCGCTTGAATACATCGACAGCTGGATTCTTAACACATATATCAACACCTACAACATTTAACAATCAAAGCAAATCCTAATGGCGGGAAAAAATGAAGATGAAAATTTCTGAACTCCAAAAATAATTAGATAGCATGAAGGGTCAAATCTCATGAAAATTAAAAAAAAAAAAAGAAAGAAGGTCCATTCTAATTTGATTGAAAAACTTTAAAAAAGCTTTATTTCTAAGGCTTCAAAAGCACAAAACGAACTTACAGATTCTTGGATTTCATCCTTAACAACGTAGAATGGATCTTGAGCTGAAGTCATCTTGAACTTCTATAAATAGAACTGCATCATATGGACAAGCAGAGACAAATATTCAACATTGAAATTACATCAACCGCACTTCATACTAATAACTGAGCCCCAGTAAATAATTCATCACCAAAAACAATCTTGATTCTACTTACTCGATGGCGATGATAATCAGAGGACAGGCATTGATATAACATAAAATTGAGAGAATACAACTCGCTAACATTGCCAAATTCAGAAAAATTACATAGATCTAAAATGATTAGCAAGTCTTCCCGTATAATTTTTTCCAGAGAGAAAGAGAAGAACCTCCAAAGAAGTATGGCTCGGAAGCCGAAGATCGCAAGAGTGCACCACGGCGATCCGTTACGCGGTTGAAGCAGGGGGAGAAGAAGACAATCCCGAATACCGAAACAAGGGCTTTGATGACTTCCGATGAGCCCATATTATTTTGATTTACTTGTAATTATTTAATTTTCTCTGATAAAATAATATACAAAATAGGATTCTACATTATATTAATTTAACTCTTATAATTTTAAAAATTTTCATTTTTATTTTAACAAAAAATACAATGAGAAAGATTTTAGTGAGTTTGGTAAATTAAAATTATTTAGTTAAATTTAATTTTGAAAAATTAATAAAAAAACCCTAAACTATTGGATCAACAATAAGCTAAATCTTAAAATAATTTCGTGAACAACTAAAATCTCAAACTATGAAAAATGAAGAAGACGAATCTCGAAGTCACATTTCCCATAAAAAAAAAAATAGTCAAGACAAATACCGCAATCACGTTTGTCACATGGATGTCAAAGGATCATCCAACGAACTTCTAAGGATCAACCTTGGATGCCTTTTAATGACAAGAGACTTCTACGAGGAGGGGTGTCCAAGGATCAACCTTGGGCTCGTCGTAAGGCTGAGGGATGTCTATGTGATGTGCCATAGATTCTCTCTATCTATAGTTAGCATGAAGATTCATTAACGATATTTTAAGTATTTATTTTGTTAGGTGTTCAAAGAGTAAAAAGGATGAATTACATTCATCAAACATCCAAATATATGTTGGAATCATTCAATATTAAACATAAAAGAAAAATCAAATATAACTTTAGAGGAAGTGTTGGACAATCCAAAACTGCCAACAATCTGACCCCCGAGCAATGTTAGGATTATGTGGTTGTCTCAAAGTCTTATATTAAAATGTATGTTTCATAAAGATTATAGCTGACATCTCAAGTTTTCTAGAATGGAGTGTTGCGTTAAATTTAGAGTTTGTTTACTATCCTAAAAGCTTCTTGAATAGAGAGTTATTTTTGCTTGAAAGCCAACTTCTCTCACAACCCGGTTTTGAAAATCGTGTGACATTTAAAACTTTTCTTTCGTAAAACTATCAGAGTATTTTTTCTTTGTAAAACCCGATCGTTAAAACACTTTACTTTCACTTTTATCAGTTTGCTTTCCTTTCAGAAGTAATAATATTCTTTGTATGAAATGAAGTGGAATAAAACAAAACAGTAAAGAATAGTAAATAATTTATAAAACTTTTTTTCAAATACTTTCCATTTAACTCTTTAGCCCAGCTAGCCACAAGATCCACCCCTGCAAATTTTTCATCAACTGTCTTTAACCTATTCATCCGTTGCTCGTACGTACCTACATCACAAGACCTAAACTAATGAGCCTAACGCTCAGTAAGTGATAAAATGAAATGTAGATAATATGCATGATCATACAATGCAATTATAGCCAAGAGTGGAATACACCATAGGGCCATGAGGAAGAACCGGTTACTCCACAAAGGAGACATATAAATCATCATGGGTCTTCCTCATGCCGGTATTCGCCCTTTTGTTCTGAGAACGTTGGGGATTTCAGAACAGGAGACAATGAACCCTGGATCTCATGTCACTAACCTATTTTCTCTCTAATCCATCCATCATGGACCTATATGAACAATGGGAAGTCATTGTTTTCCCGAACCCCCACACGCCTATTTACATAGATTTATTATGTCATACAATATTAATCTCAATTTTGTTGGGAAATTAATAAAATAATCACTGAATTATGGGATCAGTAACAAGACAAATACTAAATAATTTTTACGTGAAGTCATACAATCTTATATGATAAATGTCTAATAAACATATCATTAAAAGAACCCAAATCTAGTAAACACACAACATACAATCCTAATTCTTGTGATGTAGGGTCCGAAGACCAAAACACAGTAAGTATCAACTTACCTTGTTTCCATAATGTGTTTCTGTTTCTTCTCTCTTCTCCGTACCTTCAAAAACATTTAAATCACGTCTTATTAATCTTACTTCTACAACTTAACACTTTCACTATCTGAACATGGACAAGGAAATAGCAAACCTCACAATGTTGCTCATTCCATCAATGTGACAGGATAAAGTAACTTTATAAAACCGAATAGCATAAGACCATATTTCCAGCAGAATAGAGAACCATTTAATGCCTATTTTAACATAAAATTACCAAGTGAATACTTTATAAAGTCGTCTTCATATATCCTTACGCATTCAAGACTTATAGCCAATAATGACGTACAGTACATTATTCATTTAATCATCCGTCTTTGCACAAACAGTTATTTCATAACCACATATAGCAGTAATCAACGTTACCCAAAATAACAATAATTTGGCACATGCTATCACCAACATGTTCATGCTTCTAGGAAGAACTAATGCAAGACAGTCTATACAACAATAGTTAACTGTGTACATCCACAACCAACTGAGAAACAATAATTAATCCCAACAAAACCAATGATTTTGGACAAACTATACGTAAACTAAACAATCCAAACTTATCAACAATTCATTCTTAGCAGTAAGAAAACAAACTCCCCAACCAACAAGTATCATTTCTGCCACATCAATCAAAGTAACAGAGCATTTAGGCACTTTCAACCAAGTATCAGACCTTCGAAATTATCCCACAAGCAATCAGAAAAGCTACAAAGGAACTGTAACGACCCAAATTTTCATACATTTAAAAATGCGTAAAAATTTTGAGAAAACGTATCAGAGTGCAATCTGGGCCGTTAGAAACACTTAAAACATTTCAGAATTTAAATACATTTGCGGAAGCGTTAATTAAATTGTTTAAGAAAGAACTAAGAAATTGAAATACAATTAAATACGCTTTAACTACACTTAACAAAAATACATTAATCATTTAAATTACAATTTAAGAAAAGAAACATTTATTTAAGTTACTTCTCATAGCCGAGCCAACAATGCTCGCACGTGTAAATTCCTCACCAACTGCTTCGAGTCCAACACTATTTTCTTCTACAGATACCTACACCACGAATAAACTGTAAGCCTAAAAAGGCTTAGTAAGGAAAAGGGTTAACAATCAAAATAATAGAATTTAAATTAACTAGACATGCTTGATATTGGTTACTTTAAGTGCTAGTTATTTGAACGTGCTTAAATTAGTCAATTAATGGGACTAAGTTGCTTAAACGTGCTTCAATTCATTAATAAAAGACTTAGTGAAACAGAGCAACCAAACTAATACTACGAGTAGAGTTACCAACAAAGAAAACAACAATATCAGCAAAGCAACACAACATGCTTGAGAGGTTAATAGCCTAATGTATTACGTGCTTATATTAATTAATTTGTTTAGATTAACGAAATTGATTTGAATGGAACGATTAATAAAACATGTTTTTATACGAAAGAAACAGCAGCGAGTAGTATCAACTAAGGCAGCAAAACATGCTTCTAATCATCCAAAAATAACAGCGAATTATGTCCAATTAAAAACAGCAGAACATACTTTTTAAACACCTAAAAACAGCAGCGAATTTAACTAAAAACAGTAGCGAATTCACGAGAATAGAATAGCGAAACGTTCATTTTTAACAACTAAATCACAGCAACAAATTATCGGAACAGAATGATTAAACATGCTCCTGAATAGCAAAGAAAACAGCAGCATAACGGCAGTGGAACAACAGAGAAAATGGCAAAACGAAACAGCCAATACGTGCGTTTTAACGACTAAATTACAGCAGAGAAGATGTCAAAACAGAACAGCCTATACGTGCGTTTTAACAGCTAAATTACAACAACGAAACATTGAAATAAAATGACGAAATCATGATATTTACTAGATAATAAATTGCAGCAAGAATGATGAAACTGAACCACAAAATCATGCTTTTAATAGCAAAGCACAAAACGAACAATATCACGGAGAACCAATCTAACAATTATCACAGAGAATCAAGCTAACATCAAGCTAACGATCATCATAGAGAATTAAGCTAACACTTATCACAGAAAATCAAACTAACAGCATATAAAACACAAACTCTACCATCTTCACTGAGCAGAACATACCAAGAACCAAAACAATCAACGACAACATCAAGCAACCATAATTTGACGCACGCACACATAGTAGTGGGTAGGGCTTAGACGGCCAAACACACCCAATCCTTACCATCCAGATGAAAACCAATCGCAACTCCCCTCCCTTCTCCAATTCTTCTCTGCCACTTTCCTTCAGATTGTCCCTCGGCAGAAACCCAACAAAACAGAACAGAACATCAACTAGATTTCATCAACACAGACTGACTCAAAGAACAGAGAAATCTATACCTACAGACATCTCACGGCTACTGGCAGAAAACACCTGAGAGCAAAATCTGCTCAACCTTCATTTCCATCCCCCGCAAGACTCTAATTCTCGCTGAATAAATACACGGAAGGAAGTTTGAAATGCAAACCAATCTATCCCACGAAATTAGCCTCAACCTGATTTTTCAGCAATCACCGCATTCCACGCCACATCCAGCTTTCTTCCAAACTACCATATACGAATCACTAACACAGAACGGATGAACCAAACTTGCGAGCTGGACTGGACCAGCGAAGCAGCCCAGTTGGACGGAAGCCCAGTCCAGCCACGTCGATCACTGAACGCTCCCTGCCAACGCGAAGTCGACGCTCCAACCCCTGCCAACTCCAACGCCGATCATGGCCCGAATGTTCGACCATCAGAACAGACGAGGGAAATGAAGAAATCGACCGGATTTACCTCAGCCGTCGCCGGAAACCAAAACCCGCAGGAGCTCCAAATTTGCCGACCCTTGCCCTAGCTTCGCACCGTTGCTCGCCGTTCGCCGGACCAACAGCTCGCCAGCCACCGCATCACCGTCGCCGTCATCGGAACCCGTTCGTCGTTTCGTTCGTCGCCTGCTCCGAGCGCTCCGTCGATCTCCCATCGCCTCTTCTCTTTCTCGCTCTCGAGTTCGTAACACAACATTCTTTCTTTAATTTAATTTCTTAAATTAAATTACAAATTTTATTTAAAATCTCATTTTTAATTTAATTATCTTTATTTATTTATTATATATTTTAATTACAATAAAATTTCATTTAATCTCAATAAATGAAATTCTTACGAATACGTCATTCGTAATATCCTAATAATTGTAATTACCCAATTAAAAATATCGGGGTGTTACAGAAACACTCTATATCCACATAGCATAATTTTAACCTTCATAATAGACATCTCCAATAACTCAATACACAACATAATTCATAAGACCAGGAGGAATCTCTTTACCTGACAACCGGATCCTTTTACCTCCATAACACTTGGCCTTTCCATTCAACTGCCCATCACCAAAGCACCCGAGAGGAAGCCTCCACTCCCTCACAATTCCTTACGTGACTCATACGCGACTCACAGCTCCAAAGCATCACAATCCCACTTCTCCTCTGTCATAGGAGCTTTGTCTTTATTCTCCGCTACCAAGCCTCTTTACTCAGCAATCGGACACATCACCCACACGTGGAAAGTCCTTAGCATTCACCAAAGGTTTACGTGGAGATTGCCAGAGAAGTGGTGGAAGAGAACCAGCTCTGGTTCGATCCAACGCACGCACGCACGATTCACGGCTCACCATCCCCTGCCATCGCCAATTTGCTCCCTGAATCATTCGTTTCAGAGCGAGATACTAAAAAATTAACCATTGAATCACTTACCTTGGACACCCACAAAGAGAAATGTAGCCTCTCGGTTTGCTTGCTCTTGGACATTCCAAGCCCTAGCTCGCTGCATCACGCCGGAAGTCGGACGTTGTGCACGCTGCGAGGGAGCCCAGCTCATTGCCGTCATCCCTGTTCTCCTGTCGACACCCAAGCTCCGATGCCCAATTCTCCCTCATCGCGTCGCTCTCATTCTCTCTGTTCCCTCTCTGTCTCTCTCGCTCTGTTTCTCTCCCAAAAGGCCGAAGGCCATTTAGCTTAAATGCAAACCGGTTCAGGAGGAACCGGTTCACTCCTACATTAAATTCTTCTTTTCAATTTATATCATTTATTTAATTAATTTACTTAATCCCTCATTTAATCCTTTCTCATACATTTTAATCTCACTTATTATTTTCTTCATTTGTAATTAAAGCCGAATTACCCAAATATTTCGGACTGAGCCGACGATTCCTCCCCTCTTTCTTCATTCTATTTTTCATTTGATTTAAATTATTTCCTTTAATTTAAATCCCTCATAAAATCTTCAAATCCCACTTTATTTGTTTTCTTTATTTTTAATTACAACCGAAGTCCCAATTCTTTTGAACCAAGTCAAAGCAAAACCGGTTCAGTCCATATCTAACAATTACGTTGTTAGTAATATCCCGATAATTTAGTCGACTAATTCGAGAATCCCCAATCATTTTCCAATTTATTATTTTTAAATTCCGCTATAAAAATCGGGATATTACAGAAGTTGAAGACAACCAACTTGAAAAGAGGACTTCAAAGTGGATCATGGTTGCTCAATTGCTGATTTCAAGGCTTAAAAAATATTTATGTTTTATGTTTTGATTAAATTATGTTAAGTTGTATTTGGTTTAAGGACAAATGTAGTCACTCGGCAATAGCTTATTCTAGCCAAACATGTGTCTTTGTGAGGGCATTTTGGTAAGTTGTTTTTAGGAAGCTTGTCTTAATTTTGTGGGGTATTTAAATTCTCTTTAAGGTCTGCCCTAGTAGACGATTTTCAGCAAAAAGAACATAATTTGAAGTGTGGAGTTTCCCTCCCTTTCGGCCAATTCTCATTTGGTGGTGTTGTCTAATTGAGTTTTGCATGAAAAATTGGTTTCGTCTTGTTTTGTGAGTTTTAGGTGATTCCTCTTATTGCTATATTTTTTTTTCCACCTCCTTCCATAGAGGTAGACATCCCTAGCAAAAGTGTAGAAAACTTATGAAGAACCAAGTTGGAGTGCTTCCACCATTGGAGGCCATAGAAGTCAATAAGCACGGTTTAAGTGCCTATTCGGACCAACTTGCACCTTTGTCCATAACTTTCTCTTAGGAAAAAATTTATGTGCTATTTTTGGAGGGCTTCTTTTTCATTGAAGATTGAAGAGTGGTCCAAATTTCATGTCATTTGGATGCATATTGAGCGAGTTATAATTTCTGCTATTTCGGTCTAATTCTTTCCTTAATAGGTGCCAATTGTGAGAGATTTCCACCTTTCCCCTATCGGTGGTGCATCACCATGTTGGCCGTTGAATGACGAGATAGATGTCTTGCAATGAGAATGGACATCTAGGATAGGAGGAAGGGTGCTGGCAGACAAAGGTTTGTGCCCATTAGATGAAAGGATAGATGTCTTGCAATGAGGATGGAGGTTGGACATCCTCCAAAGGCACTGGTAGACGAAGGTTTCTGCCTGTTTGATGAAAGGATAGATGTCATACAATGAGAATGGATGACCTTGATGGAGGATAGACATCCTCCAAAGGCGTTGGCGGATGAAGGTTTCTGCTAATTGGATAAAGGAACAGATGTCCTTCAATGTAGATGGGTGCTAGGATGGAGGATGGACATCTTCCAAAGGAATTGGCAGATAAAGGTTTCTGCTTATTGGATGAAGGGATGAATGTCCTTCAATGTGGATGGATGGCTAGGATGGAGGATGGACATCCTCCAAAGGAGCTGGCAAACGAAGATTTCTAACTGTTGGATGGATGGACAAACGTTCTTTAATGTGAATGGATGACCAGGATGGAAGATGGACATCCTCCAAAGGCGATGGTGAACGTTATGTTGAAAGAGGGTCATATGCAAAGAACACGCTATTTGAAATGGCAGCAGAGTCATAGACAAAGGTTGTTGCTCATTGGATGAAGGATTCAGACATTGGGGACGTCCGTTGCTAGAAATGGATGTTCAGGATGAGATTATTGAAAGACAACGTCGTTTAGCATTGAGGGACGTCTGGGAATGCTATAGGATATCCATTAATGTTGAATGATGAGATCATTTAGTATTGAGAGACGTCTGTAAACTTGTGATAGACATCCCTCAATGCCATGGATATCCCTCAATACTAAACGATGACCTTCACTCAACGTCCATGACATTGAGGGATATCCATTGTAAGTTGAGGGACGTCCCTCAATACTAAACGACAACGTGTAGCAACCTTCAACTCCATCTATATAAGTGGAAATGACATCCTCTATGAGAGCAAGCAGTAACCCTAAATTCCTGAACAACATCCAAGAGCAAAAGAAATTGAAGTGTTTGAGTATTGCATGTCAAATGGCATCAAGGAGTGTTCAATCATGAAGCTGTTATAGATGTGCATTCAATCTCAGCATCTGTAACCCCCATAATTTCTTACCATAATATGTGAGTGGTTTGAAATAATTTTATTTTCTTTCCCAATCGGATGTTCAAAACTTCTTAAAAATGCGTACGTTTATTTCATGAAAACCACAGTTGTCCAAAACGACACCGTTTTGCATGTGAATTTCATCTTTCTGTGGATTTGTATGCTCCCGCGAATACCTTTCTGAGTCTTCTTCCTAAATTATGATGTCGTTCACCCTATTTACTTATTCCTCCTTAGTGTCTTACAATATTTCTCCGCGCCTTCTCTTAAATCCACTAACATGCACATCGCCTTAACCACAGGCAACAATCTCCTTCAAATGAACTTTCCTCCTTTAATAATTCCAATATTTTTATACTTGTTGGCGGTCCTTCACCAATATCTTTCCCATCAATTCTCCTCTTCTCTGGCTTGATCCATTAATTATTTCTCCTCTCCAAATGAGGAAGAATATCAGAATGTTACAATAGGTTCATCGACTTGGTCATCTTTTGATGTTTTTTGATCCCACACTTAATGCCCTTTCTAATAAAAAGAAATGTTGATAGATGTAAGCCGATGTTATGCAGTAGGAGTTGTAGAAATGTAGACGTCTACGGAAGGAAAAGCGTCCGAAATGGTGACATGGCAACTGATGAATGGTCGATTTACACTTAAGAAAGTGAATATTCACTATGAATATTCTTAGTAGATGCAAATGCAGCTACTACGGAAGCGTAGGCTACCACTACAGAAAATTATCATTTTTAAACTACTTTTGGGTGATGAATGTGATGAATGAAGTTCGCAAGGGATGAGGCCACATCATTCAAAGGTTAACGAAGGACTCCTATCTGCGTTTTAGCCGTGAGAATATTAGCACGAAAAGGATAAAACAGTTAGAATTAGAAAAGTTTCAAAAATGATTACGACCTTTTGAGAAGTGGGAACTATCATTAGTAAATAAAAGGTAGCGACTCCTTGGATGAAAAGGAATGATTTGTAGAATAACTAAGGGTGAATATGGATATGATGTTTATGGAGAAACAATGACCCTTGACTTCAAAGGGTATCAAAGGATAACTTTTCATTTGATAGAGATATGTCGGGAGTTTTCTAATATTTATATATTAAGTCTCTCAGGCTATAAAATACTAGGTACCAGAGTTTAAGTGAAAATAAAACACACGAGGGGAGGAGTTCTCATACAAGTGACTGAGGAGTCCACAAACCAAGAAGAATAAAAAGGAAGTGTTGGCTGGAGATAGTCACACAAGAGGAAACCCATAAGGAGACTAGTTTGCTCTAGTGAAGGAGGAATCCACGAATGAGGAAAGATAAGTTGATTCATGGTATTAAAGAACATGGTAAAAAAATGTTGCATATGTTTGGCCCTTCGGGAACTGCACTACAGAATGCTAAGTTTAAGTTAGAAAACATGTTATATAGTTTCTATTACACAATGAAATGCATGACTTGAGGATGATAAATGTTATATAGGTTCTGTTATAAGATGAAACGCATTCCTTGAGGATATACTAAATGATTTATAGTTCTATTATATGATGAAATGCTATTCTTGAGGATATTAGATGTTATATAGTTTCTATGAATTGCATGATTTAAGGATATAGTAGGCATTGTATAGATTCTGTTATGTAGTGACATGTTTAGGATTGAGTGTATACAGACTTATTTTAGATTGTGTTAATGATAGTTATATTCTATTAGATGATGCTATGATTTGAAGATTAGAGGATCTGATAGTTTGATGATGTTTAGGATTGCATGTAGGTTGCATTATTTCATGCATCATGTTTTCAAAAAGTTATGAGAATGTTTTCTCATGCATAAGTTTTTTAGCTAACAAAGATAAAGAACATTATGAAGACACGTTAATCAGCTTTGGCAATTCAATATCAATGACACCTTTGGGTGCTTGATGGCCCTAATGAAATTGAACAACTTTGACATTGTGTCCCATTGTTAGAACTAAAAATCCCCAACTTTGGTGATGCAGTACCAATGTTAGCTTTGGGTGCTTGATGACCCCAATGGATAAGTATTAGCTTTGGTATCATGTCTCAATGTCAAAACAAAACGAGAAACATAACAGAAGAAAAGAAAGAACAAGACTTTATGATATTTTTATAAAAGTTGCATTATCATGTTTCATTTACATTTCTTACTAAGCACTAAGCTTATAGATGAATTTTGTGATGTAGGTAACATGATTGATAATGACTTAGGGATCAAAGAATAAGACGAAAGAGGCAGTTGAAGGAGTATCTCCATAACAAAGAAGGCTTGACATTGTTACAACAAAGGTTATGTAAAGAGAAAAGAAATCTATCATGTATTATGTAAGAATGAGATTTTATAGAAAGTAGTTTAATTTCATGTTTAATGATGAGGTTTATTTTATGATTCAACGAGAAAAGTCTTCCGTTATGCAAATGTTTTCAAAGTAAGAGATCACAGTTTTAGAAGATTAAAATATGTGATTTCTTTTAGAAGGTTTTAAAGTAAGAGTTTTCAAGTGACGATCAGATTTAAGAAAGAATAATTAAAAAAAAAAGGATTAGAAAAATGAGGTTGTTACACCTATTGTGTCCTCAAATCAAAAAGAAGTTTGCCAACCTACAACATGTGGCTCAAAATTGGTATCTAACATTTACAGAAGTTGGTCAGTTTGGGGCAGTGACGATAATGAACAACACGTAGTCGATTTGAACAGATGTACCTATAATTATTACCAGTGGGAGCTGACTGAAATCTCGTGTTTTCATGTCATCTCGTGTAGGCATTTTATGAGGATTTCAGTTGAGGTTTATGTTCATGTATGGTATTATCGATAAACATATATGAGAAAGTACTCTCACTTTGTCAAACACATTAGTGGCCAACACATGTAGCCTAAAAAAGACCAGGATCCAATTCTGCCACTGCGAATTAAGAGACGCCTAGGGAGGCCTCGAAAGCAAAGAGTGAGGTGCTGATGAGCCCCATAGCTAGATAGTTTTGAGCAGGAGAAATGTCCCTATGACGTATAGTTGACGTCTTAGTGTGGACCACAATGCTCGCACTTGTCAAAGTGAAGGCTCAGCCACTAGCAAGGCAAGTGGCAGCAGCAAAGCTAGAGCCTCGCTAGTGGCAGAAGAGACAGTGGCAGATGAGGAAGCTTAGAAGAGACATTTATGAGTTTTACCATTGCTGCTGGGAAGTAAGTGAGTACATTGTTATGCTTTTAAACATTATTCTAACTATGTGTGTTTTTTATGACACAGTATTGCATTTGTTATGCAAGAGTCTGCCACACTAGGTCCACATCATTAACTATGTGGCTTAATGATACTATTTTATTATTTAGTAACTTAATTATATTTACCTATTAATTGTACTTAATTGTACTCAATAATACTGCTGTCTTATTTGTATTAGCATGAAGACAAACCCAAGTTGGCTAACTGGTTGTGTGGTGATTCTTGTAACTTTATATGTTCTGGCATGTTCGTTGTATGAACATACAAGGATTGAATA
Organism: Begonia loranthoides; assembly: GCA_022433065.1. Classification (NCBI taxonomy): domain Eukaryota; kingdom Viridiplantae; phylum Streptophyta; class Magnoliopsida; order Cucurbitales; family Begoniaceae; genus Begonia; species Begonia loranthoides. The sequence goes on along the minus strand of CM039470.1, from coordinate 21,834,157 downwards.
TGGACATTCGAGGAAGCCCCTTTGGCGTCCACACAGTAAACAAGCAAGAACATATAAAGTTACTAGATCACCACACTTCCAATTAGCCAACTTAGGTTTCTCTTGATGGTGATTTAAGACAAATGATTATGCATTATATTTAATAGTTGGGGATTGTATTTAATAAATTAGTGAATAAACAATTAACTTATTCAATATCTAATTGATATCATCTTTTCATATGAAGTCTTTTTGTGAGTCTTTTAATGAATATAATGGATGGATGTAAGTTTTGGATAGTTCTATATGGATGTTGATGATTGCAATGGATGTGGGAACATCTATAAACAGATACTATTATGTCAAAAATTTTGAAATAAAGTGACATGAAATCGTAAGTCATAGTTATGAATTAACTTTAAAATTATGTCATTTGATGGAAGCAATGGAAAACTATATGAATTCAATGTTAACAATTAACCTGAAAAGAGAGAGAGGAGAGTTTAAATTTTTTCAGTAACAGATAGGTCGTCTTTCTGCAGCATGCCTGTACATGAAGTAGTTGTAGGCAAGAACTTACTTTATACTGAGGAAGGCAAGTATCCACTACAAAAATTACCCTTTCCATAATGACAAATACCCTTTTCGCTGTGGATGCTTTCCTTCTACTGAGGAAAGCAAGTCCTTTGAATATAACTTACTTTCTGTAGTGGAAGGCATGTACAATGGAGGCCTCTCAACTTACGACGACGTTCCCTCATCATCCAAGGCATTGAGGGATGTCCGTTATGGGTTGAGGAAGTCTGTCGTAAGTTAAGAGACATCTGTCATAAGCTGAAGGACGTGTATTGTAGGTTGAGGGACATCCATTGTTGGTTGGGCATGTTTGGACGTCCTTCAATACTAAACGAGGTCGTTTCTCAATAATCATATCCTACGACCAACAATGGCCTTGGATGCCCGTCATCCCATCCTGAACATCCATTCCCAGTGATAGACGTCCCCCCATCATGAAGGATGTCCCTTAGATGTTAAGTGACCTTCAAGTCCGTCTATATAAGCAGAAAGGACATCTGCTACAAGAGCAAGTAGTTTGACTTAGCTAATTTCTGAGCGATCTTTCAACTTCCTTAAAGCAACCTTTCAAGTTTCAAAATATCTCCTCAAATTTCTAGAACCAGAAAATAAAATCAAAGGCTAGAAAAGTCACCATGAAGCGTAAAGTGACTCCCAGCGATGCTTAAGGTCAATCATAAGATGATTCAACCTGTTCCCACCTATTAGCAAATGAATACCTTTCACCGATGTTTAAGACGACATCATCCAAGGAAATGTACGACAATGATATTAGACACCATTCTATCATTATCTTTAGGAGGGTGGAATTCAATGCATTTGCAGATTTTGGAATAGAAGAGATGTAAGAGTGCATTGGATTGGCTGTGTAATATCTAGAAATTCTTAGTTTACTTAATGTAAATTATGTATGGAATATGTTTTATAATGATAATATGTTTGGAAATGATAAGGTTTGAATAGTTGTTGAAAATATTGTTTATTGGAATTGTGTTTGTTTTATGGCTTATGGAGGAGTGCAATTTTCAATGGTTAAGGGCAGTTTGACATATGTGTGGTTGACCAATTTTATTGGTTGATCAACTGAACTTAGACAAATAAAACATAAATGCTCTCGTGCTTTTTTGCGGTCGACTAAAAACAAGACATATTAAATATGGGATTCTTGGGTGGTTTTGCATTCAATCGACAGTAAGATTTTGGTCAACTGGAATTGTGATGAAATAGAATAGTTGAGCCTCAGGTAGATTTGTGGTCGACCGACATCTGAAAAGTGGTCGCCTGGTAATATGAAAAGTCACCTAAAATGAAGAACATAGTTATGCTTTGATTGGTTTGTGGGAGAGGTGCCAGACCAATTTATGATTAGATGAGACACACCTCTTGCTTGAGGCTGGAGAAGAGGTGTTTAAGTATTCCAAAGGCTAAAGAAACTTACGGTTCATAAGGTTCAAGAGAAAGGACATCTCTCAAGAGCTTTCAAAGGAAATTTTCCCTCTCTTCTGCTCGAAATTTTGAAGGTTCCAAAGGTTTTCTTTATAATTTTTATGAATTATATGAAGTTATGGGAGTTGTGATTGAGGAAAGAAGTAAAAGATGAAGAAAAAAGTAGAATCGGGTGATTAGGTTATTTGATATATGTTGCCTTTCTTCTTGGAATTTTTGAGTAAAACCAAGTAGGTATGTTATGCAAGACATCTTAAGGAAGAAATATGTTTTGGAATTAATGAATTTGGTTAGGTATAGGAAAGTTATGGATAGTTGAAAATGAACTGAATAAACGTAAATAAGGGTTGTGAGGTTGGGGGTTTAGTGACAGTCCTACTTAGGAAAACTATATGATGATGTATCACTTCCCTGGTGGGATTAAGTGACGGTTCTACCTAAGAGGATCATAGGATGTATTTCTTCCCTTGGACTGATAATCTCTAACGTCTCGACTATTATATGGCTAAAAAGGATAGACTTGAATGAAATGCACTTTCTTTTTATAATATTGCATAACATGTGCATCACATTGTTTATATTTATTTCATCTCTTACTGAGCATTAGGCTCATTGGTAAATCTTGTGAAATAGGTGAGGAGTTTGATTAGATTGAAGCAAATGTAGATTGATGGCATGTACTACAGATGAAGGAGCATAACTACATTGGGCACTTATGTCACCTGGTGCTTTTGACTGATGGATTATAACTCACCTAGCTTAGGAGAACTGTTTTAATGGTGTTGTATAACATTTTGTGTAATGTTGTGTAAATTAACTTTTAAACATTTTTTATAATGTTATGTTAAAAATCTTTTAAATGTTTAAAACGATAAAGTGTATCTTTTGAATGGTTTTAATGGAATGAGAAATGCTTTCGCTACATATTAAATTCTATCTCTCACATATTTAAAAAAAATGTTTATGAAAAATGATAAAGAAAAACGGGTTGTCACAGGTTGTGTTGTGCAAGCTAGGGAGATATTATTGTGAGTGGGTTATGAAATTATTTTACGCAAATAAGGAGTTGTGCAGCAACCAACTCTTGGAGTGGAGGACGTATCTGTTTTGGTGGGAGATTAGACTAACTTTGAATGAGTTAAATAAGCTGCTTGGATGCTCCATGGAGAAATCAACTGAGGAGTATTTTCATGTATCCAAAGACCCAAATTTCATTAAACAAGGAGAAGGTCTGGCGTTGTGGTAGTAGTTGCATCGCAATTCTGATGTAGAATAAGTCCAAATCTAAGGACCTAAACTCCAAAGCTAAAGTCATCTATCACATGATAACCCACACCATTCTACCACGTGATGGATGTAGAAACTATGTTAGCTGCATGGATTTCTATGTGATGAAGAAACTCTACAACGGGAAGAGATTCAACATTGGATATATGCTCATTAATCTGATGAAGACAATCCTGAAGAGCTCAAGGTAGAACCTCCCTTACAACTTGCTCGCTTAGAAGAATGTTGATAGTAGTGGGCTGGCACTCTCTTCCAATGAGCCAAGAATCAATGAAAATGCACTTGATGTCTACAATCAAGTGACTTTGGCTCGAATGGGGATGGCCAAAGTTAGAGGAAAATGGGTATTCAAGGGTGCATTGTGTAATGTCCCAATTTTCGTAACATAATTAATTAAGGATAATTGAGAGATTTATTTGATGATGAGAAATTTAATTGGGGAATATTTGGATAATCATTGAGTATTTATTTCATAAAACGTTTATTTGGGAAATTGAATTGAAGGATTTAAATTGGACTGATAATCATCGTCAATAAATATTTGGAATAAATGGAAAATCGGAATTGGTTTGAGAATAATTTGATAAATGATTTAGTTAAATTATTAAAGAAGAATTTAATGAGTAAGAGGAAGATTTAAATTAAAATAAATGGGTTAGTTGGAATTAAAGAATTAAAAAGGAATTAATTGATGAGGTGGAATTGTTGAATTGGTTCGCGCTTGGCTTGGCTCGAGTTAGGAAACCTGAAGGAAAAAGGGGAGGCTTGGTTTCCTTGGCTATTTCACGGCTGGCGTTTCAGAAGAGACAGGGAGAGAGATCGAAGGGGGCGAACGGGAGAAGAGGGTGACGAGAGAGCGGGGGATGACGACGGTGAGGTCGGGCTCTCTTGCGGTGTGCATGACGTTCGCCTTCTGGCAAGCGATGGTGAGGTAGGGCTCGGAGTGTTTGAGCTGGGGGTGAAGAGTGTGGACCACGGGGCTGTGATTTCGTCTCTGGTGGTTCCAGGTAGGCATTTATGCTACTATTGCCGAGTAATTCGACTCTGTAACTGATGATTGTCGGACGAATCGGTGATGGTGTGCGATGAACGGCCAGGTCTGGGGTGTATTGGTTCACGATGGGCTTGGTCTTCGGTTCGGTCTAAATCGGTCAGTTGTTCGCCTTTATCTGGCGGGTTTTCTTCAGCAGCTTCCCTCGAGATGATAGCAAATGTTCAACGTGAAGTCTGGGCATTGGACGACCCTCCTTGATGTGGGCAATCCTCCATCCGCATTGCAGCTTTCCCTGCCTATATAGGTATGGTAGGGGATGAATGTCTACTGCGGGAGGCACTCAGGTGATCTTCAAGTCTAGTGTTCTCGAGGAGAGCGCTCACGGTTTTATCTCGGGTGTTCTTCTCTGGTGCTTCCTTGGTTAGCTATTATCCACCTCTTCTATGGAATTTATTGTGATGATGAGGAGAAGATCATTGGGTCAAGAGTCTTGTTTGGTTGGATGAGTCTACTCTAATATGCTTGCTGTGAAATATTTTCTATTGCCATCAATGACTTTAGCTACTATAAATTGTTGTTGGATTGGAAACTAAATGATATTCTGTGATTTATTGTGGGTTGTGATGTGTTCACCCTTTAGATATATGTTTACCATTGAGGCTCCCTGTTTGATTGCAATGATTGGAATTGTTAGGCTTATTGTAGTTAAGCTATTGCTCTATTGCTCTGTCAGCTGATTAAAGTGCTAAGTTAAGAGGAATATTGTGATATGAGATATATTGTTTAGCTGCATGTATGTTAATGTTGTGTACAAAGTGTTGGCATGTTATTTATGCTAGACAAAGGAAGGTTCACTATTTAGATTATAGGAGTTGCTCTTTGACCATAAATATAAGAATATGATAATTAGTTGAATCAAAGTTTTTCTTTTATTGGTTATGGTATCGATGGATATAGTGAATGGAAACTTAGCTGTTAGTTGGGATTATTTATTGGTTCTCTGTTGGTTGTTGAGGATGTAAAGACTTAACTATTGTTGTATGGATGCTCTTTGTTGGTTATTACCAGAAGCATGAATATGTTGGGATTGGTTTTGACTACTAGAGATATTATGCATGTATGTCGGATTAAATTCATGTATTGTGAGAATTAAGTTAAGTGTTCTGCAAATTGATACATGCTCTGTACATTTGGATGATTTATCTACAGCCTCTCTAATCTGATAAAAAGGATAAATAAATGTGCTCTATTGCTTATCGTTTGAACAATTGTGAATATATAGGGTTCGCAATTATTATCGTTAAACAACTGCTACTGTTCAGTTTTGTGAAGTAAATTCTCTGTATTATCATGTGACATTGATGGAATGAGCAACTGTTGTGGGTTATTGTTATCCAGTTGCACATGTTAAGATTTGGAATTGTTATTGCGAGGTTTCTAAGTAATTAAGTTGACTAATGAGATTTGTTAAGCGTTAATATTTATGGAAATTCAGTGATTGTTATTAATGAATAAATACCAGTTAAATTGGACAATTGTGATTTAAGGGAAAAGTTATAAATTAAAGTTATTTGTTTATTGACAATGAAATTAATGAAGATAAATTAATAGAAATTCGTTAAGCGATAATTAAATTATTAAATAATAAACGAGGAATAACGGTATCAAAGTTAAGATTTATTATTGATAAAAATATTAAAAAATAAATGATAATTATTTTGAAGGTATAAAAGGGAAGAAGGACAACGTTAATTTCTGAACCGCGCTAAGGACGCTAGGTAAGTGATACACATGTGTTTTGGTCCTTAGGGCCCTACATCGCAAGAATACGATATGCACGTTTTGTTGTTTACCGTTTTATTAGAATAATAAGATGTTGAGCATGACTACAGTTTTATAAGTATGTCTATTGTTTTATAAGCACGTCTACAGTTTTATAAGCATGAGCTGTGAATTGTATGTTGGTTGTTTTATTAAATTCCTCTAATAGAGAATGTATGCATTCACGAGCATCATGCATCATAGTTTTCAAAATAAACGAAAATGGTTTCCATGCATGGTTTTGAAAAAGAAACGAAACGGTTGTAAAATGTAAAGAAATGAACGTAAACGAGTGTGACGAGATGTGTGATTGGGTTAGCCGCTCCTTCTCGTCAAGTTTAGACATCTCTAACACTTTCAAGATAAAGATAAACGGGGTCATCTGGGGATGTGAGGTTGAGTTGGCTGCTCCTCCTCATCAAGTTTAGACATCTCCAACGCCTTTCAAGATTAAGGCAACAATAAACATAAATGGAGTCGTCTGGGGATGTGAGATTGAGTTAGCTACTCCTCATCGTCAAGTTTAGACATCTCCAACGCCTTTCAAGATTAAGACAACGATAAACATAAACAGGGTCGTCTGGTAATGTGAAGTTGAGTTAGCTACTCCTTCTCATCAATTTTAGACATCTCCAATGCCTTTCAAGATTAAGACAACGATAAACATAAACGGGGTCATCTGGGGATGTGAGGTTGAGTTGGCTGCTCCTCCTCGGCAAGTTTAGACATCTCCAATGCCTTTCAAGATTAAGACAACAACAAACATAAATAGGGTCGTCTGGGGATGTGAGGTTGAGCTAGCTGCTCCTCCTCATCAAGTTTAGACATCTCCAACTCCTTTCAAGATAAAGTAAAGAAACGATCAAGTAAAGAAAAGAACAGTAAAGTAAAGTCAAGATAAAGTAAAGTTAAGATCAAGAAAATGGTAAAAGAAAATAAAACAAAAGACAGAAAAGAAACAGAAATAGAAAATGAAAAGAGATTTAAAAGCTGTATGACATGTGCATCATACCTTTCATTTTATATTACTTACTGAGCCTTAGGCTCATTAGCTTGGTCTTACGATGTAGGTATACGCACAGGAGAACAGGCTAAAAAGCATTTGATGAAGGATTTGCACATGCGGATCTTGTGGCTGGTTAGGCTAAAGGGATTTAAAGAAAGATGGTTTGTAAAAAGAGTCTTGTAAAGGACTTTGTAAAGTAATTAAACTATATAATTGTTTTATTTAAAAAGGATTTCCGCTGTGTGTAACAAAATGTTTTACGAAAAGAATTTTATTACTGTTTTTTAAATGGTTTTAAGAATGAAATAATCTTCCGCTACGCAATTGCAGAGAAAATGATTTAAGTAAAAGAAAAGTTTTAAATTTCACGATATTTTTTAAGGAAATAAAATCTGGGTCGTTACATATAGACTCCATCCACATCATCTGCACAACCTCCTTTGACGTCGGGTGCACCAGACTTAGATCAGGTGGAGGTGAGGGATGATACTATTCAGTCCCCTCCTTAGTCCTCTTATTCTATGTCGATGACTAAGGAGAGGTGGAATTGAATTGTAAGCTGCTTAGAGAGTCTGACTTCCTCAGCTGTAGCCTTTGGCAGTTGAATTAAAGGAATGGATGAGTGAATTGAAGGAATGGGTAAGCGAATTAAAGAGCTTCATGCCACTCAACAGTTGATTGTAGATGAGCTAAGAAGGCATGTGAATCCTCTAGTAGCCACTCTAGTAGCCCCGCCAACAGCCCTGCCAGCAACTCCTCCAATAGGCCCGTCAACAGCTTTTCTAGTATCCCTATTAGCAGCTCCTCCAGCAGCCCCGCTAGCAGCTCTTCTAGAAGGCCTGCTAGTAGCTTCTCTAGCAATCCCTCCAGCACCCCTGCCAGTGTCTCTCCAGCAACTTCTTCATCTTCCGAGGCCAGACCGAATGGATGCTTGTAAGTCTTTTAGTTTATATACATATTCCATATACGATTTAGTACCGTGATTTAGATTCTTTGAATTAGATAGAACAATGTGTTACAATTGTGTAGATCTCTTATCATCAGGCAACCGTCCCTACCTCCAACTCTTGCCAACGTTCAGAAAATATTGGCAAGAAGTCCTCCATCAAAGGAAGTATTTCCAAGACCTGCTTCACAACTAAATTTGCACATGGTAAGTCTTCAATTTAGTTTTGTTCAATGTATCAAATTTATAGTTAGTAGTCTGATGGTAGTTCTTAAACTGATCACTGCAACTTGTGAATTTGATGGAGGAGTTTATGAGATTGACACGTGCAAATACCCACAGGAACTTGGAGACATGTGGTATTTTAACTGGCATTAGATAAGAAACTATATCAAAGTTATTCCTAATTTTGTTTGTATGCTTAAGAAATTCTATTTCGTGTTGCCTTTTTTTTTTCCAGAAGAAAGATGTTTTCACGATAACGACCCTTATCATTCCAAAGCAAAGGTCAATATCTGAATCGATGAGGATAACTTCTTAAAAATGTGTAATCAATGTTTAAGAAACTATTATGTTAAATAAATCTCTTGAATGCTTTCTTTTTATGTAGTGTGACACTTTGAAGGAGGAGGTACTTGATGTCCAACCGAGGGACTTGCATATAAGTTTTGGTTGAGTCCATGTAAGTCACTTTTAATCCTTCATATAATATTTTTTCCCTTGTCCAATTACTTACAATATATAGTTTTAATTTTAGACACACCCAAAGCAAAAATGTTTTGTGTTATCTGTTAACAAGCACACCCGTTACGGATACTAGGTGATGTTACTAGAGGCATTTGCAATTGTCATGATCCCTATAGATAAAAAATGATATATTTTCTCACATTGTGCTATATTCATTGTGCTTTTAAATTACATACTAATTTCCCCTTCCAATTTCACTCACAAGACATATTTCAAATCTCGGACCCTGTTGGTGTGTCAGTGATTAGCAATTGTCAATAGAGTGGATTACATCCTCATGAAGAGCCTTCGAAGTCATTTTTCAAGCACTCCTCTCATATAAATATGAACACCAATTTGAGGTTCAAAGTTGTTGATCTTCGACAAGTCTAATTGTACATTTGAGGGACTGTACATTTAAGTTGTAAAATTAGAATATGGAAGCATTTTTTTATAGATTTTTTATTGTACATTTAGGTTATTGTACATTTGTTTATCTATGTTGTTGTTATGGTATTTTGGTTGGGTATTCTGGTTGTTGTTGTTATTATGTCAAATCGTCAGAATAAAATGATGTCCTTTAGAGAGGATGAAGGTCCTTTAGAGAGGATGGACGTCCTTCAGAGAGGATGAACATCCAGGATGGGAGGTGGATCCTCCAAGGGACGTCTATCATAGGATTGAGGAACCTCCAAGGCATTGAGGGATGTCCGTTGTAAGCTAAGGTATGTCCTACAATGCTTTCGACGTTGAGGGAACATCATCGCTTAGCATTTAGGAATGTCCTTTAACTTACAATAGTCGTCCCTCAACTTACGACAGATGCCCCTCAACCCATAACGAACGTCCCTTAGCTTACAACAATCATTCCCCAATACCTTGAACGATGAGAGAACGTTGTCGTTTAATTCTAAGGGACGTTCCTCAACTTACAACAAAAGTCCCTGAACTTATAATGGATGTCCATCAACTTACAATGGACATCCCTCAACCCACAAGGACATCCCTCAACTTACAACTGATGTCCCTCTGCCCACAACGGAGTCCTTCTGCCCACAACGGAGTCCCTTAGCTTATAGTTTCTCTCCTCTCTCTCCTTTCAGGTTTTGTCAAAAGGATATTTAATAAGTTAATTGTTTATTCACTAATTTATTAAATACAATCTCCAATCATTAAATATAATGTCTAATCATTTGTCTTAAATCACCATCAAGAGAAACCCGAGATGGCTAATTGGAAGTGTTATGATTCAGTAACTTCAGATGTTCTTGCTTGTTTGATGTATGGACGTCCATCCATCAAACAAGCAATAACATATAATGTAATACTCCAAATTTTCATAATGCTAAGCCTAGGATCTAAGTGATAATATTTGAAGAATTTTAGGATGGTTTTAATATAGGAGAATAATACCACAAGTTTTGATGTCATTATGGATAAGGAGGTTGATGACATTAGTTTATAGGGTTGATTTTATCAAATGAAGGATTCCCATGGTTGTGGAAGAAAAGAAATTGACCAATCACTAAGTGGTTATATTGAATAAATTGGAGTCTTGGTAGTGATTGTGGTTGATTATGGGGTGTTGATTGGATGATTATATTTAGGGGTTAGTAATGAACCGGGTTTGAAGTAAATTTTGTGAAGAAATGGGTTCGTGGTTGATTAAGGTATGGAGGGTGGTCGATCATGAGTGTTGCAAAATATTACAGAGTGCTGCCATATTCGGAGCGGTCGATCAACAGAAGAGAGCTAATCAACTAACTCCAAAGAGAAAATAAGACAGTGAGAAGCGATTTTCATAGCGGTCAATCATCAACAGGATGATGATCGACCGGTATTCACAAGTTTTACACAGAGGCGCTTTCTGGACTTTTGGCGGTCGATCACCCGAAGGATTTGATAGACTGGAAAACTGAAAAGTTGCCTAGAAATTGTTAATCGACGTCTAAGAAATTGAAGAGATGTCTAGAATATGGAATGTCGTGACTCATCAATGTTTTCTGACGGTTATAGAATATATAAGAAGGAGTTTAGGCAGAAAAGAGGGAAGGAAATCGTAAGGAAGCTCCTGCATGGTTTTGGTTTCCTAGAGAAAGTAAAGGGCCATGAGAGATAGAGTGTGGCGGGAAGGAAGAAACTGAGAAGTTTTCTGTGAGCAGGGCAGAGAGAAGAGAGGGAGAGCTCCAAAAAGAAAAGGGAATTGAGAGAAATAAGGAGGTGAGTCTGGGAGGATGTCTCGGTGAGTAGAGTCGAGGGAGAAAGAAAGGTAGGGAGAACAGATTCTGGAAAAAAGAGAAGTCGTGAAGGGAAGAGAAGGAGGGCAGTCATCTGCCCTTCAACCTTCTTCAGAAAAATAGAGGTAAGAAGTTTGCACGTCTTTTCCCTACAGGGCTACATCACAAGAAGTAAGAGCATTATTTGGTTTGAATATTGTTTTGATAATTATTATGAAGATAGCTCTCTACTAGAGTTGATCTACTATTAGTAAATGATTAAGTAATAGAATTTAATGGTTGATCAAGTTATCTTGTTGTTTATAGTTCCATTATTTGGCTTGTTACTATTTGATAACCGTTGTGTTGTGAGGTTGAGATGCTGGATATGTAAATTATTAATAGAATGTGATGATAAGTTGTTGTCGGAAGGAAATATAAATTTGAATAGGTTGTTGTTAATATGATTAATTATGGAGGTCATGCTCTACGGTTGTTAGTGATGTTTCCTGCTGTGAATTGTTTATGCTGAAGACATTCTATTGTTGACTGTAAATTGTTCATAATAGCTGTTGTGTTAGGTTCGTGTACTAAGAACGTAGGTTCTTATGTTGCTGCTAAGGATTTAGGTTTCAATTGTAAAAGGAAATGTTGAGATAAGTCTCTGTTGTTTACTACTTGCTACTCCTTGCTTTCCTTGAACACGTTTAGATATAATATAGGTAAAAGCTATTAGTTTAAAAGTGCACCTTGACACTTGATAAACCATTATTCTGTTAACTACATAAAATGCTAAAATGCTAAGTTGAAGAAATGGTTGAATTAGTGGGATTGTTATCTATTCTGTTGAGTACTGCTTGATGATTGTAAGGTGAGAGATGATGTAAAAGTAGAATTTACTCTCGGTTATTGCTTGGATAAAATGTTGAACACTAGTGTTATAATTTTCGATGGTGGTATGATTTGAGTAATACTGAAATACTAATAGATGAGGTCATTATAGAATATAAGGTAGTTGTATGGTTGTGTTAGATGTTAGGTTGTGATCATGCTTTCCTTGGAGATGTACTGTCTTACTGTCATTAATGATTGCTTGTTTGATGATTGGTTTGTTAGATCTAAGTTGTGATTTTGTTGTTGATCAAGGATGTATTGATTGTGTGCATTCATGCATCATTGTTTTCAAAAACATAAATGGATTTCTCATGCATAAGTGTTTTCATAACTTTAAATGTTACTGGTTAAAGAATACAAAGAGAATAGCTTGAGTTTGTTAGTTTGTTCTCGATTGATGCCGAGACAGACTGGCTAAAGGTTAGTAAGGCCATTTAAGCGTTGATGAGCATGGCTGCTAGTGCATTCTCGGTTGATGTCGGAATCAATTGTTGTGCATTGATGTGTACAACCACTAGCAAAATTTTCAGTTGATACTGGAGCTACTTACTAGAGGTGATGAGTCTTTGTGCATGGAGTTGCACAGCAGCTAACAAGCGGTTTGATCGATGTCGAGCCTTTATCAAGAGACATTATACATGGATGTGTATGGATGTGCATGAAAAAGAATGAAAGGAAACTAAAATGAGAAACAGTAAATGCATTGCATGTTTTATATTTCATTTCACTTCTTATTGAGCATTATACTCATAGTTTAAGTCTTGTGATGTAGGTATGCATGAAATCGAGAAAAGGAGCAGTGGATGGAGGATTGGGGCGTTGTGGACTTGGTGGCTGGCTGGACTTGAGATTTAATATAATGGTTTTGCAAATGTTTTAAAGTTGTAGAGCTTTAAATTATGACATGTTTTTAAGTAATAAATGATTTAATGAAAAGAAATTTTATTTATGCACTTCTTATTTAAACTAGCTTTCAAATGAAAAGTTTTCCACTGTATTTTAAAAAGAAAAAGTCTTCAAAATCATAAGTTTTAAATTGTACTAAAAACCGGGATGTTACATATAAAGTTACTAGAATCACAATACAACCAATTAGCCAGCATGGGTTTCTCTTGCTAATGATATTAAAAAAACATTAGAATAAGTAATTACAATTAATTTACAAACTTATATGAAAGTACAAGTATTCAGCCAATAGCGGCCTTGGACACCCATCATCCCATCCTGAATGTCCATTCCTAAAGATGGACGTCCCCCATCTCAGAAGAAGCTGATATTACAAATTTGTCGTTCACATATATATTCTTGTTATCTCTCTTCCAATACCTGATATCTACTTGCTTTCCATGTTTTTGGTAAAGTTCAAGAAACTTGGAGACTGGTTGGGGTTGTTGCTGCAAGTTTTTAGGGATAACAATAGACTCTAACAGATGCTTAAGGATCTATGAGTTTATATAAGAAAACAGGACTAAACAACAAGTTTTCATTGGAAATATGAAGAACTAATGCTTATTTAGCCAAATACATACCAACCACATTCTATGTAAATCAAAGTTCAAATCCATGTAAATAACAGCTGCTAAAGATTGTACAGTGTCGGCAAGAACCTTAGGAGCCTTCATCGACTCACCATATGTAACTACATCACTTTCTTTACGAATTGCATTTGTAAACTCTCTAAACTATATGAAATCAGATACACCAAAATACATATTAAACCTTCACGCATCATAAATCCCTAGCCAATTAATAATATTTTTCCCTTACCAATATTACTTTTAAAAAAAGAACAACTTTCACGTGACAAACAAAATTTAAATTAAATAATAAATAAATATTACAAACTCTATTTATCATCCACCATTCACCAAAAGTAAATGTCTGAAAGAACATTTCAGTTGAGGAAGCCTACTCTCTGCCCAATCATCATCTTCTGAGTTACATGATGAACAAAGCTCATCGTCTAGAGATGCTGAGATTGAATGCATCTCTATAACAGCGTCGCGATTGAATGCACATTGCTTATCGACCTGGACTGCCAAAATAGGCTCCACCTTCATTTCTGATACTCTCTCACTCTTAGATGGTGTTCAGGAATTTAAGGTTACTACTAGCTCTTGTAGAGGATGTCCTTTTAGCTTATATAGATGGAGTTGAATGTATCTCAATGTCGTCGTTTAGTATTGAGAGACATCCATAGCATTGAGGGAGGTTCGTTGTAAGTTGAAGGACATCCCTCAATACTAAATGACTGCATCCCTCAACATCAATGGAAGTCTCCTAGCATCCACAGATGTCCCTCAGTGCTAAATGACGTCGTCTTTCAATAATCTCATCTTGAATGTTCATTTCCAGTGATGGTCATCCCCCATCTTTCAAGGACATCTAATTCTTGCATCCAACGACCAATAACCTTCGTCTGTGACTCTACTCCCATTTAAAATTGCATGTGCCTTGCATGTGACACCCCTTCAACATAACATCCTCCAGCACCTTTGGAGGATGCTCATCCTCCATCCTAGCCATCCATCCACATTAAAGGACGTCTATCCTTTCATCCAATGGGCAGGAACCTTCATCCACCAGAACCTTTGAAGGATGCCCATCCTCTATCCTGGCCATCCATCCACATTGAAGGACGACCATCCCTCATCCAATTGGCAGAAACCTTTATCCACCAGTGTCTTTGGAGGATGCCAGTCCTCCATCCTGGCCGTCCATCCATATTAAAAGACATTTGTCCATTCATCCAACGGGCAGAAACCTTCATCCACCAGCACCTTTGGAGAATGCCCATCCTTCATTATGTATATTGACTAAGGGGAGAAAGGGGAGAAATATAATTGATTTGTTTTTATTGCTCCCCAACTATTATGTTTGTTTAATGCTTAAGGGGGAAAGAGAGTTAATTGATTGAATGCTTTTGATTTTCTATGTACCCCCAATTAATTATGTTTGGAAAATGTCAAAAGGGGAGATTATTGAATGTTTTACTTTGATTTCCGACTTAGCCCCAACTTTCCTATAGATAATATCAAAGGGGTAGTAATAATTATTTTAATCTATATGTCCGATTAATTTGTTGATTTGATGATTTGTTTGTTTTCCCTCCTTGAATATCTTTTGAATAATGACAAAGGGTGAGAGACACTATGTGATATTAACCTATTACTTCCTCATTGGTTTTTCTTTTATTTTGAAAAAGGGGGAAAGATTAATATAAGTTGTTAGAAAAACATGTATAGCATAAATTAAAAAGGGAGATATATATTGCATAAACTAAGGGAGAGAGATCAAATTATGCAATACTATATGCACATGCTTAGGAGTAGGAATAAAATCTTTAATAATATGTTGTCATCATAAAAAATGGGAAGATTGTTAACCTAATAGACATTAGGTTATTTGTTTTTATGATGATTGTTTAATTGTTTAATAAGTTGTTTATTATGAATTTGTTGAATTGAGTAAATAAGTTATTGATCTTAATTGAAAATACTCTTAATGTGAGTATTAATATTTACTAACATGTTTGCAGCTTATATATTGATAATTGGGACTTAGAAGTTTCAAGAAGAGTGAAACACGAAGTATAGGTCGACCATGGACCAGAGGGTGGTTGACCAGACAAGCTATAGAAGAGCCAGAAAAGAAAAGTAGTTGACCTGCGGAGAAAAACTAATCTACCCAAAATTATACAGTAGCTATGTGTTTTTTGACAATGGCTGGAAAGGGGTTGACCATAGAAGAAGTGGTCGACCAAAAAATGGATAGATTCTGATATGCATGAAAGCGGTCAACCAGAGATGCATAGGTCGATTAATAAAACGAAGCTAAAAGTTGACGACCGAATGCATAATGACTACTTTCCAATGGTTAGATAGTGATCGACCAGAACAGGGTGTGGTCGACTGCACAAATAGAGTCTATATATAGAAGCACTCTAAAATGCAATCTAACAGAGAGAGAATCGTACCAAAACGCTGTTGAAATTTCTACTCAATTTCTCTGAGCAAGTTAAGTGCTTAGCCTAGCTCTCCCATTCCAAAACTTGAGGGTTTACATTTGAGAGCTTTGGCTTTAGAATTTATATTCTTTACTTTATTCTATTTGTACCTAAACAAAGAACAAAAGGTGATACCTTGTGAATAGTCAAAGGAAAGGGTGACGCCTTGGGAATAGTCATTTGTAAAGGTTTAATTGGCACCCGTTAATCAAATCATCACTAACTAGAGAGGTTAGTGGGTTAAGGATCTTTAAGTGGGAAATTGGGAGCGCAGATGTAGGCGGGGTTGCTGAACCACGTGAACAAACAATTTGCACTTCTCTATCTTTACTCCTTACATTTGTGATTGTTTGATTTTATATTTCTAATAAACCACTTAGGGATAGAATAATAAATATCGCACAAAAAATTTAGCTCACATAATTCACTCCTTTCCTAGAGGTGTGCATAAGGTCCTACAATTTTGTGGTTATCTAGATCTTGACATTGTGGTTATGTTGTGCAATGTGCAGAGTGAAGGAAAATATAGGCATTGGGATCAAAAAAATTAGATGTGAATATTATAAACTATGAATTTTTTAAGTTGGGTACAGAAAGTGAACGAGTTATCCACAATTGAAGTATGAGTAAGAGTTATGAACAATTGAAGTATAAGTGTTTGAATTGTTACTAATATGAACATGTTTTAGGTTTTTCAACTTAAGGAGATAATTGTTAAGTTGCGCAAGTTCTCCAAATCTATTCTTGTATGCAAGGGATCCGCAAACACGTTCACGTCCACGAACACGTTCATATCCATGGATAAGTGCATGTGTATGTGGATAAGTGCGGGTGTTAGCGGTGTGCAAGTTGTCCAAATCTAATCTTGTGCACAAGGAATCAATATACACATTTGCATCCATGGATAAGTGCGGGTGTTTATGGATAAGTGCAAGTGGTCCAAATATAATCTTGCACGCTAGGGATCCACACCGCACAAGGGATCTGTAGACACATTCACATTTGCAGACATGTTCTCGTCTGACGTGGATTCCTTGTGTGCCATTGGTTACACACTATTTGACATTCCTGATCTAATATTATGAGCCACAGATCTCTTGCTCGCCAGCCTCAGATCTTTTGTGCGTGATTAACCAATACATGTAATTAACCAATGGCACAATGTAACTCACACATGCTACATAACAAATTAGATCTTAAAGAAAATGAAAATACATCAAAATAATACAAATATACAACCAAAATATTACATTACATTACAAAATGATATTAATATATACATATCCTGTAATACCCGATAATTTTATCAATTGTAACTTGACATATAAAGACACTATTACGTTTAAGTTTATAACTTTTTTTTTGTTTTTGGAGTATGTCAAATGAGTATTAGAAATATATAGTTCGAAAGTACATAAAAATTGATTTATTGAATGTGTTTGGGGAGAGATGAAAATTAAGATTTGTTTTACACATTTTGGAAGTGGTGGTGTTGATCGACATTTGAAGAAGTCGACTGATATGGTAAGAATTAAAATTAAATCTCTCAGTCATAATTTCTATCTACCAATGTTGGTAGGCGGTTGACAGACATACGAAAAATCGATGTTAAGGACTCTTTGGTTGTTTCACGATCAATCGCACTGAGGAGCAGTCGACCAATTCATCTAAAAATTGATGTATAAAGCTCTCAATAGGATTTGTGGTCAACTGGAACTTAATGAGTGGCCGACTATTAACGTGTTTGATTGTAGATTTAAAAGAAAATTTAGCTGAAACACTAATCATTGTTCATTGGAAGTCGTGAGCCTCATCCTCTTTTCTCTCAAACTCACGAGATGTATGCCTATTTTGTGTTAAAATCATGTGGGTTTGGATTATTGATTGCTTATAAGATGGAATATAGTGTTGGATGAGGGTATTGATTGGAGTTTCAAATAATTGTTGTTTGGGTTTGTTTATCAAGTTTTTTATGTCCAATTTTTCCAACAATTTGGTACTTAATTATTTTTTATGGACATGCTAATGAATAAAAGGAGATGGAATTTGGTTGAGATTTAAGGAAAACACCTAATGGCAAGATTAGGTTAAATTGGAAAATTTTACTGTTTTGAAGATTTTTCAATACATAGCCTAGTTTGATGAATTTCAATTTCATTATTAACTTAGTATATTATAATGGCTATGTTAAGGAGTTTAAGGGATAAATTGAAGCGATTGGAAGTTGACCAGAGTAAGGGATAATTGTTTTAGGCGATCAAAAATTGTGCTAAGATCTCAAGGTAAGATGTTTACTTGTGTATGGTCTTTCGGTCTATGTCACAAGGTGTTAAGTAACTTTTATTATTAGTTTTTTATTTTGACGATGATGACTTATGGCTATGAATTTAAGAATGTTTGGATTGCCTAGATTATAATAATTTTACTCGAGGATGTATTATACTTGCGATTCCTATTCTGAATAGATTGATAGGTTTATTGATGATATTGCTATGATGTTTTGTTAACTTGAGGACATGCTATAGTGCTGTAATATTTTGCTGACATGAGGATATGTTGTACTATTGTTATGAATTGTACATGAGAATAGACTTGACTGATAATATGTTATTATGTTTTGTATATTGGATTATGCGTACATCTCATGCATAATGAAAAATGTTTTCATTAAGAAAGACTCAAAGACTGAATAATAAACGTACATAGTTGCTTGTGGGATGAGGTTTTGAGTTGGTTGTCCCGTATGAGATGGACCAAATGGTGTCACTCTCCCCTATACTGAATTACCCCCAATGACTAGAATGTTAAGTGGAAGAAAAGAATAATGAAAACTAAAAATACATGTTTTTATGAAATTGAATTTCATACTCATGACATATATGCATCTCTTACTGAATGTTAGCCTCATTGATGAACTTTGTGATATAGGTGAAGATAATGTTGATGATGCAAATGATGTTGATAATGAGTAAAAGATGCAGTTGAAGAGGTGCTATTATCGGCAAGGTTCTGGCATTGTTAGAGCAATATTGACCTATAGATAAAAACTCAAGGAAGATGTTTCATTATGAATGATCTTTAATTGGTTAATCATGAAAGACTTTTATTATGCGTTTAAGTATTTGGCTTTAAGTTAACATATTTTTACAAAATATTTTTGGACAGTTTAGTAATATGAAAGATTTATGTTTATTTTATATTGAATTTTAATTAAGTTTGATTGATTGGTTTGGATTTTTGAAAAAAACTGTTTTCCTAAACATAGTCTGCCGCTATTTATTTTTGAAGGCATGATTTGTTTGTTTTATTTTAAAAAAATATTAATTAAAAACAATTACTCAAAAAAGGATTTACACTACAGGGCGTTACATTTAGAGTATAAGAGCAAAACTGAGTCAAGTCATTTATGCAAACTACCTAATAACGCAAGCCTCATCATGAGAATACTTCCTTAACTTTAAGTATGCTTAATTCAATTATAGGATTAACTATTAAGTGACTTTTTCTTATTTTGATGTATTAGGATATTCTAAAAGATAGTATAGTAAGAGAAGCCAGGAGAAATATGGATGCTAGAGACGAGGTTGTTGGATGATTATTTGAGCTCGTCGAACATCAATTTTAGTATCTTAAGAGATTCATGTAAAATGAAGAGCAAGGAAATTCATGTACAAATATTCACATGGCAGCTGTTTGGGAAAAGTTTCATCGGTTGAAACCATCGAGTTTTGATGGAAGTTCCTCTGAACCAACTTGAGTTGAAGAATGGATCCGAGCCTTAGAGGATATATTTAACTATGCAAAGATAAAAGGAGGAGAAAAAGTTTTGTGTGCCGCATATTTGCTGATTTCGGATGCAAGGTTTTGATGGGACTCAATTAAGACAACCCATGATGTGAAGGTAATGACCTGGGGCAAATTTAAGGAGGTGTTCTATGATAATTACTTCAGTCACGCTGCAAGAACACGAAAATTGGTATAGTTTGTGTTACCCTAAGTGTCATTAGGCTTATTTATTTTGATGATGAATATGTTAATTGTAATTCTAAATTGTTTATTGTTTTAATATGTTTAATTGTTTTATTTTTATAATTATATTGATCTACATTAGAAATACCCCTTAACAAGGTTATTTATATGTTCTAACATGTTGTTTTAAGTTCATGTACTATTGGTTAAGTTTTGGGACTTAAACGCTTTAATGAGTGCAAAACACAAAGAAGAGATCGACTAAAACTGTTGGGTGGTCGACTAAATTGCTGAACAATAGAAGAAGTGGTCGACCAGTTGAGATTTGAGAAGTGGTTGACTACAAATAGTATAGAGCGGCTCCAAAATTCCATTTTACAGAGAAGTAGTCTACAAAGGAGAAGTGGTTGACCGTAAAATAAGACAGATTGCTGAACATGCTAAAAACTGCTGAAAAGTGGTCGATCGCACAAATGGACAAATTCGAGCCATTTTTCTAAGATGTGAAGAAGCGATCAACTGGGGAAAAAGCGGTTGACTGACCCGATTCTATTTCACAATAGTAACATTCCAACGGTCGGGATGCGGTCGACCAAACAGAGAGGGTGATCAACCAGTTATGTAGAGTTTATAAATAGAAGACACTCTGAAGCTCATTCCAATGAAGAGAAACCATATCAAAGCTCTGCCAAAATTTGTACTCTTTTTATCTTCTGTAATTGAGTGTCATACCTAACTCACCAACTCCCAAACTTGAGATTTTATATTTGGGAGAGTTAGGAATTTTAGTTTTCTAATTCTTGTGCTTGAACCGTGAACAAAAGGGTGACGCCCGTAATAGTCAAGTGGAAAGGGTGACACCCTGAGAAAAAGTCATGTAAATATTTGATTGACACCCGTGAAGTCAATAATCACTAACAAGGGAGGTTAGGTGATTAAGAATCTCCAAGTTGGGAACTTGGAGCGTGGACGTAGGTTAGGGTTGCCGAATCGCGTGAACAAATTTGGTTTGCATTTCTCTATCCCTTACTCTTATATTTGTTATTATTTGCATTAATATTTGTGCTAATCACTTAGGGATTAGAGATAATAATGTCGTATAAAAAAGTTAGCACACCTAATTCACCCCTGCTTCTATAGGTGTGCATACGGTCCAACAGTTTGTTCAGCTTCACTAGATGAGATCAGTATCTGAATCTGGTGGCTACAAATGAGCTCAAAGTATATCAATTCGTAAAAGGGTTAAGAGTAGAGATATATAGAAAAGCGAAGATATATGACACTTAAGACGTACTTTATTCGAAGATTGTGTCTAAGACACTTGAAGTGGAAAAATCTAAATTCTAAGTTACCAAACAGATGAAAGCAAAAAGGAAGTTTCTTAGGGAAAATCAATCTCAACAGAAAAAGGGAGGGTAACCAGATGTGAGAGGAGTGAAGAGACCCTTTTATGATGGAGAACAACAAGGAAAGGAAAAATGTGCCTAGGGAGGGCCAATTATTATTCGGGACGATGCTAGGACACTTCAAGCTAATCAATGTCCTAAGTGTAAGAAAAACTATTTTGGTGAATGTAAAGTTGATATCAGACAACATTTCAAATGAAAGGAGTTGAGACACATAGACAAAGATTGCCCAACATTAATGAGGGAACATGTTTTGCCCAAAATCTCGTATTGATGTTTTGTAGATATGTATGTTCAGTCTGGTAAACCAAAAATAGTTTCTTTCACTTCCTCTCCAAGTGTGCTGATGTTGTGGCCCTAGTTGCATTCCACATTGCATCCTTACACGAATTATCTCAAAATTATTTTTTGAAATTGACTTAAGACAAGCATAATAAGACAAACATTCTTATACAATGCATAACATAAACAAAGATTAGAAAGGCAATGCACCATATCATTTGTTGGTCGGAAACAAATATTCAATTTGGTTTCATTCGATTCCAACATTACAAAATTGACTTTGGACTGAATTGATAAAACTAATGTGTTGGTTCCATTACTAGTCATAATTGAACTTAACTGGTATTATTATTAATTATGAAAAATTACAAAAAAAAAGGAAAGAACCAATTCAATCCGATTAAAATCAGCCCAAACTAACTAAAAATAACTAAAAACTAATCTTAAGCCTACCTAAACCAGGCCTAAATAAAAAAAACAATAAAAACCAAACCTTTATCGAACCAAGCAAAAGTTAAAGAATGGTTCAATTTCAAAACCAACTTAATTAGGGTTTGGTTTCTAAAATTATTGACAATGAACTGATCGTCCCGATTCCAGTTAAGGATGGAACAAGTTCAAACTATACAATTTTCACCCTTAATAATGAGTAACGTTCGATATACATTGCAAAATATAAATTTACATTCTTAAATATTTATGCGTTAGTAAAATAATTATGATATATTATAAATAAATAAAATAATAAATATTTAATTTGAACCTTGAATTTTGGGGAAACCCAAACTTGTGACGGCCAACCCAAACTGTAATTTGTGGATTCTGAAGTGGTAAGAGAGCGATTACATGCTTAAACTAAAACTACAACTAACAGCTAAATTAGTTTATAGGGCCACAATAAAATTAACCACACAACTCACAAAATATTATAAGTCTCAATACCAAAAAGACTTAAAAATACAGACATTGGGTCATACTAAATAAATATAGAGTAAAACAAAATACTATAATCCTATATTGCGCTAAGCTCACAACCTCATATTAGGTTGTCTTGATCGTTACCTTTTAAGCAGTTGCCACTTCAACTTGAAAATAAGAAAGATCTACATAATGAGCTTTTATAAAACTCATCAAGTTAATATTTACTCTAACTATTTACAATTATAGTTTTTTATGTTTCCTTTAGTTTTTGTGTTTTTTTAACCCTTCAACTAGATTATTGGTCTGCACTTATGTGAATTTGTACCCACTAAACATTCCATGTCTATGGTATACCTCTTAATCATGTATAACTTTGTACATCCTTACATGCTTAATATTTGTGTCAAATCGATTAGTCCCTCATGTTCACATATTCTCATAATCTATGTAGGCCCTCCGAGAGGTTAGGTCAAGGATTCTTCAAGCTTTATTCTTCAAGTAAGTTAGTTGATCGCGGAACGATTGATATCATATACTTCTCTAATGTTGTAGAAGTGTATATTATATGTAATGAATGCATGATTAGCATACAATTCAATGTCATGTATAACTACTCTATTTTGATGAGCAACTAATTTCATGCACATCTATCTATACGTGTAAATAATCATTTGTACTTAATCACCATTATCAAGTGCAACTCAATTTCTGCACTTATCTCCTAATTTCATCTAGTGTTTATTAATTAACACTAACTATTAGATTATACAAGTGCATTGCCTTCTATGTAGAATAATATCTCATCTACCTACGTGCTTATACTAATTGACTATGCAATGTACATTTATAGAAGTCATCTCAACCCTGATTGTATTATCTTAGATATATTGTAATGTCTATCTACCGACATGCTTACAATGATGGTAATGAATACATAAATCCAATGAATATGATCAATTTATGTTTATTCTATATTCATTAAAATCTTTCATTCAACATTTTATATTTCTATGCCAATATGAATATACAACTTGCGTACTAATCATGCACACAAAATCCTTAGATTTTATGGCGCACTGCTGCCCCACCCAAGTTGCTAAAACACCCCATGAGAATTTATGGAGGACATAAATTTCATCTCCATTTACAAACCATGACTGCTTGCAGACACACAAAGGAAAGATAACAACATTGGGTTTTGATGTCTACCAATGTTTTTCTCTAGCACCATATATTGTAATCAATCTGAGTAACGATGTTAGCAAATATGCATCACCCAAATATGAAAGTTGCATACACATATTGGGCACTAGAGTCAACAAACGTGTGTCTACCTAGTATACTAAGCAAATACATTCGACCTACATGTTAGCCAAATTGTCTCCATGTGCTCGATACACGAATCATGAATGCATGAACATAAAATGTCAAGTGCATACAATTGTATATGTCAATATGTATGGAATGAAATTTTATTATCTTTTATTAAGTCTCATCATTCAAACATAATGCCTGACAATCACATTTATAAGTGATATAAATGTACCATCTAAACGTGAACAGTGTCTACCTACTATCCCATCTTGTTGAATGTACAAAATAATTATCTCACACTTTGCACCAATGTCATGGCATAACCCCTTTTCATGCTATAGCATTTTTCATTCAAATGTTGAGGCTTTTTCTCAACTATTTTATATTATTTTGGACATTTTTACATATATTATAATCCAAAATTTCATGAAAATTGATAGAGTCCAAGACTCTAACGAATTTCAACAAGTGTAATCGGCTAAGCTTGTATAACAATTCTGTCCTCCAATTTTCAAACTAGTATAACTTCAGAAGTATATGGAATCAAGGACTAAAATTTGCAGGAGCTTCTACTGACATTTCAAAGATAATCATAGCCAAAAATCAAGTTTAAATTCAATCAGATCATGGAGATATGATTAAACAAATCTGACCCTTGGATTAGGGTTCTGGGGACAGAATATGGCGACCTGGAAATAACCAGCGAATTCTCAACTAGCATACATCCATTTAATACCAAATTTGGAGGAGAAGCACTCAACAATGTCAAATATAATCTACCAAATTTGGGCATTATCCAACGAATAGAAACAGATCAAATCAAAGTCACAAAAACGTAATCGGATCTGCAACGCAACCAAACAGATTCTTGGCCGACAATATTTCCTTTCCAAAACACTCTTTAGCACTTTCAATTCACAATCAAAATGCACCAAATCCACAATAACACAAGTAAATATCAATATCCTCAAGAATGTTGATTCCCTTTCAAAAGTTGATACAAGAAAAGAAATAAAAATCCAAGGAGTCCACACACCTCCAACACTAGAGGGGGCGACTTGTTCGGCCAACCAAAGAGGAACACACTCTCCAATGGGGATGCTGGTTCTTCTACCTCCACACCCCAATGGATCGCCACACAAAGAGGAGGGACTTGAAGAGATAGCACGAATCAACTCACCCAAGAATCAGCAAGAAAAGGTGAGTTGATTTGAAGGAGGAAGTCGGCTGAGTGGAGGGAGCTCTCCACGGGTTCTTCACGCCAATTCTAGAGAGCTAGGGTTTTGTTTTCTTCAAAAGTGCTTCCATCTTGCATTAGGAGGTACTAAGTACTCGTAATGGCCTTGCAGAAGAAATGTACAAAATTTCCCTAAAAGAAAATTACAAAAGAAACCCCCAAAATATAAAACACACACAAAAATAAAAACAGTTTCTTGGCGTGTTTTTTTATCCTTCTGTTAAAGCTCCATTTGACATAGCAAACGAGCTCCAAAATTAATGCCCAAGTACTTTCTGGAAAGCTTTATGAATCAACTACAATTGGTATGAAGAGCACTTTCCAATATGAAGTTTGATAGATCGACGAAAATTCCATGTACACCTCGGGGTCAATTTACGAGCAGATTTTTGGAATGTGTCATCTATCTCCAAAAATTGTATTACGCCTTCTATCAATGCTCAACTTAAATAACTCTATGATAGACCTACAAAATAAATAAAATGGTTAGAAAATAAAGGAGCCCTAGGCTCGGGCTCAGGTAATGGGACCTTGGGGCACATAAAAAATGGTGTGACATAAATGCTGGAACATTACGACATAATCTAAAAATTCAGATTCTTCATTATCAGTTGAGCGTTGTAGTGCTTAGGGCAAAATCGAGTTACTCCTTGATTTCAAATGAGGTTTTCCTATAATTCATCCAAACAATCAATAGGATATGTTTTTATACCATTTGTTTCATGATCATATCAAATTCAATGAGCCTTTCACATATATTTGCAAATTGAGAGAGAATGGAAAAACTTACCCAAAATCTAAGTTTTGGCTTGAGATTCTTATACCCTTGTGTTCCTCTCAATGCTAGAAACATTTCCATGTTGAAAGTTTCAGCAAAAACTTCCTCATTCTCATTGTTTTTTTTCCCTTTTCCACATATCGCCAACTCTCTCTTTCTTTGAGGCAATACAAGATTTCCTAGTTAATTTATTTGCTATAATATTATATTTAATTCATATTAATTAATACTTCTATTTTTTTATTAGTTATCTACTAATATTAAATTATTATTAAGATTTCTATTTCCTTATTAGTTATTTGCTAATACTAAATTGTTTTAAGTCATTGTTTCCTTAAATTATTGTATGTAATCTATTTAATGAGCCATTTGTAAGTTTAAAAGGACTTTTGACAATTAATACAATTATCCATACTTTGAAAGTTATTTCTTTAGTTTTCTATTTTGATTTAGAAATAAATGTTCTATTATACCAAATTAGTATCAAAGCAAGGATTTTTTCCCAATATGATGGGCAAAGACAATTTTATTGGAAAGAGATTCGTCGACAACGAATAGAGAATAGACACCATTGAGCAACAACTTGACGGAGTGGACGAAACTCTTCGTGACATCAAACAGATTTTAGACGCAATGAATATCGAAAGTCAACACAAATCTATGAAACACAGATATGAAACTAGTGTTTCTAAAGAGTAAGACAGACACATCATGCAATGGAGAACAAATTGCATCACGAACATTGCACGAAACCCTAGCACGACCAAAGACAACGATCGAGGTGATATTTTCTCGCCTCTTATTTTCAACATCAAAGAGTAGATTATTCATCTAAGGAAGGAGAAATTTTTTTTTTATTATCGAAATTGAAGACCAAATAATTAAAATTTTAAAATGATGATGGATTCAGTAAGTTTGATTTGCCACTATCAAAGATTTTATTGATTGGGTTCACATGATTGAAATTTTTTTTGACTATTTAAATATTACAAAGGAAAGCTAAGTCGAGCTCGTAGCATATAAATTGAAAGGTGGAGATTTAGAGTGGTGGGGATAACTTCAATTTAATTTTCAAAGACAAGGAAAGTCACAAGTCCGAACGTGGCCCAAAATGAAAAGTTTGTTACAAAAGTGATTTTTTCATCCAAACCATAAGCAGTTTTTATGTCAACAATATCAAAATTTTTGTCAAGCATTGTATGATAAATGAATTATTGAGGAATTTTATGAATTAAATATCAGGTTCAATTTATTTGAGATAGAGGACCAACTAATAGCTTGTCACATTGGAGGACACAACTGTTTTCTTAATTGATATTCAACATAGTTGTTTTGATGATGGATATAATTATTTGTTATAATATTATAAGTTAATAAAGTTAATTAAGTTAAAGTGTGCTTTGAATACTTGTTTAAATGGTTTATATACATGTATTATTTTCACATTGAAAATGCCCTTTAATGTGTGCACTTGGATGTATTAATCTGCTTATTGAGTCTATACAATGAGGGAATGTACGACTTAATCGAAAAAGGATTAAAGTGTTGAAGATCACTATTTGTGGGTTCCTTGTGAAGAAATGTAGAAGTTTGGACTTGAGCCATGTATAAAATGGAAGACTCACGGACACCTTGTTCCGAGAGCATGTTGGTCGTGTACACCACAATGGACGGCTCATGCAATCTGCAGAAGCCTAGTTCCGAGGTTATGTTTTTTGAAGCTTACTATGTGGATGCTCGGAGACAGATGTAGACACTCGCAGTGGACATCCAACACACCTTACAAAAGTCATGTTCAAAGATAGGATATTTAAACTGATACTTTTGCAAATGCCCTGTCACAAAAATGCGAAAATCTAGACTTGAAGCCTAGGAATTGAACTGCAGAAGCCCATTGCTGTAACAACCCGTTTTTCCTTTTTCTTAAAACATTGCATTTTAAAACACATTTTCTTTATAAAATACATAGAATATAAAACTTTTCTTTTTAAATCAAAATTTTCCATTAAAGTGTGGAGATGTCACCGTATAAGGTAGTGTGGCACCTCTTAATCCACACGGGGCAGCCAACTCAAGAAACTACAACTCAAAATGTTTATTTATGTTTATTTCCATTTATTTCCATTTTAATTTAGTTCCAATTACCCATCTAGGCGCTAGAGGTATCACCACATAAAGCAGAGTGGCACCTCTTGACCCATACGGGTAGCCAACTCAAGAATCTATATCTCGTCACATCTATTTACGTTTATTCCATAATATATCAATTACATTTCATAACGTATGCATGAGTAATTCATTTTTGTATTGTTTATGAAATCTATGATGCATGAGCATGATTGCACACAACTCAATATATTCTAACATATTATCAATAAAACCTCAAAACATGAACATAATCCTTAACTTAAAGTCTAGTAACCAAGAATATTGAAGCATCAAACAACAAATCAATCAACACATCAAAAGCAATACATCCTTAAGTGATAATATGATCAAAACTTATCCTTTATTGAACCACAATCATCAAGCATCAATACAATTTTATTTCTTGTGATGTAGCCTATAAAGGGAAAAGAAAAACATCTATTTCTTACCTCTATTCCCTTGGAGAAATAGGAGACACTACTTCCTTAGGATTCCCTCTTCTACTCTTTCAAGTTCCCTTTCCTTTTTCCACGGTTCTCCTCTTCTTTGTCTTCTTCTTCTTCTAAAGCTCTCTCGCTTTATCTCATAGCTTCTCTCTTTCTTTCTCACAGAATTCACCTTCTCCCAAACCCTTTCCTCACAGTTTCCTCTTCTCTTCTCTGCCAAGTTCTAAGCCTTTAACCTCTATATGAACTCTTTCCTCCAGCATCAAGCTAGAGGTATGCATCCACAAGTGATGTGTCCTGGGGGCCAATCACACGTTCGCGAGCCAAGAGGCTCATTGATTTTCTAAAAGGCTCTTATTTTGCAAGGAACAATCATTTTTTGGAACTTACAAACGAGGCCACACATGAAGATAAAGAAGCTCCGTGCCACATTCTCACGTGGAGCCATGCCACCTAATTGGCTAGCTCAAATTTAGCTCGGCTTGGAGGAGTACATTGGATCGAAGATATTGAGGTTAATTGACAACGTTTGGTCAAGTGACATGTTAGATTTATATGTTTTGTTGATGGATAATGGCTAGAATCGTATTTTTAGAATTTTGAAATTGGTTTTCCACGTAGGTTTGGAGGGTGCTCCCTTTGCATGCAAACCTAGCCCTCATGCCCTAATTTTGTATTTTTAAGGGCAATTTGGTCATTTCTTTTTATTGTAACATTAGAGGGTATTTAGTTCCCTCTAATGGATTGATGAAAGGATTTTTCGAAACCCTAATAGAAAAATTTTAGCTTGGTGTTTTGTCAGACCCGTGGAGGAAACTCTCTCGGCTACCTCATCTTTTTCCAACAATCTTCTTGTTCTTGCTAAATCTTAGGAAGATTGTTGTTTGCTATCTCTTCCAGCAACCCCCTTGTGTTGTTGTACTCATGGAGTGGAGATAGAAGACTTTAGTAAGCCCCGGTTGGGAGAGCTATTTCTTGTAGTAGCCGAATCAATCGCCCCCTTGTGTTTGAGGGTTAGCAGACCTAGCCGATTTTCTGATTTGTTCATAGTTCTTTTGCATGAAAGGTATTTGTGATTATTGATCCTCTAGAGATTGTAATCATTTTGTGTTGTTTGCTATAGATTTTTTTGGGATTGGATATCGTTTATTGGTGCTAAAAAAGGAATAGAATCTGTGCTGCAAATTTGTTATTTGCGATTCCAGTTTTACATCTTGGATTGCATCATGCACAACTCCGTGTGTGCGTGATCTTTGAAGCCAAGATTTGAGAGAGTTGCTGCCTTAATTGTTAGCTACTGAATCTATAAATTTGAGGCTTAAAGGGCGTATACAGGTGAAGTTATCATCGTTCTAATATTGTTGTTCCAAACCCAGATTTTAAAACCCTAATTCGAGTCTTATCTTCTCTGGAACCTAACTTATTGGTATTAACGAATTTGAGGCTGATTTTTGGTGATGTTATCCCTTGATTGTCTGATTATCAACCCTGTAAATTTGGGACCTTAATTCTGTATGCACGCGGAGTTATCTTTGTTATAATTTTGGCGGTCGGAATTGTCATCTAGCCGATTGCCAAATTTCAGATTGTAGACATCTAGAGTCATGGACTCTTTCATTTGGTATCAGAGCCTCGCTCTTGCTTTGGCGTTGTATTGTGATTCTATTAAGTGCCTAAAATGAGTGCAAAGAGTGGAGTAAACTACCAACGAGGTAGGAGAACCGAACCAAACAATTCACCACCACCAGAAAGAGAGGCTACTCAATCCGAGAATAAATTGCAAGCTCAACTTGATGAAATGCGGGAAACTCTTCAAAGACTTCAACATGACCGTGAGGGACCCTCTTATAACCATGTGATGGAGCCTAGAACACCTGGTCCTAGAAGGAGGTTGAGCACCTCTAGAGAGTCAAGAGGCTGAGTGGAAAGCTGGGATGAGGAAGAAAATTTTGAAACCGAGGAGGATTTTTTTTTTAGTCCAAGAAGGAGATCTGAGATGACGCATGTGAAAGCAACTATTCCCCCCTTTAAAGGCTCCAATAATGGTGGTGACTTCTTAGAATGGATGGAGAAGGTGGATAGAATTTTTGAGTGTCATGATTTTTCCGAAAAAACTAAACTTCAAATGGTCACCCTAGAGTTGTCCGGTTATGCAATTCTTTGGTGGGAGGATACTAAGGCCCAAAGGAGGGATGGATATGATGATGTTAGAAATTGGACAACTATGAAAATGTTGATGCAAAGGCAGTTTGTGCCCCCTCACTATAAACAAGAGCTTTTCCTACAACTCCAAATTTGAGACAAGGTGCATCCACAGTCGAAGAATATTTAATAGAATTTGAAACTCTCAAGATTCGTTGTTCCAATGATGAGCCTAAGGAGCAAACCATCGCTAGATTCATTAAAGGCCTACAAAGAGACATCGGAGATTTAGTGGAACTCCAACCTTTTAGTACTATGGATGATGTTGTGCAACTTGCCTTAAAGATAGAAAGGCAAAAGAAGAGGAGAATAAAGGAAGCCATAAATCGGCCATCACAAAAGAATACCCCTCCACCAAAGCCGATTTCCAAGAAAAATAATGAGGAAAAGAAAGTGTTCAATGATCAATCCAAGCCATGGTCAAAGGATGTGCAATGCTTCAAGCGCCTTGGTTTTGGCCATATAGCCTCTCAATGTCTGAACAAGCGAGTGATGATATTAGTAGAAGATTCTAATGAAGTTGTGAGCGAAGATGAAGAGGAAAAAGTCTCTTGTCCTAATGCAGAATCCATGGAAGAAACTTTTTATGCTCAAGAGGGGCCTTTGCTCGTGGTAATGAAGAGGACTATGGCTATGCAAAACCATGATGATGAAATCCAAAGGGAGACTATTTTCCATACGCGGTGTCAAGTGAAAGGGAAACTTTGTTCATTGATTATAGATGGAGTGAGTTGTACTAACGTTGTGTCCGTGGAAGTTGTTGAGAAATTGGGTTTGGAGACCACCCCTCTTCCGAATCCATACAAACTAAATTGGTTGAATGACAAGGATCCGATCAAAGTGACCAAACAAGCTCGGTTGTTTTTTGCTATTGGGGATTATGAAGATGATGCACTTTTTGATGTCGTACCCATGAATGCAAGTCAGCTACTATTGGGGAGGCCTTGGCAATTTGATAGGAGGACAATCCACGATGGCATCACAAACTTTTACTCATTTAAATTCAAAGGAAGAACAGTGAACTTGGCACCTCTTCGTCCCGATCAAATTGCCCAAGATTATGAGAGTATGAACAAGGGAAGAACCGAGGTGGCCTTATTCATTTACAAAAGGGATCTTAAGAAGGCCTTGCTGCAAGGTGTGCCTATAATTTTGATGTTGTTCAAAGAAAGAATTGAAGAATTGGGAGTTATTCCTGAGCCGGTTTTGAAAGTTCTTAAAGAATTTGGAGATGTTTTCCCTAAAGAGTTGCCTCAAGGATTGCCACCTCTGAGAGGTATTGAGCACCAAATAGATCTTGTACATGGAGCCGTTTTGCCTAATCGGCTATCTTACTGACTTAATCTGGAGGAGACAAAAGAATTACACCAGTAAGTTACCTAATTACTTGAGAAGGGACATATTCATGAATTGCTTATCCCATGCGCGGTTCCTTCATTATTGGTTCCCAAAAAGGATGGCTCTATGCGTATGTGTGTTGACAGCAGAGCCATTAATCAAATCACAATCAAGTATCGATTTCCTATTCCCTGATTAGAAGACATGCTTGATGAACTCAGTGGTGCTACCATTGTCTCCAAGATTGATCTTAATAGTAGCTATCATCAAATTCGTATGAGAGAAGGTGACGAATGGAAAACGGTGTTCAAAATGAAATATGGCTTCTATGAGTGGCTGGTTATTCCCTTTGGGCTATCTAATGCTCCGAGTACTTTCATGGAGTGATGCATCATCTCCTACGGGATTTCATGGGAGAATTTATCGTCATTTATTTCGACGATATACTTGTTTATAGTTCTGACTTACCAGCTCATATTGGGCATCTTCGATTATTGTTTGAGACTCTTCAAGTGGCACAATTCTTTGGTAATCTTAAAAAAGTGTTCTTTTGCCCAAGACAAAGTATACTTCTTGGGATTTATTATCACTAGGGATGGTATGGAAGTGGATGACGCAAAAATTGAAGCTATCTGAGAATGGTCTATTCCGAGGAATGTATCCGAGGTACGCAATTTTCATGGCCTAGCTTCATTTTACTGCCGATTTATTCAGGATTCAGCTCTATCATGGCTCCTATTACCGACTGAACAAAGAAAGGCAAAGATTTTGTTTGGTCCCTGGCTTGCCAAACCAATTTTGAGATGATAAAAGAGAAACAATGTTATGCTCCATTACTAGTATTACCCGATTTTGCAAAGGTCTTTGAAATTGAATGTGATGCTTCAAGATTGGGCATAGGAGCCGTGCTCATACAAGAAGGCAAACCAGTTGTCTACTTCAGCGAGAAATTAAAAGGGGCCACCTTAAATTATTCGATGTACAACAAAGAGTTCTATGCAGTTATTCGGGCCCTCAAAGTTTAGCAACATTATCTACTGTCAAAGGAATTCATTATACACTCTGATCACCAGGCTCTAAAGCACATTCGTAGCCAAGGAAAGTTAAACCGTCGACATGGCAAATGGGTGGAGTTCCTAGAACGTTACCTGTATATTATCAAGTATAAAAAAGGTGAGACGAATCAAGTTGTTGATGCTCTCTAGATGATGTGTTTTATTGATCGAGTTAAATGCCCGACTCTTTGGTTTTAATTGGATCAAGGAGTTATATGCTAATGATGTGGATTTCTAGGTCATTTACGGGAATTGCTTGATTAAGGCCGAAATGCCTTTTTATGTGGATGACAATTTTCTTTTCAAAGGGGACAAGATTTGCATTCCTAAGTGTAGCCTTCCAGAAACCCTTGTCATGGAAGTTCATTGTGGGGCTTGGCGAGCCATTTTGGTAGCAAAAAGACATTTGAAGCTGTGCAAGAGCACTTTCATTGGCCTCACTTGTGACGAGATGTACAAAGGCTTGTGGAATGTTGTATCATTTATAAGAAAGCTAAGAGTCTTGTCCTTCCGCAAGGCTTGTACTTAACTTTACCCATAGCTTCTCATCTGTGGGTAGAGATCAGCGTAGACTTTGTTTTGGGAATTCCTCGAAGACCAAGATCCAATGATTCTATCATGGTGGTGGTTGACAGATTCTCTAAGATGGCCCATTTCATAGCTTGCAACAAAATCTATGATGCTAATCACGTGGCAGATTTATTTTTCAGAGAGATAATTTGATTACATGGAGTGCCCCATTCTATAGTTTTCGACCACGATACAAAATTCCTGAGTGCTTTTTGGAAGACTCTTTGGTGAAAGTTAGGCACGAAGTTACTTTTCAGCATATTTTCCACCCTCAAACCGATGGCCAAATAGAGGTGGTGAATCGGACTTTGGGGGCCTTGCTTAGAACCATCATTAGCAAATGCTTGACAGATTGGGACTTGCAGTTACCGTATATTGAGTTCGCTGATAATTGAAGAGTGCATGGGACTACACAACACACTCCATTTGAGGTAGTATATGGGTTTAATCCGCTCACGTCGATGGATCTCATTCCTCTCCCTATGACCGAATATGTTAGTGAAGACGGAGCTACTAAGGCCATGAGAGTAAGAGCCTTGCATGAAGAGGTGCAAAAATGCATTGAGAAAAAGAATGCAAAGTATGCTAGACTTGCCAATCAAGGGCAAAAAGAAGTAATATTCGAGGTGGGGGACCTAGTGTGGCTGCATTTACGTAAGGACAGATTCCCTAAGCAGAGAAAATGCAAATTACTACCAAGAGCTAATGAACCTTTCAAAGTGCTGGAACGAATCAACAATAACGCATACCGTATAGAGCTTCCAGGGGATTATGGAGTGTCATCTACTTTCAATGTACAAGATTTGACTCCGTATTTAGGAGGGGACGAACAAGCAGCAGAAGATGTCATGGAGCAAGCATTGGATTTGAGGTCAAATCCTCAATCACCTAGGGAGGATGTTGTGTCCCGGGGGCCAATCTCACGTTCAGGAACCAAGAGGCTCATTGATTTTCTAACACGCTCTTATTTTGCAAGGAATAATCATTTCTTTGGAACTTGCGATGGAGGCCACACATGAAGATAAAGAAGCTCTGCGCCACGTTCTCACATGGAGCCATGCAACCTAATCGGCTAGCTCAAATTTAGCTCAGCTTGGAGGAGTAAATTGGATCAAAGATATTGAGGTTAATTGACAATGTTTGGTCAAGTGACATGTTACATTTGTATGTTTTGTTGCTGGATAATGGCTAGGATCTTATTTTGAGAATTTTGAAATCGGTTTTACTTGTAGGTTTGGAGGGTGCTCCCTTTGCATGTAAACTTAGCCCTCATGCCCTAATTTGCATTTTTAAGGGCAATTTGGTCATTTATTTTTATTGTATCATTAGAGGGTATTTAGTTCCCTCTAATGGATTGATGAAAGGACTTTTTGATATCCGAATAGAAAAATTTCAGCTTGGTGCTTTGTGAGACCCTTGGAGGAAACTCTCTCAGCTACCTCATCTTTTTCCAACAATCTTCTGGTTCTTGCTAAGTCTTGGGAAGATTGTTGTTTTCTATCTCTTCCAACAACCCTCTTGTGTTGTTGTACTTGTGGAGTGGAGATAGAAGACTTTAGCAAACCCCAGTTGGGAGAGCTATTTCTTGAAGTAGCTGAATCAATCGCCCCTTATGTTGGAGGGTTAGCGGACCTAGAATGATTTCTGATCTGTTCGTGGTTCTTTTGCATGAATGGTATTCGTGATTATTGATCCTCTAGAGATTGTAATTAGTTTGTGTTGATTTGGTATAGATTTCGTTGGGATTGGATATCGTTTATTAGTGCTAAAAAAGGAATAGAATCTGTGCTGCAAATCTGTTATTTGCGATTCTAGTTTTGCATCTTGGATTGTATAACGTACAACTCCGTGTGTGCATGATCTTTGAAGCCAAGATTTGAGAGTGTTGTTACCTTAATTTTTAGCTACTGAATTTATAAATTTGAGGCTTAAAGGGCGTATGCAGGTGAAGTTATCGTCGTTCTAATATTGTTGTTCCAAACCCGGATTTTAAAACCCTAATTCGAATCTTATCTTCTCTAGAACATATCTTGTTGGTCTTAACAAATTTGAAGCTGCTTTTTGGAGACATTATCCCTTGACTTTCTGATTATTGACCCTGTAAATTTGGGACCTTAATTCTGTATGCATGCGGAGTTATCTTTA
Organism: Begonia loranthoides; assembly: GCA_022433065.1. NCBI lineage: Eukaryota > Viridiplantae > Streptophyta > Magnoliopsida > Cucurbitales > Begoniaceae > Begonia > Begonia loranthoides. The sequence continues at coordinate 21,798,449 of CM039470.1, read as the reverse complement.
TTCTAATTTGGTTGGTCGGATATGTCATCTAGCTGATTAACAATTTTCAGATTGTAGACATCTTGAGTCTTGGACTCTATCAACAGGTGTGCATGGACCAATCACCACCAAAACCTGCTAATAAAATCATGACAACGAAGTTAATTTATGATGACTCTTCACATTATTGGTCGCTCAAACACCTCGGGTGATTGACCGCAACACAGCATAGAAATAGACTCTGTATACTTTTTTAGAAAAACCGGTCGATCACCTTCTACACTTGATCAACTGTAAATCCAACATTTACACTCTGTAATAACCAAGACCAACCGCCCTTCATAGATGATCGACCGCACCATCATCAACTTCACAAATATGCTGAAAAGCCAGTCGATCATCGATCAACCGCTAAACACCCCTATTTCGACTATGTAATGACCATGATCAACCACATATCACCTGGATCGACAACCATCCATTAGAAATTCTTCGTTCCTTTACACTTCACCATTAGTGGTTGATTGACCTCTCCCTTATCGACCACTCCCTTCTAAACTTACCATAAGCATATAAAATTCACACTTCCAACAACCATAAACCATAAATCACTAAACACATCTTAATATCATCTCATATATCTCCAATTATTATCAAATATAACCATTTTCATCCTAAGCTTACTATAACAAGAATTTGGAGTATTACAATTGCCTTATTTATATCTCTAATGAATAGCCCAAGATCGCCCCAATGAATAGTAGAAGGCAACTAGTCCTCGAGAATTTTGATGGCCTCTATAAATAGACGCTTACTCCACTAAGTAAAAAATAAATAAATAAAAAGAAGATACAATGAAGGGCTAACTACACCAAAGTGTTGCCCATTCACTTGTTGAGATTTAATCCTTCATTCTTAAGCTAGAAACATAATTTTTCCTACCCCTAATGTAACACCCACAACTTTGTAAGGTTCAAAGTTGATAGATGGATGTACTCTTACATTTCAGTTTATGACAATAATATTATTGATCATGTTAAATGAATTTATTTAAGAAAATATGGTTATGGGATGCAGGAAATGGGTGAATGTTTTGTACTTTGGGAGGACATGGAATTAAGGTTCATTTTTGCACTTCTAAGGGTTTTGCAGTCGACCGAGCATTCGTAGTGGTCAACCAAACATGTGCAAGATCTTAATGTTGCTCTCTGGAAGTTTCGTGCTCGACTTGAGCTTGGTAGCAGTCGACAAGACTCGTACAAGATTTTTAAGAGTGCTCTCTTGAGGTTTTGCGGTTGACCGAAGAGGAGCCGTGATTGACCAATGAGGAGCCACGGTCGACTACATAAGGCAAAGTTTGTTGGGCATGTGCTCTCCGCTCGTTTCATGGTCAACTAGTCAAGGAGTGGTCAATCGCACAAGATCAAAAAAGTGGGCGGTCGACCAAACTTTAATGAGCAGTTGACCGGGCCACCTAGAGTGTATTTTTAAAAAGGAAAAATCGGCAAGAACCCTAGGGATATTTTATCATTTGAGGCATAGGAGAGTGAAGGAGGAGAGACATTTTCTCTCTTCCCACTTGAGGTTTGCCTAGTTTATATAAAAATTGTGTGATTTAAGATTATTGGTTGTTTATGAGGTCAATTATAGTGTTAGATCAAGGATTTGAGTGAAATTTTGAATAGTTATCGTTAGGGTATGTTTGTAAAGTTTGGATGTCTGATTTTTCCAATGATTTGGCATTTGTTTTATATTTTATAGGCGTGCGTAATGCTTAAAAGAAGAGGGGATTGGTTGAGATTTAAGTCAAAACCTCTCACGGCAAGATTCAGATTAAATTGGGGATTTTTCTTAAACAACCTAGGTAGAGGAAGTTCAATCCCGTTATTGATGAGGTGTGCTTTAATGGATATTTCAAGGAGATTAAAAGTTTCAGAGTTGGAGCATTTGGAAGTTCAGCCAAAGCCGAGAATAACTGTTTTATTTGACCAAAATCAAGCTAAGACCCCTAAGGTAAGTGATGTTTGTCTGTGGTTGGCCTATGACCTACATCACAAAGGCACTAGGATTGTTTGATGTACGATATCCATTTGGTTAGTGTTATATTGACTTATACTCGAGGATACTATTTTGGTGTGTGTTTGTTACTCTATGTTTTTCCTAATTGGGACTTAGATGTTATATTGTATTGTTTGATGGATTGTTGGTAGAATGTGATACTCTCTTGTGAGTTATGAGGATATGTTGTGCTATTAGACAATAGGTTATGTTTTAGTGGATTGAGGATATGTCGTATTTGCTTCGAGGATCTGTTGTATGTGCTATGTTTTGTTATTTGAGGACATGTTATGATGTGTGACATAGGCATAAGATAGGTTAAGATATATGTATGCTGCATTGAATTCATGCATCATGTTTTCAAGGAAAAGAATGAAAATGATTTTTCAAGCATACTTTTTCATGTAAGAAAGAGTTAATCATAAAAGAACATACATAAATAGCCTTGCATGGGCGGGGCTTTAAAACACTTAATGTATGAGAACCTCAATCGTGATGGCGAGGTAGAAATGTACAAGAACCTGACCAGGATGGTGGGGTAGAAATGTATGAGAACCTTGATTGATATGGCGAGGTAGATATGTATAAGACCCTTGAAAAAGGTTGGAAGGTAGTTATGTATAAAAACCTTGACAAAGGGCACGAGGCAGTCTCCTAAAGAAGCCTTGTATGGGTGGGGCTTGAGACTGAGTTATTATACATAAGAACCTTGACAAAGGGTGCGAGGTAGACACGTATAAGGATCTCGAGAGCGCGAGATCATTATACATAAGAACCTCAACATAGGGCATGAGGTAGACACGTATAAGGATCTCGCAATTGCGAAATCATTATACATAAGAACCTCGACAAAGGGTGCAAGGTAGACATGTATAAGGATCTTGACAAAGGGTGCAAGTCATTATACATATGAATCTCAACAAAAGGGGTGAGGTAGACACGTATAAGGATCTCGACATAGGGCGCGAGACATTATACATAAGAACCAAGACAAAGGGTGTGAGGTAGACACATATAAGGATCTCGACAAAGGGCTTGCAGTCATTATACATAAGAACCTCGACAAAGGGCATGAGGTAGACATATATAAGGATCTTGACAAAGAGCGCGAGGTCGTATTGCATAAGAACCTCAACAAAGGGCGCGAGGTAGATATGTATAATGATCTCAACAAAAGGTGCAAGATCCTTATGCATAAGAACCTCGACTAAGGGTGTGAGGTATACACATATGAGGATCTCAACAAAGGGGGCTAGATCATTAGATGAAACGAAACGAAATGAAACGAAACGGAACAAACGAAAAGAAAGAATAGAATAAGAATGAAAAGAATGAAATAATGAAAAGAATAAGAATAATAGAATGAAATACTAAAATGAAAAATGACATGTTTTCTTTATAAATTGCATTTCATGTTCAACATTTATAGGCATCTCTTACTGAGCATTAGGCTCATTAGTTGAACTTTGTGTTGTAGGTAAGGATGCTATCGAGGACATGCTTGGTGGTAGCAATGAGTAAAGATTGCAATTGAAGAGGAATTCTCATGGGTGAGGTTGCAATGTTTTCAGAGTGAAGTTGACCCGTGTGTGGCTCATGAGACTGATATTGGTATGAAAATGTAAATTTAATGAATACGTTTTGTGAACCATGATCGAACATTTTGATTTGATTTGAAGAAAGTAATGAGATGTTTTAAGGCTAATTTAAATGGTTTTTCAAAAGTATATTTCAATATGCTTTAAAAGATTTTAACTGGGGTCTTGTGAAAGATTTCGAGAAAGACTTCCGATAACATTTTCAAATGACATTTACCGGTTTCCCTAATTCAAATATATAAATAAATAAATATATATATATATATATATATATATATATATATATATATACATGAATTACGATTTAACGCCTTGCGGCGTTACACCTAAACATGAGATTCCTCATTTTTAAGAGAGTTATGTTTTGTACTTAAACTTAAGGGTGAAAATCGGTTCGAATCAAACCAGGTAACAGAACCAAATTGATCATTTCGATTCAATTCTTTTTGGTTTTGATATGCAAAAAATTAAATTTAAGACTAAACCAATCCCAACCGAATCGAAATGATCGGTTTGATTCTCGATTGTAAGTGAGGAAAACTAAGGAAAACTGAACCAAACTGAAAATAAACCAAAACTTGAAAACCTAATTGATTAATTCCAATTTTCTCTTTGTAAAGTATAAACCTAACTCATGTAAGTGTAAATCGAGAACTCATCACTCCTTCGCTACCTCCTGCCTGTGCCGTTCGAGGAGACAAAGAGTTAGCTCCACCCTTAATCATCATTTTGTTTCTCCATTAAGTGTCAACTGTTGAGTGGTCATTGTCACCTTTCCAACGTAGCTCTAACTCACTATCTACGTTGTCGCTTTGGAGAGTTGTAGTTCGTAGTGCAAACTTCACATAAGTTCATCGAGTTTAAAGCATATATTCAATGTTTTGTTGTTTCAATTTTTATTCTCATTTTACACTTTGCATTTCGCACAGATTCATTGCAGATGAAATTTGTGAAATATATTTTTTGGTGTGAAATGTGTGAAATCTTGATATGAAGTTTGTTTTGATTTGATTTTGTAATTCCTATGAGAATTGATCTCCATTTTTCATTATTTTTGCTTCGCTCAGACTAGTCTTTTTCTCGATTTTCCTAAAAAAATTAAAGGCATTTTTCTATATGAAAAATTAGCTGAAGTTTCATTATGTTTAGGTTTTTTAGTTTTTCTTTCCTTAATTTTTTTGAGTTAGTTTTAGTAGGTTGTAAATGCAAGAAGAAAGCATTGTAAACGTGATATTCTTATAAGCTATGATTGAAGAGACTGTTTAAATTTGATGATTGATGAAAATTTTACTCATATCTGGACTCTGGTACTGGATTGCAGTAGACTCTTACCTTTAATTATTAGTGAGCCAATGGAAAAATTAAGTCAATGGATGAGAAAATTGATAAAAAATCAATTAAAAACTGATCCTAAATCAGTTAAAAACTTAGCCCAAACGGAAATGAAAACCGAGACCAAGCCGCAAATAAAAACCAAAACCGAACTGAAGAAAACCAAAAACTGAGGTTTGACTTTTGATTTAGTTTTAGGTGGAGTTGGTTCAATTTCAGTTTTTCTTTTTTCAAAGCTGAACCGAGTCAGTTCGATTCTAATTCAGTCTAAACCAAACCGAACCGAACTGAACCAATTTGATTCCACCTCTTATATGTATTGTGGAAATGAAAAATGTGACACCCTTAAAGAGTCAGTTAAGATTGGATTGACATCCGTAAGTTCAACTACAGCGGAGGGTGACATCCATGCAAAGTCATTAAGATTTGATTGACACCCAAAAGTTCAATTGAGGAGAAGGATGATGATTTGAAACAATTGTATTGTTTGATTGACATTTGGAAGCTCAATCATTTAAAATCGGAAGGGTTATTGGAAAGAAGTCTTGAAGGAGAAACCATAGAGTGCAGATGAGGCAGTTTGTTATTTGTAACTAGAAGGGTTATTGGAAAAGAATCTTCAAGGAAGGGTTATGATTTTGATTAACAAACATTTTTGCTATTTCTTTCGCTCTCTCTCTTAATTATTATTGTTTGCTTTCATATTAGAAATAGTTTGTCTAATTAAGAGGGAAGATATATAATTTAAGATAGAAAATTAAAAGATTTTTTAATCACACAAAAAAGTTAGATAACCTAATTCACCACCCACTTAGGTTATATCAATCCTACAATTAGTATCAAAGCAATGTTTAGATTTTGTTGTGCTTAAAAATTTATAGATTTTTTTTAATTTTCATATATGGGTTCTAATCTAAATGGATTTCATGTTGAATGTCAATCTAAATCTAGACCTCCTTGTTTGATGGTAATGACTATGTTTATTGAAAGTCGAGAATGAGGATATATATACAATCTATTGACCATGATTTATGGCACATTATTGAAAATGGATCTTATACTCCTATCAAAATAAAAAATGATAGAGATGTTCCTTGCTTTTTGAGTATGATGATAATGATAAATAAAAGCTATACTTAAATGTTAAGGTAATGAATACTCTATATTGTGCTTTAAAAGAGATGAATTTAATAGAGTCCAAGAATATGATAATGCACGTGAAATTTGGAGACTTTTTAAAGTCACACATGAGGGAACAAACCAAGTTAAAGAGAGTAAATTAAGTTTACTTGTACATAGTTTTAAAACTCTTGGTAGAACTTATCCCAATGAAGAGTTGGCTAAGAAAATTCTCAAGTGTCTACCAAGATCGTGGCAACCCAAGGAAATGACAATTCAAGAAGGTCGGGATCTTAAGGTGTTGGAGAGGGAGGAGCTTATTGGATCCCTCATGACTCATGAAATCATAATGAAGATGAACAAAAAGGAAGAGCTAAAGGAGAAATAAGTTTTCAAGAAGAAAGACATAGCTCTTAAAGCCTCATCAAGCCAACAAGTTGAATTCAAAAAGGAAGAAGATGATGAGAAGATCACTTTCATTAGAAGGAGATTCAACAAGTTCATTCAAAGAAAAAGAATGTAGAGAAAGAAGGTTGAAAAAGGGGAATGACTTCAAAAAGAGAAGGAACCAAATTGCTTCGAATGTGGGAAGTTGAGCTATTACAAAGTTGATTGCTCCCAAGCTAAGAAGGCATCAAAAGCTATCATGAAGATATTAATGAAGGTCACATGGAATGATAATGATAAAGACACATCATTTGAAGTTGAAGAAAAGGCAAATATGTGCTTCATGGCTAAGGAAAATGAGGTATATGACTCTCTTAATGTTTTGAATGACAGTTATGATGAAAATAAATTGTTGGATGCATTTAAGAAACTACATGAAAAACTTAATATACTCAAAGCTAAGTATAAGGCTTTGAAAAAGAAAAGTGTTGAATTGGTGAAAAACTATGCTAATATCACCTTATCTTTTGAAAAGGAAATTGTTGACTTGAAAAAGAAGAATAATGATTTGAATACTATTGTGTTTAAATTTAAGAATGATGACAAAAAATTTCATCACACTCTTATGTCAACAAAGAGTTACTTTTGATAAAGCCGGATTAGGATATCAACTTTTTCGAAAGAAAAAGACTTATGAAATTTTTTTTTGCTGTACCATCTACTTGCCATGTATGTAATAAAATAGGTCACAAATCATTTTTATGTCCATGATAAATAATGGTCATAAATGTTTTGGTAAATTGGAATGGGTTCTCGAAAGAACTAAAATTAACATTCAAGAACCCCAAAAAGATTTGGATACCAAAGAAAAGAACTTGATTTTGCTTTTAGGTTGGAGAATTTCTGATAAAAGACGCGTGATACTCTGATAGTAGGTGATCAAGGCATATAGGATTGGAGATTGCTCAAAGTTTACCTCCATTGCTAAGGACAAAGGGCATGTGATTTTTGGAAGGAGCCAAAAAGGCAAAATGGTAGGTATTGACAATATAGGTAATGCCTCAAATCTTATTATTGAAAATGTGTTATTGGTTAATGGTTTGAAGTATATTCTATTGAGTATTAGTCAATTGTGTGATAAAGGATACAAAGTTATTTTTAAATTTAAAATTTGCATGATTAAGGATAATATAAATGGAAAGATTTTATTTATTGGATATAGAAATGAAAAATTTTTATACTATTGATTTAAATAATTTATCTTGTTTTGATGAGAAATGTTTTACCACTACTTCTTCATCTAATGGTTGTTGGTCTTGGCATAGGGGATTAGAACATGTAGAAATGGATATATTAGCTAAGATCTCTAGAAATAATCTAGTTAGAGAAACTCCTAAGATTTCTTTTGAGAAAGACAAAGTATGCAATACAAGTCAAATAGGTGATCAAACAAAGAGTTCGTTTGCTTTTAAGAATATTGTATCCTCTTCTAGACCCCTCCAACTTCTTCACATGGATCTCTTCGGTCCATCAAAGACCACTAGCTTAGGAGGAAAACATTATGAAGAAAATGGAAAATTTTGAAGTTTTTTCTAGCTTTAGGAAAAAAGTGGAAAATGAGAAGAATTTTTCTGTCGTTGCAATCCAAAGCGGACATGGTGGAAAATTAAAAAATGAGAGTTTCAAGCTTCTTTGTCAAAAGTATGACGTAGAGCACAACTTTTGTAACCTAGAACCCCTCAACAAATTGGAGTTGTTGAAAGAAAAATATGTCCCTTCAAAAACTAGCTAAGACCATGCTAAATGAAAACAACCTTTCAAAATATTTTTGGTCGGAAGCCATAGGTACGGTATGCTATGTGCTTAATCATGTATCATCTATCCCATTCTTGAGAAACTTGCCCTATGAGCTTTGGAATAGTAGAACTTCAAATGTTAGCTACTTTATATCCTTTGGATACAAGTGTTTTATCTTGAACACAAAGGTTAACTAAGGTAAATTTGACTTCAATATAGATTATGGAATATTCTTAGGTTATTCCTCAACTAGCAAAGCATATAAAGTTGTCAACAAAAAAACTCTAGTTGTGGATAAATCTATGCACGTGACATTTGATGAAATGGTCAAATTATCTAATAGAGTGCAGTTAAATGATGAACTTGAAAAGAAAATGAAAACCCTCGATTTGGAAGATGATAGTGCTAATTAAAAGAGCACACCTCAAGAAATTAAAAAAAAAACTCTAATAGGGAATGACAATGAAGACTTACCCAAAGATGGGAAATATTCCAAGAGTCACCATATAACCAGTATTCTAGGTGATCTATTCTTAGGAGTTAAATCTAGATCTTCACTTGAAACTATTGTGCAAACATAACATTTATTTCTTAAATAGAGTCTACAAATTTTGATGAGGCTGAGATGGATGAAAACATAATAGTTGTGAGAAATAAAGTTATGTTGGTTGCAAAGGGGTATAATTAAGAAGAAGAATTTGATTTTGAGGAAACCTTTGCACCGATAACACGTTTAAAATTTATTTGAATGCTTCATGTTTTTGCTTACCATAAGAATATCATTTTATACCAAATGGATGTGAAAAATGGTCCCTTAAAGGAATTTATGATCAAAGAAATGTATGACGCGCAAACATTGCGTTTTAAAGCTCATGATACAAAAGATTATGCATATAAGCTCAACAAAGCTCTTAATGAACTCAAGCAAGCTTCTAGAGCTTGGTATGAAAGGTTAAGTGAATTTCTCTTAGAAAGAAATTTTAAGATAAGAAAGTTTTATTTTCAAACTTTGCATCTTTGGATTTTGAGAATAGATTTAAGGAAATGGGACTTATAGCTTTTGCAATTTAGATGGCCCTTATCTTGCAAAACATATTCAAATGTTTTATGGTTATTTGTATTTGAATTTGAGATAGTGTTGTTTTGATAATTTTGAATTTATCTCTATTGCTCTAATAATTTTTAGATCTGTTTATTTTTGCTATAATGAGTATTGATATATTGCTCCCAATTTTGTTTGCATGTTTCTCTCCATCACGTTTACTGTTATATTTGGTAGGAAAGAATTTCTGCATTTGTCTCGAATTGGTGTATCATTGTAATGCAATATTTCTTTTTTGATAATGACAAAGGAGGATAGAGACTACAAGGGTTACTCTGCCTAATATTTTTAATATATAGCAAAGAAGAAGAGTACACAAAGAAGGAGAGTGTGTTACCCCGACTTTTTATATAGGAATTTAAAAATGATAAATTGAAAATTAATTGGGGGTATTCGAATTAGTCGAATAATTATCGGGGTATTACCAAGGAAGTAATTGTTAGATTATAAATTATGGGAACTTATTGGATGAAAATTAGGACTAATTCAGGAGGAGTAATTTGGAAGAAATATTTTGGGATATAGTTAAATGGAAAAATTATTACGGATTTGTATTTTTTTACACATTATGATGCATGCGGATGACACACGGATGAGATATTGCGTCTGTAAACGCGTTGTGCAACATCCCCGGTACTTTGGGATGACATGGGGATAGGGTTCCGCATCCCAAACTCGCCCTTCGCCTGTAACATGAGATTTTGGATGGGTGCGGACGATTACAGACGATTGTGGACGTTGAGTGTTTGAATTTGTACAATTTTTTGACAGTTTCAGAAGCACAAGGACAAATAGTGAGGATGCCTTCTTTCATCCAAAATGCTATTCGGATGAACACAGATGAGGCAAGGAGGCTTCCCCTCGTCTGAAAAGTTGATTTAAACTGAGGGAGAAATATGGACTGAATCGGTTTGGTTCGGCTCGGTTCGGAAAGAATTATGTAGCTCGATTTTAATTAAGAAGGAGGAAAAGAAATAATGAGATTAATTGAATTAATTAATTAAGGGAAATTAAATAAATGAAAAGAGGAGGATTTAAGATAAAAGAATAAATAAATTGGAAGGAGGAGTAAGAGAATCGGTTGATTGGGGGAAGGAGAACAGAACCGGCGGTTTGGATTTTAAAATCAAAATGGCCGCAGGCCATTTGTGGGGGAGAAAGAGATCGGGACCAAGAGGGAGAGCGATGCGAAGAGAAAGAGAAGAGAGAAGAGAGAGAGAGAGAAAGAGAGAGAGGCGACGAGCGAAGGTAAGGGAGAGCACGAGCTCAAAGTGCTATTTGGTGAACGGAGGTGTGTCAGACAACGACGTTGAACGGCGAACAGTTGCGAGCTAGGGCTCGGTGGAGCGCCTGTGTTGCGAGAACAAAGAACTCCTGCGAACTGCGAACTCCAGGCCATGTAAGTTGTTAATTTTGCATTTTGATTTCTCTTCCATGGCATTCTAAATTGGGCGTTTCAGCAGTCTGCATTAGCCGTGAATTGCGTTAGCTAGAAATGGCAGGGGCAAACGTGATGGCAGGGGGGGCGTGAACCGTGACCTGTGCGTTCATGCTGGACCGGACCGGAGCTAGTTTCCTCCAGCTGCTTCTCAGGCAAGCTTTCCATGTGGAAGTTGGGCAATGGACCACCCTTCATTGAAGTGGTCAATTGTCATTCAACCTTGCGTCACTGGAAGTCTTCTCTTGACTATAAATCAATTGGTGCAGAGGAACTCATGTGAATGGTGAGCTGGGGATGTGTGTGTGTCCTCTCTGGAGAAAAATAGTGAAAGGTAGAGAAAGTGCAAAAACAGTTTAGGAGGAAGAAAGGAATTAGCGTCGGGTGTACTGCAGGTAAGGAAGTTCTTCCTACTTTTATGAATTTTGGATAGGATTGTTTTGTGAAGAATTAAATGAATGATATTCCACTGCTATATAGTTTTGGTCATCATCTTCAGTTTTGCCGAGGGATGTTATCCTACAATTCTTTTCCGATTTGTGGGATGTCGAAAGAGGTTATGTATTGTGGTCTTAAAATAGTTTGTTGATTTTTCTCTATTGTTGTTATTTGTGGAAGTGAAGAGAAATATTCTCTGTTATTATGACTTGAGAAAATGCTCTGCTATTTTGGAAATGGTTCCCTGTCATTCACGATCTTGTCATGGCTTTGTTGGAGGTTATTGGGAAGCATGTGTATACTTTGATTTATGCAAGTTGATCCCTGTTTGGTCACCACTGTATGAATCATGAGTTGTTACTATTTAGTTACGCATGTTGGATGTTATGGAATTATTATTGTGAAGCAGTTAAGAGATTAAGTTGAATAGGGGACTATTAAAGCGTTTTAAATTGTTCTGTTCTCCATTATTGGGTTCTAATTGATGGATATTGAGGATAGTGGGATGGTAAAAATGGGGTTGATAATTCGTGATTATTAATAAGGGTTATTTAAATATTTTGAAGGTGTTGTGAAGGATAAACATGGTCGTAAAGTGCATTGAAGATAGACATGTAAGTTGATACTTACTGTGCTTTGGTCTTCAGACCCTACATCACAAGAATTAAGATTGCATGCTGTGTGTTTACTGGATTTAGGTTCTTTTAATTATATGTTTATTAGACATTTATACAATCACGATAGGACTGAATGTATTCACGAACATATTGTATGTCATACCTAATATATTTAAATAGGCATGTGGGGGTTCGGGAGATCGGTGACATTCCATCGGTAGGACACCCCCACATAGGGAGACGTGAGGTATGAGTTAGCTACATGGAATCAGGGTTCATTCTTCTCCCAATCTGTAATCCACAATGTCTTTAACAAAGGAGTGGATACCGGCATGTGGAACACCCCCGATGGATATATCTCCTCGTTGGAGTGACTGGTTAGGCCACATGACCCTATTGTGTATCTTGCTTTTAGCTTCCAGAAGAGATACAACTCTTTTCTGTAATGCATCGTATGATCATACATAACATCTGCATTGCATTTCATTCTTTCACTTACTAAGCATTAGACTCATTAGTTTAAGTCTTGTTGATGTAGGTATGTACGAGCAACAGGAGAACAAGTCAAAGACAGTTGATGAAGGATTTGTACGGGTGGATCTTGTGGCTGGCTAGGCTGAAGGATGTAAGAAAGAGAAAATGGTTTTGTATAGAATTTGTATTTAAGTTGTAAAAGGAAACAATGGTATTTATTATATGTTGTATTTCTTAAAGTTTTCCGTTGAGCTTTATAACGAAGATTTTACAAATTGCAAAGGTCATAAGAAAAGGATTTCAATTATTGTCTTTAAAGCCTTCCGCTGTTTTTAGGTGAGAAAAGAAAAGTTTTAAATTTTACGTGATTTTTAAACATAAGAAAAAATGGGTCGTTACAGTTGCTATCGGAGCTCCCGTGTTTTAAAACTGATTATGAAGAGACTGCCTACTAGCACAAGCTCGCCTTGAAAATACTCTATCGATTGTAAGTATTATAATTAGTTCTTTTCTTTATCCAATTATTTAAGTGTTTGTTTTGTATCGCTATAAAAAGGGTATCATTGCCAGAGTACATGGATGTATTGGACTATGAACAAGTTACGAAAAACACAGAAGAGACTATCAATCGGTTGACTCAGTTGGTGGGACAACAATCTCATCACTTGGAGAAATTAATGGAAAGTGTAATATAAATTAAATAGCACAGTATTTGGAATGATTGTAATTGATGTAAGCAATCGTGGTTCTTTTGATAGAGTAGAATGATAGATATGATAAAAGATAGACGATATTGGAATTGCTTGGGTTTTGAGTGCAGGAATTTGAAGGATCGATATACGCCTATAGAGGGGGGGTGAATATAGCGTTTCTAATATTTTCGTGCGATATTTTAATCTCTAATTACCCTAAGTGATTTAATGCATATAATTAAAATATCGATAACAAATATATGCAATAATGTAAAGAGTAAAGGTCAGAGAAGTGCACGCAATATTTGTTTACGTGGTTCGGCAAACTAGCCTACGTCCGCGCTCCAAGTTCTACTTGGAGATACACTAAGCAATTAGCTTACGGGTGCCAATAAAACCGTTTACAAATTGACTATTAAACGGGGCGTCACCCTTGACTAATTATAAGGTCGTCAACCTTAGACTCTTACGAGTCGTCACCCTAAATTTGACTATTGCAGGGCGTCACCCTATGATTGAACTTACGGGCGTTCAATCGAGCCTATATGTGTTTCGGGTTGTCACCTCGTATGATGAATTCTTAGGGAATCACCCTTTACAATCAAGCACAATACTAAACTCAGAAATTTAAGCTTAAATCTTGCTAATCCAAATTCTCCCAAAATATAACTCACAAGTTTGGAATAGGGAGAATTGGATTTACAACACAATTAAAAGCTTACAGAGTAGTATTCGAGTATTGATTTTGCCAGGGCTTCGCATCGAATATTCGATTCGTTGATTGTTGAGAGCTTTGAATCAACCCACATTTATAGACACTGCCACTGCCGCTTCTAAACGTCCTCAGCGTCCGCATCTATCATCCGCATGACCGTTGGAATTTTCCTGTTGAAAATATAGCCGTTGTGCAGAAATTTAGAGTTTAGGACGCAGAATTTCGCGTCCGCTGCATCTGCAAGTCACAGTTTTTGGATCCGCAAGTCACTGTTCACCCAATTTTGGACGCAGATTTGCATCCGCATCTGTCATCCGCTGCATCCGCAAGTCACTGTTCACCAGTTTAGGACGCATCTGTTACATCCGCATATGTCATCCACTGCATCCGCAAAACACCCTGAAAATGACAGATTCAAATCGGACGCCAATATTTACGTCCGCTGCATCCGCTTCATCCGCATCTACACAGTTTAGTTCGGGGACGCAAAATGGCTTCCGCAGACTCATCTCGACTTCACTCCAAATCTGCTCTTGAACTATATTTAGTCCCTAAAAGATATCCAACACTACATGGACTCAAATAAACATGTTATAACATTAATAATACCCATTTTGAGGGTATTTCCAATATACACGGATATAAATATTATGATAAAAACGATAAGAATAATATCTGGAACATATAAAATATAACACAAAATACAACTTATTGATTTATTAAATTAATCAACATTTTAGTCATCATCAAAATACAACTTAGCCTAACAAAAAAGCTAACAATCTCCCCCTTTTTGATGATGACAAAATCCAATAATTTGTTTTCCTAAAACTAAGTATTTGCATACAAATATTGCATATTAGATTTCTCAAAGTAATTTATGCAATTTATAAAGCAATAAAATCCAAGCAACATGCTACTCCATGTTATTCAACTCTCCCTAAAATATATTACAACTTATACATCATTCTCCCCCTTTTTGTCATAGTCAAAAAGTAATACTAGGGGAGGGGAGTCCTAAACATCCAAAGAAAAGATTTATCCAAATAAAATCATCAAAATAGACAAGATAGAATATAATTACTCATAGAGCAATTATCAAAAGAATCCAAGAATAAATTCAACATAGTTTAACAATTAAATCTACTAAAGCAAATTTCTCCCCCTTAATCAAAGAGTTAATCCATAAAGCAAACAAAGGAGGAAAATATAAATTCAATTTCAATTTGTGGTTAAAAGAAGGATACCAATTGTAAATAACCACAATCGTAATTCAATAAAAATACTATCCCTCTTCGTCATTAAGCATACATACACATTTGAGGGAATAAGGCTAGCAAGCAAATTCAAGTTGTGGTTATAAGTAGAGATACCAATTTGAAAATAACCACACAATTTTCTCCCTCTTTTTGCTCATTAAGCTTAAACTCATTTGAGGGAATAAGCATTAAAGTCCAAATCATATATATACAAAAAAAAAATGGGATTCAAGAATTAGATACTAAATGTAGGAACTAGAATCCAATTAAGTTTAAGAATTATAAACACATGTTCACATTCTAACAAGTGATACCAATTTAAGAATTAAGAAATTAACAAAGGATACCAATTGATAATTCACAATTTGAAGCAAAACAAGTTTTTCAAATAATTATACCAATTGTAAATCCAAAGTTAAAATTGAATCATTTTTGCCAATTATGATACCAATGGTATGTTCAAAGAGAAAATGCAAAGAGAGATACCAATGTATAATATCAAAATCAATTCAAATATCTCTTCCCCTAAGTTAATCACAATAACCACTTAAAAAGGGGATATACCATACATTTAAAATATTTGCTCTCCCCCTTAGAGCAATATTAAAACAAATTCATAAATTTCTCCTCCTATAAATTTATCAACTAGCAACTAGGAGAGAATCCAAGAACTTAAGAGAACCATCCAAGAAAAAATATATATACCAATTGAAAAATAAATCCATGGATGAATTCAACTTTTGGAAACAAATTTTCTCTCACTATCATTATGCACAAAGTCTAATAGTATAAGAATCAAAACATGAAATCAAATAAAAATCCAAAAAAAATTATACCAAAACAAAGATAATTTCATACATGATACCATTTAAAAAAATTAATCTGATAATTTCATTTGTTGAAATTCAATCCTAATAACAAAGATTGATACCAATTTAAAAAGTTCAAAGCATAGAGAAATTAATGATATCAATTGAAGAAATGAATTCCAATTGCAAAGATACTAATTGATATACTCTATCTTTCAAAGATATTCAAGTTAAGAACCATTTCTCTCCCCCTAAATCATTGCATACAATTAAAACATTGGGGATGGAAATCCAAGATAGATACCAATTGTAGAAGTTTAAAACAAAACAATTATTGATATCACTTTAGAGATTTCAAACAAAAGATAAATAATTATATCAATTTGAAAAACAACTACAAAAGTTATTTTCTCTTTCAAATCAAAAAATTGAAAACATTTGCGAAAATACAAATTGAATCAAACAATTTTAATTTCTCCCTCTAAATCAATTAACAATATTCAACATATGGGTTTTAGTGGGGAAAAACAAAAGTCAAGACAAATCAATTATCTCCTATCAATTTCATTTTCTCCTCTTTTATCCATGCACACATTTAACCCAAAGGAGAATTCTAATTTTTTTAAACAATTATATCTATACAAATATCTTTCTCATTTTTTAAAGTTAAAAATCAATTCAAAAGATAATTGTCAAAGTTTAAGCATAAGTGAAAGCAAGTTTATCAAAAACTACAAATTAAAATCAACATTTAAGAGCAAGTCAATAAACTTAATATAAATTGATCTTCTCCCCTTATATCAATGATCTAAATAGCAACATCAATTCATAAGGGAAAGTTCAGAGTTTAAGCACAAACGGAAGTAAATTTATCAAAAGTTAAAATCCTTGTACAATTTTTAATAGTAAATCAAAGATCTCCAATCAAATTTAACATCTCTATTTTCTCCATGTACAAAGTTTAATTCAAAGGAGAAACTAAGTTAGAAAAATGAAAACAAAAATCTCTAAATAATTTTATTTTCTCCGTCTATTTTATTATTCAATTTACAACCAATGGAGAAATGTCAAAGTTTAACCTAGTGAAAGTAAAATTTATCAAAGATTATAATTAGAATCAACATTTCAAGGCCAAGTCAATAATCTCAATACAATTATATTTTCTTCCCCTATTTCGTTATTCAAATTCAATTCAAGGGAGAAATTAACAAAAATCATAATTAACAACTTTTCTACTATTCTCCCCTTATATCAATCTAATTTCAATTCAAGGGAGAAATTAAAACTTTAGAACAAAACAATAGTCAAATCAATTTGTGACTCCTCTATTTATCTATAGCAAAATTAGTCCAAAGGGGAAACACAATTCAGCAAAAATAAAACTTTTGTATTTTTCTCTCCCTATATCATTAGTTAATTTTTAGTTCAATAGAGAAATACACAAGTCAAAAATTGAGTATCCAACAATCTAAGCAATTCAATATATTCAAAATAGAAGTTCACCTGTTGGAATACAATTTTCAAAATATAGATTGAAGGAATATAAGGACATCCCAATTCCTAGATATCAAGTGAAGAAATAATCAAATTTACTACCTATGATATTATCCATTCACTCCAAAAACAAAATCAATTATTTCAATGCAATCCTAAATCAAAGATATGTAATTTATAATCTAATTGTTGGAACCATTCAACAAAATACTAAGCGAATGAATAAAACATATTTTAACCTATATATACAAAAAGATTTAGCTAACAATGAATTAAAAAAATATTCTCCTAATCCAAGAAGATTATGTACTAATCAAAGTTAAAACACTTTCAATCCCAAATCAAGAATAGAACAATAAAATGGAATCAATCTATGCTTTAATTCCAAGAAAAATAAAGATTGAATCAATACATAATATAATCCATTCTAATCAATCAAACTCTAAATACTAATCCAAATCAAATTCACACTTAAATTCAATTATAACAAAGAGATTGTGTACCTCTAAGATGTTTATTTTCATTTACCGTATTTGAGGCATTCTTTGAAGCTTCTCCCCTTTTTATTGGATATTCAAGTATCCAATTTCCTTTCAAGCTCCTTGGGAGAATCTCCAACCCACAACCAAAAATTATTTTGCAATTTTTGGTACCCAAACCATTTTGGGTCCTTTTGTTATAGGTTTGGTTCCTTTAGGAACCCACACAAATTTAGAATTTAAGTTAAATTTAGAATTTAAATTAGACTTTGCATCCAAAGGATAAACAAATTTTGAATTAGCATTTGATTTAAATTTAGAGTTCAAATTCAAAGGATAGACAAATTTAGATCCATAATTTGATTTCAATTTATCATTCAATTTTAAAGGACAACAAAAAGATTTATGTCCAACACAATTGCAAGAATTACAAATAGATGAACTAACATGTAATTCTTTTTCTTTTCAAAGGGCTCGTAGCCAATTCCTGCTCTATCGAATGTAACCCTTTGAGAATTCAAGAGCATATTTAAATTTTTACTTCCATTAGTGAATTTAAGCACAATAGAGTTCAAATCATTATTCTTTGCTTTCAATTCACATATATCAACCTCAAGCGATTCAATTTTAGCCTTAGTATTAAAAATAGATTTAGATTTAATATCCAAAAGGCTAATCTCATTTTCACATGATTTGATACAATCATTCAATTTATCATTCATAATTCTTAAATCACAAATCTCATGCTTATGACATTCATTAATAGTAATCAAATCACAATTTTTACAATTTAATGAATCAATTTCATTTTCATGTGATTTGATAGTTGTATTTAATTTATCATTCAACAATTTCAAATCATTAATTTCATGCTCATTACATTTGATAGTAGAAGTCAATCCATTGTTTACCATCTTAAGTTGCTACTATCATGCTCAAGAGATTCAAGAGAAGCATTAGAAATATCAATCATGCTTTTTAATTCTACAATTCGATCATCAAGAGATTTATTCAAAATAGTATGCTTTTTGATCAAGTTGTTTTTCTCATTTTTCAACAATTTATATTTATTTTTGAGCTCATTAAAATTTTCTAGCAATTCATTAAATGCATCATTATCATCATCCGAATCGAAATTGCTAGAAGAGTTTGTTACCTCAATTTCTTCATTGGCCATGAAGCATATATTGGCCACTTTCTCCTCTTTTTGGGAGGATGAGTTTTCTCCATTTTCAATCTTTTGATTCGTGCCTACATGTGTTAGCTCAAGAGATTTCCAAATATCATAAGCACTAACACAAAATTGAACTTTATCAAATTCATTTTTACTCAAAGCACTAAATAAGATATTCATAGCTTTAGCATTTAAGTTCCAATTTCGTTTATCTAAATCATTGAATTCACAAGTTGGCCTAGGAAGAGTTATTCCCTTTTCAATGATTTTCCATAAAAAGTAATCAATAGATTGTACAAATATTTCCATTCTACTAATACAAATAATTACAACCATCAAAATGTGGAGGTGTAGATGTGCATTGTCCTAATTCGTACATATTGGAGTCCATAATGTGCATATATATATATGACTACAATTCAATGATATTTAAGTAAATTTCAACAATGAAATTCAACAATTTATAGCAATGTGCACAATCAACAAAATATCACACAAAAATTTAAATACTCGCTCTGATACCAATTGAAGGATCGATATACGCCTATAGAGAGGGGGTGAATATAGCATTTCTAATATTTTCGTGCGATATTTTAATCTCTAATTACCCTAAGTGATTTAATGCATATAATTAAAATATCGATAACAAATATATGCAATAATGTAAAGTGTAAAGGTTAGAGAAGTGCACGCAATATTTGTTTACGCGGTTCGGCAAACTAGCCTACGTCCGCGCTCCAAGTTCTACTTGGAGCTATACTAAGCAATTGGCTTACGGGTGCCAATAAAACCGTTTACAAATTGACTATTAAACGGGACGTCACCCTTGACTAATTATAAGGTCGTCAACCTTAGACTCTTACGATTCGTCACCCTAAATTTGACTATTACGGGGCGTCACCCTATGATTGAACTTTCGGGCGTTCAATCGAGCCTATATGTGTTTCGAGTTGTCACCCTCGTATGATGAATTCTTAGGGAATCACCCTTTACAATCAAGCACAATACTAAACTCGAAAATTTAAGCTTAAATCTAGCTAATCCGAATTCTCCCAAAATATAACTCACAAGTTCGGAATAGGCAGAATTGGATTTACAACACAATTAAAAGCTCAGAGAGTAGTATTCGAGTATTGATTTTGCTAGGGCTTCGCCTCGAATATTCGATTCATTGGTTGTTGAGAGCTTTGAATGAACCCACATTTATAGACACTGCCACTGCCGCTTCCGGACGTCCTCAATGTCCGCATCTATCGTCTGCATGACCGTTGGAATTTTCCCGTTGAAAATATAGCCGTTGTGCAGAAATTTGGAGTTTAGGACGCAGAATTTCGCATCCGCAAGTCACAGTTTTTGCATCCGCAAGTCACTGTTCACCCAGTTTAGGACGCAGATTTGCATCTGCATCTGTCATCCACTGCATCCGCAAGTCACTGTTCACCAGTTTAGGACGCATCCGCTGCATCCGCATATGTCATCCGCTGCATCCGCAAAACACCCTGAAAATGACAGATTCAAATCGGACGCCAATATTTGTTCCGCTTCATCCGCATCTACACAGTTTAGTTTGGAGACGCAAAATGGCTTCCGCAGACTCATCCCCACTTCACTCCAAATTTGCCCTTGAACTATATTGAGTCCCTAAAAGATATCCAACACTATATGGACTCAAATAAACATGTTAGAACATTAATAATACCCATTTTGAGGGTATTTCTAATATACACGGATATAAATATTATGATAAAAATGATAAGAATAATATCAGGAACATATAAAATATAACACAAAATACAACTTATTGATTTATTAAATTAATCAACATTTTAGTCATCATCAAAATACAACTTGGCCTAACAAAAAGGCTAACAGAATTAGCTTTGGGGGAGTAAAGAAACAGGGGAGACTCTACCCAAATTTGTATAAATTGGAAAGGAGATAAGTGAAAGCAAATTCTGCGTGAACTAGACAATTTGGCTAGGTCGCCTACACTGCAAGGAATTAGATGAGAGGGTGGATTTGTTATGAGAAGGAAGAACATTGAGGGTTAGTGACTAAGCTGAATTATGAGGACGATAAATAGTTAGTCAAGTGCTTATCCACTTGGTCAGGATTATTAAGAAGTTGTAGAAAGAGTGTTTTGGACCTTCAGTAGCAGATAAATTGGGTATTTGATACCGTGATCACTACCCACTTGGTTAAGCTAAGAACCTACCCTAAATTAGGATAAGAAATCTGTTTAGGTTAAAATAAGGAATTGATTAGCTGTTGTTTCCTTCATAGGTCATGAAGTAGGAATTTGGAAATAAAATCTGTTTGTACAACTGGCTTTGATTAAAATTAAGGATGAATTTTGAGATGGTTAAGATACTCACTGTTTGCCGTTTTGGATTGTAGTCTAGGTTATGTTATGAATAATATCTTGGATTGGTTAAGTTAGAAGAAATCTAAGATAAATAGTCGGGTCTGTGTTCGATTTTATTTAAGTTCTCTATCTTGGGTGAGATCCAATCAGGACAATCAAAGATGAGACTAAAATGACGAGGATAAGAGCCTTTACGACGAGGACCTTACTCACACAATGAGGACATGTAAGCTAGTAGGATTTACTCAACTTTGACTGGAGGAAACAGTTAAGGTGTATGTGCGTAAGTTGGAGCACTGTCACGATTGCTTCGAATCGTGTGAGCAGTAATGGCATAAGTTATACTAGTTTATGCAAGGACTTAAGATAAAGATTTATAGAGGTGTAAGATATGGAGGAATGTTGTGACTTAGAAAACGGTTGGGGTCTGTATGTGTAATGAGTTAATTACTACCTCAATTATGGATTTCAAATTACTTCTTGTAAATTGATAGATTTTGAGGAACAATTAGACCAGAAGGTTTTAATTTATGGATCTAAGGGATTCTCTTAAAATAGAGAGAAAACATGTTGTGTGCTGAGTTGAATTATAGGATAAAGAATCTGTCTAAGAGTTTAGGTAACACACTATATGTTCATGTATGACTAACATTAATAATTGACTCTGATCGGAAGTTAAAAATATATGATTTGGAATGATTCAATTTCTATTTTAATTTGGAGTTGGAAGTCAGTCATATATAAGGGTTATCTGTTGTAGAACAAGATATAGGTTTGAAGATCCGCTAAGTCGGTACTCGAACATATTGATGGTTGGTCTACCGAGAGAATCGGGGAATGGAATTGATTGATACTCTAAATCTATTGCTAATGTATTTAATTAAAGGAATTGTCAAGGTTAATAAATAATTGATTAAGGTTTTATTGTCCACAACAGAAGCAGAAACGGATACAAAAACAGAAACAGACATAGATACAGAAACAGACATAGATACAGAAACAGATATGGAAATAGAAACAGACACAGAAACAGAAACAGATACAGATACAGAAACGGAAACAGAAACAGAAACAGAAACAAAAACAAAAACAAATACAGAGACATAAATGGACACGGGAACAGAAACGGAAACGGGAACAAATTTTCAGAAATGGATTTCTGGGAACGGATACGGATACGGATACAGATACGGAAATAGAAATGGAAATGGATACAAAAATGGATACAGATACAAATACAGATACGAATACGAAAATAGATACAGATACAGAGATGGATACGGATACGGATACAGAAACAGATATAGATATGGATACGAATACAGAGACGGATACAGATCTGGTTATAGATACGGATATGGATACGAAAAAGTGTTCTAATAGATGAAATGGTTAGTAAACTAACTGGGGTATCGGTGCATCAGATTTGACCTATGGAATGAAGAAATCATTAACGTACGATTCCCAAAGATTTTAAGTGCTAATGGTTTCAACGACTAAAGCCGCTATAGTTTCAAAGAGAAGCTTATGATTCAACAAGCTAGGAGGGATGGATTCAGCTGATGTTCTGGATCTGTTACTATTAAATTCAGTTAGAGGAATGGGTGAAGTGAGTTGAGATTTTATTCTTCACGACGATAATGATTGAAACGCACTAAGACTAGATAGTGTATGGCGGTATGTTAAAAGCAATGTGGGGTTTGCAGTGTATACATTTTGTTAGAACTGAATGTGAAAATGTACGATGATTGTTATCACCTTTTGTTGGTTATTATTGGTATTGGAAAAGTGAAGAACAAGTTAGTTGAGGGTAGAATACACTATGAGGGATTCAAGGTGAGAAAAAGGAATTGCTTGTTCTTAGAGAATGAAATTATATGGTATGTGCATAGGTATTGTCAAGAATTTAATGTGGTGTTCCCGGTACTTGGGGGTGATGAGACATGAATTGATAGTTTAATAATTGTTGAAAGTATGCTACTTTATGTTTGAAGAATTGGACTTAAGGTTGGTTGTACCAATGGATAAAGTTTTAGTAAACTATATTGATTGAATAGGAATCCAAGTGATGAAATGAGTAGTAGACTATAGAGAGTGTAGGAATGTCAGATTCAATTTATGGAATGGAGTAGGAAACTAGAGGAACTGAGAGACAAGTGGCTGACGGCCCCCAAGGATTTAAATTACTAAGGAAACTGCCATGTATTGGACGAAAGATTTCAAATCATACAAGTGTAAGAGGCTGGATTAGAATGATGGAAGGTGTGTTTAGGTACACTAAGGTCTAAGAGCAAGTGGGAGTTTATGCAAAATGCACGTGTGCTAAATTCTAGGTTATGGAATTCAAGAAGAATAATGGGAAGATAGTGAAGGAAATCAATCCAAAAGATGTTTTGCTAGTTTGAAGTGATGTTTTAAGTGAAATGACAGTGGCCCTTTTTGTCAAAGACTGTCAGTTGGTAACTTAAGAAACAGGAGATGGTTGCCTCAAGAGTATTTCCCATTGTAAATGAGGCGAATGAAGGTGGAATTTTGTGACTAGGAACGATATTTTAGAGTATAAGGATCTTTAAAAGGCAATAAAGTTGTTCACGTTGCAGTGGTTTGATGTAAATTATCTGAAAAACAGAGATAAATTTGGACAAAGACTTTCCTTCTACGACAAATGAAGTTGGCAATCCGATAACTTAGATGTGAGATAGAATTTCTGCTGAGTTCTTGTGCTCTACAAAAGTAAAAGTGATGAAATTTTTGGACGTTTCATGTAAAAATAGGATACGAGAAGTTACGTTGAGTTTTAGATTGAAGGAATAATTACGCTGGGCAAATTTCGAGGACGAAATTTATATAAGGAGGGAGGAATGTAATACCTCGACTTTTTATATCATAATTTAAAAAGATAAATTGAAAAGTAATTGGGGGTATTCAAATTAGTCGAATAATTATCGAGGTATTACCAAGGAAGTAATTGTTAGATTATAAACTATGGGAACGTATTGGATGATAATAAGGACTAATTTAGGAGGAGAAATTTGGAAGAAATATTTTGGGATATAGTTTAATGGAAAAATTATCACAGATTTGCATTTTTTTTACACATTCGGACGTATGCGGACGACACGCGGATGAGATATTGCATCCACAAACGCATTGTGAATCGTCCCCAGTACTTTGGGATGACATGGGGATGGGGTTCTATGTCCCAAACTCGCCCTTCGCCTGTAACATGAGAATTCGGACGGGTACGGACGATTATGGACGATTGCAGACATTGAGTGTTTGAATCTGTACAATTTTTGGACAGTTTTGGATGCAAGCGGATGAATGGTGAGGACACCTTCTTTCGTCCGAAAATGCTATTCGGACTAATGCGGAGAAGGAAAGGACTCTTCTCCTCGTCTGAAAAGTCGATTTAAAACGAGGGAGAAATATGGACTGAACGGGTTTGGTTTGACTCGGTCTGGAAACAATTATGTGGCTTGGTTTTATTAAAAAGGAGGAAAAGAAATCATGGGATTAATTGAAATAATTAATTAGGGGAAATTAAATAAATGGAAAGAGGAGGATTTAAGATAAAAGAATAAATAAATTGGAAGGAGGAGTAAGAGAATTGGTTGATTGGGGGAAGGAGAACCAAACAGGCGGTTCGGTTTGGTTTGGACTTTAAAATCAAAATGGCCATAGGCCATTTGTGGGGGAGAGAGAGATTGGGACCAAGAGGGAGAGTAACGCAAAGAGAGAGAGAGAGAGAGGGAGAGAGAGGGAGAGAGAGACAGAGAGAGGCGACGAGCGAAGGCGAAGGAGAGCACGGGCTCGAAGTGCTGTTTGGAGAACGGAGGTGTGTCGGACGACGACGTTGAGTAGTAAGCGGTTGCGAGCTATGGCTCAGTGGTGCACCCATGTTGCAGGAACTAAGAACTCCCATGAACTACAAACTCCAGGCCATGTAAGTTGTTAATTTTGCATTTTGATTTCTCCTCCATGCCATTTTGAATTGGGCATTTCGGCAGTCTGGATTAGCCATGAATTGCGTCAACTGGAAATGGCAAGGGAAAACATGATGGCAGGTGGGGGCATGAACTGTGACCCGTGTTTTCACGCCAAACCTGAGCTGGTTTTCTCCAGCTGCTCATCTGGCAAGCTTTCCACGTGGAAGTTGGGCAATGAACCACCCTTCATTGAAGCGAGCAATTATCCTTCAAACTTGCGTCACTGGAAGGTTCGTAAATAAACTGTCGTGGCTCCATATTTTTAAAAAAACCACATGACAATTTGGATGGGCCGCCGTAGTGTCATACTAAACCGCCGCAGTGTGCCAACAAACCACTGCGGTGTCATAAGACACTGGAGTGGTTTAACCTCACACCGCGTTGGTTTCTTATGAAGTCGCCGCGGTTCAAGGTGCCTCCTTCACCTTGTACAAATACAAGGTAAATTGCTCGCGATTTTCTCAGACATTTTGTCAGCGATTAGCGAACCCTAGAGAATTTTGAGAGCTGAAGCAAACCGCATTTTGGTGAAGTTGAAGAATTTGTTGAAAAGAAAATGGCATCTCGGAGTGTTGAGGAATCTGTTATTAATTGTCAAGTTGAAGTGGGGCCCATAGCCACATTTTTTGCCAATGAGAATAAGGTACATGGAATTGGAGACGAAGCTGCATTAGTATTGCATTTTGTCTCAGCAACTCTGCACAAGGAGGATGAGGAGGAGCTCCATTCATTATGCGAATCTAGTAGTGACGAGGACATGGTCGAGAGTAGGCCTAGACGCCCACCACTAGCACAGTGCAGCTTCGCTGGTGTGGGGCTTGGCAAGAAGTATAGTTCACTGAATAAAATTAGAGAAGAAATTGTTGATCATGCGTTGAAGAATGGGTATGAGATAAAATTCACCCACAGTGACGCACATCGGTTAAGGGCTGCCTACCAGGAAGGATGCACGTGGCGGCTACATGCCTAAAAAATGCAAGGTGAAATGATGTTTCTAATAAAGTACTACAACGACGATCACACTTGCTCAAGAAATATGGAAAGTCGCCATGCCTCTGCCAAATAGGTGGCAGCGCATTACTTGGATAGATTTAAAAGTTAGGCATACTAGGACATTTCTTCCATAATTGAGACAGTTAGGATGGACTTCAATGTCAACATCACACCCAGCCTTGCTAGAAAGGCAAGAAATGCGGCAAAAAAAATTAACGAAGGGGATGACAATGAGCAATACATGCTCATATGGTCCTATGCCAAGGAGATTCGGAGGTCTAATCCCAGAAGCTCGGTACGTGTCGACCTATAGATGAGTGCATTGAAAAGGATGTACATGTGTTTGGATGCATGCAAGATGGCCCTGAGAGGGTTGCCGAGATAGCTCCCAACATAGTTCAAGAGACGCAGGTGCGCCCATTATCACGTTTACGTTTTCAACTGTTGTTTGAACTATACTAATTTCATTTACAATGTGTTCTTCATTATTATGATGCGCAAGGTCCACAAACACAAACATACACAAATGTGGACCTTAACCTTCCTTTATTACAGAAGACAACACGATGTATTAGAGCTATTGTACAACCTCTACTAAACTATTGTACATGATGTATGTCTAGTTTCGATTCATAGTTAACAGTCACGTTAGTTTGTAGTTGTAATACACATTATTGTAATTGAATTGATATATTGGTTTGATAAATGTGGTTGTTAATGATGAATGGACATTGATTAGTATGTAAATGTTAAATTGGCTACTTTGCCTCGGCCAAAATTAGAAAATTTTGCAAGAGTTTCTCTTCTTTTTAGTCTATCACCCCTGCAACATTATTAAAACATATATTTTTCCAAACAAATATATTTTCCAACAGATATCATCCAACAAAAAAAAGAAAATATAAACATGGACAGAGTCAATGAATTCTTTAGTCCCTACACATCCCAACTACCCTAAGACAGGGTCCAGTAGTGCATGGGATGCTTTGGCGTACAACGGACCCTTCAAGGGGTCATCATCGTGCTCGTGGAAGTTCACCTTGTTCTTGAACGACCGAATCACGTCCAACCCCTGATCCGTATACCGATAGATGGTATGCGGGCTGAAACACAAAGGGATAAATCAGTACATAAGCATAAAACAATATGAATGAACACAAGGGAAGAGATATACCACTTTTTGTCTGTTGGCGATACGACAATCGCAATTGCTTCTGCCAGCAACGCCTAGTGAGGGAAGTGAGTGTGTAGGTTTATGGATGACAGAAAACTCCCTTGCCTTGGGTGTGTCTAAAATGCAAAAGAAACACGCATTAAAACTATTGAAACATGAATGACAACCTAGAATCACGAGAAGTTTACTTACGTGAATCCACCCTAGTGTAAGGAGCAATTTGTCCATTTGAACTTTCCAATAGTCTTCTTCGTGCAAGGTATAACACTGCATACAAAGAACCCAACGCACGGATGAATACTAATATAACACCTACTGAACTACTTAATGTAACATAATGTAATTCTTACTGTGTTTACCATCCCTTTTTGCTGTGGGAAGATGATGTCAGTGATGCTATATTCATCATCGACCAACTTTCCCTAGAGAATTGCACATGTCTCCACATTCTTTCGAGTATTTGCATAAACGTACATCTTGAAAATATTCCTCAGATCACCTGGCTGCAAAAAACATTGACAAGAGATCGACCGTCAAACTAATAAGGCACATATAAGTGTAGAAACATGTAAATAACCAAATCAAATACATACCACACACATAAGTTTCAGTGCCAGAGGCTGCGATGCCAAGGTGGTGCCTCTTGGTGCAATGGAGCTACAAATTTCAGACATGTTATTACGTCACACACAAATAAAGTAAAGACTAGACTTTTCATACAAAGTAAATAACTTACAAGTGGTCTGTGCCTTCCGTTGCTTCAGAGGACAATGGAGAAGGTGCTGGAGGGGTTGCTCACTGCTCCATTTGTTAAAATGCTACCAAAATCTCATGATGGCGCTCCTCTGGTAGTTGTTCCATTTTTTTCATTTGGAGCAGCCTCATTTGAAGGTGCTCCTCCATCATGTCTATTCTGTTCAACGCCCTTTCATGAAGCTCCTCCATTGTGCTCAGCCAGCCGGACAGCTCCTCAAGCATCGAAGTAAAATGAGTTGTCTAAGGAAGGGGCGATGCTGGAGGCTGTTCCTCCTAGGGGGTTGAAGACTGAGCCACTACACCTCACTTCTTCGGGGTCTTTCGTACCCATTCCCCTTCAATATTACTGAGGCACATTCTATCCACATTCACTTTGTTATAGACATCTGTGGTCGTCTCTTCTATTCTCGGCTCATCCTCCGAGATGGGTACCGCTGATTGCTCAGCGATCCTCTGGATGAGCCAGTTCAATGGTAGACTCTTTGCCAGGTTGTTTAGCACCTCGTGCATGTGCCTCAGAATGACATATCTGATGTCCACCTTTTTCCTAGTGAACACCTTCTCGAGCAAATAGAGATCCATGAAGCTAACATGGTCTCGATGTCTATCCCGAGGCAAAATGGCGTACGTTTTGATGAGGTGGATGACTCGGGCAATGGCATTTAGCTCCCTATCCTTTGGCTTCTTTTACTCACCAATCTTGGGATCCCGGTGCAACAATTTAAGCTCTGCCAATCCATCTCCTTACTTGACAAAAGGTGGCTCCCGAGACTCGTGGTAATACTGATCGCTTAGCCTCTCCATCACACATCCAAGCATCACGTTCAGATCGTTGGGAGTCAGCCTCAACTCCCATCCAAACATATAAGTGTGGACCTCTAATGGCTGTGTGGACACTTCAAAATTCGCATAAAACAGCTTCACAATCCGCTCACAATAACATCCCCTCATTCGGCACAACCCGGCTAAGTCAGCCCCCTCCAACAATTGTTGAATTCCCAACTCTGCCAATGACTCCAATTCTACTCTTTTAGACACAATAATTAAACGGTGTTTAACATCAGCTTCATACCGTTCCTTTGCAGATGTTATCTTGAAGAGTGGGGTGGGGGAGCCACAGCAATGGGTTGGAAATGGACCAGTGCACCTCCGACCTGTCGTTTTTTAGATTGTGGCACAATTCTTCAAGATTCCACCACTGCAGTTTCTCTAATTTACACTGCAGTGGTGTCTCCAGATTGCACCGCGATGGTTTCTCCATCGTGCCCCGTGGTGGTTTCTCCAGCTTGCACTGTGGTAGTTTTTCCTTGCGTCGCGGGTGCTTCTTCTTGCATTGAGGCTAGTTGAGCTCGGTAAACTTCACCGACAATGTCAGTTGCATGCCGACAAGGTTGACAAGCAAAGTCCATTGTTTCTGCCTCTGGTTGTTGGTGAGTTTGCGATGGACCACCCTTTTTGCTTGGTCAGCATTTTCTTTCGCTGGATTCCATTGGTCTCGCTTTCAGTGGAACGAAGGTCTGAGAGTTTGAGAGTTCGATGGTTCGCCTAGGGTTGTTCGCTGTGAAGACGCTCGGAGCCTACTATCCAGTCTTATGTAGTTCGACAGAGGATCAACGAACGAGGCACACTAAACTAAACTGTGGCGGCTTCATAAGAAACTGCCGCGGTGTGAGGATTAATTGCTCCGGTGTCTTGGCACACCGCGGCGGTTTAGTATGACACTGCAGCCCATCCAAATTGTAGTGTGGTTTTTTTAAAACTATGGAGTTGCGGCTGTTTGTTTACGAACTACCGTGGCGCGACATGATATCTTTTAATAGCAAACATGACAGCAATGCTAGCAGCGTCAATTTCTCATAGTTTATTGGTTAATTTGTTAACAAAAAAGGATGATGGTTGGTTTGTCAAAAACAGTAAAAGATGGTGGTTAATTTATCATTTTTCCTTTATTTTTTATTAATGACATGTGTCATTACACACTTTTCAATAATCTATTGATATTGTAATGTGGTAGAAGATTTTGGGCTTATTTAATAAGTTGACTAAGACACCGTAGCGGTTTATTGGCACACCGCGACGGTTTAGTATGACACTGCGGCGGCCCATCCAAATCGTCGTGTGGTTTTTTTAAAACTATGGAGCTTCGGCCGTTTGTTTACGAACCGCCGTGGCGCGACATGATATCTTTTAATGGCAAACATGACAGTAATGCTAGCAGCGTCAATTTTTTATAGTTCAATGGTTAATTTGTTAACAAAAAAAGAATGATGGTTGGTTTGTCAAAAACAATAAAAGATTATGGCTGTTTTATCATTTTTCCTTTATTTTTTATTAATGACATGTGTCATTACACACTTTTCAACAATCTATTGATATTGTAATGTGGTAGAAGATTTGGGGTTTATTTCATACTTAAGAATTACGAATCTCACAATTTGAGATCGCAAAATTTACCCTACCTTCTCTTAGCTTCACCCTATGAGAAATCAACTATCACAAAGACCATCCTTGTCAACTATTCTCACAGTATTGGCTATTACTGTAATATCCCGATTTTTATATTGGAATTTAAAAATGAAAAATTAGAAAATAATTGGGGATATTCGGATATTCAAATTAGTCAAATAAATTATTGAGATATTACAAAGGATGTTATTGGACTGAACCGGTTTTGGTTTGGCCTGGTCTAAAATATTTGGGTAATTCGGTTTTAATTACAAATGCAAAAAATAATAAAGTGGGATTAAAATGTATGAGAAAAGATTAAATGAGTGATTTAAATAAATGATAGGAATTATATTAAATTACATTAAAGAAGAAAAGAGGAATTTATATATGTGGGAGTGAACCGGTTCCTCCTGAACCGGTTTCACTTAAATGAAATGGCCCGCTGGCCATTTGAAAGAGAGAGAGAGAGAGAGAGAGACAAATGGCAGAGAGGGAGATTGGGACCAAGCGAAGAGGGAGTGACGAGCGACGGCGACGAAGAAGCGGGTCCGACGAGCTGAACGACTTCGGTGTGACGCGTTGCCAACCTCTGGCGTGTGCATTGTCCGGCACATGGCGGGCAAACAGCGGAGTTAGGGCTTGGGAAGGGAACTCCCGACGATGCCGCGAATTGTCGTCTTTGGTAAGTCATTCTGTCTTGTTCAGTGATTTCTTCCCCTGTATCCTGTCTTGGACGAACATGAGGGCTAAATGCCAGGGATGAATCAGCGATGGAGGCAGGGCTCAATTCGCTGGGGTGTTGGTTCAGGACCGGTTTTGTTGGTCCACCGTTGAGCTGGTTAATTCAGTTGCTTTGGCTGGCATGATATGGGTTTTCCAAGTGGCATCCAAGTAGCATATGCAGAGTGGACCTCCATCGTGTGATTGTCCATCGGTGTATGTTTCTTGTCTATAAATCTATTGTTGTGTTCTGCAATCTTTCAGTGGGATGAGGAAATCCGGAGAATTATGAATTGGGTTCTATAGAGGGTGCAAGAAGAAGACAGAAGTAGTGGGGAGTGGAGCTGTTACCTCTCAAGTCTCCTGAGAGTGATGGTGTGAGTACCCTCTGTGATGCGCCGAGAAAATCTGTTGATGGCCGAACCTCTCTGAATGTGCAGTGAACCTCTTTGGAGAAATTTGAAAGTTGTGGCCGAACGTAAAATGGGATGAAACTCCCTGCTTCTAGCTCAGGTATGTTGGCTCCTTACTGGAATTGTAAAGTTTATGTAAAGATTTTACTGTGAAGGATTGAATAGATGATAGTGCACTACTGGATGTTTGGTTTTGTTTTGGGTCATTGTTGAGATTTGGCATTCTGTTGATGAAGTTTGGTTCTGAAAAGTTGGATAAATCCTCTGTCTATTTACTGCTTTAGTTAATTCTATATTGATAGTTATGGTTTAGGATTATGAATGTGCTCTGTGAGTTTCGAATGCACTCTTTTAATGGGTATCCCCCTATGTATATTTGTTGACGAATGGCCCCTGCTTCTGATTTTTAATTGATGCTTCTGATTTGTTGGGAACAAATCTAAGTTTGTTTGATTTATGTATTGAAAATGGTTTAAAGAAATATGTTCGAGAATAAAATCAATGATAGACTGTTTGTAAGAAATATTGTTGTGGGATGTAATTGGTGTTAATGGATAGGTTGAAAAAGTGTGGATTCGTTGACATGAATTCTATTATTTGGCATGGATTATCGTTTGGATATCACAAATTAAATGGTTCTCTACTCTGCCGTGGGAAATATGGTCTTATGATAAAATACTATTCGGGTTTGTAAAGTTAATTTATCCTGTCACATTGATGGAATGAGCAACATTGTGAGGTTTGCTATTCCGTTGTCCATGTTCAGATAGTGAAAGTGTTAAGTCGTAGAAGTAAATTAATAAGACGTGATTTAAATGTTTTTGAAGGTACGAAGAAGAGAGAAGAAGCAGAAACGTGCTATGGACGCCAGGTAAGTTGATACTTACTGTGTTTTGGTCTTCGGACCCTACATCGCAAGAATTAAGATTGTATGTTGTGTGTTTACTATATTAGGTTCTTTTAATTATATGTTTATTAGACATTTATCATATAGGATTGTATGAGTTCACGAGCATATTGTATGACATAATAAATCTATGTAAATAGGCGTGTGGGGGTTCGGGAAAACAATGACATCCCATGGCAGTAGATATTCACAATGAAAAAGGAAAGTAGATTAGTTACATGGGATCGAGGGTTCATTGTCTCCCGTTTTGAAACCCCCAACGTTCTCAGAACAAAAGAGTGAATACGACATGAGGAACACCCATGATGATTTATATATCTCCTTTGTGGAGTGACCGGTTCTTCCTCATGGCCCTACGGTGTTTGTTATGTATGTCACTCTTGGCTATAATTGCATTGTATGATCATGCATATCATCTGTATTTCATTTTATCACTTACTAAGCGTTAGGCTCATTACTTAGATCTTGTGATGTAGGTATGTACGAGCAACAGAAGAACAGGTTAAAGACAGTTGATGAAGGATTTGCACGGGTGGATCTTGTGGCTGGCTGGGCTAACGAGTTAAATGGAAAGTATTTGCAAAAGAGTTTTGTAAAGTATTTACTATTCTTTAACACTTTGTTTTTATTTCGCTGGATTTCATACAAAGAATATTAAAGAAACTGATAAAGATAAAAGTAAACTGATAAAAGTCAAAGTAAAGAGTTTTAACGATCGAGTTTTACAAAGAAAGAATACTCTGATAGTTTTACGAAAGAAAAGTTTTAAATGTCACACGATTTTCAAAATTGGGTCGTTACAATCACAATCACTCCTCCTGTGAGTTTTGCTCTCTTCGAAGACGGTACTTTTCAAGCAAAGTGAAATTACATAACTTACCTTCTCTTAGCTTCGTACGCTAAGAGATTAATTGTCAATCCATTTCTTAACAACCCACTAACAAGGATAACTTCCCAGACAACAATTAACATTAACTTTATTATAAAAATAATATAATCTTTACTAAATAATATAATATTGTTCAATTTGTGTTGACTTTCTCGTAATTATATTTTTGGACTTTTAACTCAAAGGACATTATTTTTTACATTTTTTAAGTAATGGAGATTATATAGTTTATTTTCTATTAGCCTCATTCTTTCTCTAAGCTCATAGCTTAAGGGGTTGACCAATAAAATCATCTTTCCCTTAACAACTTTACTTCTCTAATTAACGTGAGATTGCAAAATTTACCCTCTCTTAGCCTCACATGTTAAGAGATCAACTATGGCAATCACTACCTTTGTCAACCATAGTCAAAGTATTGATTATCACAATCACCCCACATGTGAGCTTACTCTCCTTGTCGGGTGCACTTCTCAAGCAAAGTGAAGTTATATAACTTAACTTCTCTTACCCTTGTGAAGAGATTAACTGTCACAATCACCAAACCTTTTATGGGTTCGACATCACCATTAACTAACTTTCAACTACCTAGATTTTAATTTTAATATCATTTATAATAATAAAATATCAACCAAATAATAAAATATTATTCATTTGTATCAACACACTCGTAACCTGCTTTTAATCTTTTATCACAAAAGGTGCAAAATAGAGATGTAATTCATACCCGTCAAACATAGCTTTATACAATTTTTATACTAAAAATTAGCATTTCTAATTCATCTTCAAAATCTTAATTATATTCTAGTAAATTATTAAATCAGAAGTCAACACACTTATTCTATTACAAAAGTCAAAACTTAAAATGAACCTCAAATTAACTAATTAACCATTCTAATGCTTAGACATAAATAAACCATCAAAGTTTATAATATTGAATTAGAACCTTAATGACTAAGCATTTGAAATAGTAAAATAAATTTCCATCGAAGACTCCTTCTATCTTACCTATTTTTTCTTTGCTTGTATGCTTATTTACAACTATTAAGTTTTCAATCATTGAGAGTTCTTCTTTGATCATAAAGCCATCTTCATTCTAAAGTTAAGAGTGTTGGTTTTTCGGGTTCCCTTGCATGACAGAAATTACCAATGTCACACAGATAATATGAGATACTATGTATCATAAAAATTAATTTATCATATATATAAACGGATCGTTGTTAGAATATATTAATAATCATATGTACAAAAAACATTTAATGTATATCTAATCTAAAGGATCAAATATTATACATTCAATAGCAATTTTTACACGGGTACAAAATTTGAGAGCTTTGAAAATAATATGTCCTACCTTTGAAATCTTTGATTTTCTCTCTCAATCTTCCTCATTTCAAATAAGCACATGTGAGCGTGCTGAACACGACAAGATCACACACAATATATGATAGATTGTGTTCTAACATATGACACGATTTATTTGGACTTAAAGAACATTTCTTTAAAATCAACACGTGAGACACTCAAAATTTTCTCTATGAAGTTCTCAAAAGCGGGTGAAAAATTATCTCCATGATTATGGAGAAAATCCATTTTCAATGAGCTCATAACTCACTCATGAACAAGATTTCTACAACGGTTTTCAAAATATGAAAAGAAAACAATTACAATATCATATCAAGTCTGAACTACGGCTTAAATAGTTTGAGATGAAGCTTGGAGTGAAATTTTAGCCTAGTGCCCCGACTTAAATCCTGTCAGTCTCCACTCAAACTTTGATTTCATACATTTGAATTCATGAATAATTTTATTAGTTTGTTAATAAATTGAATAATCTTCAATAAATCATTTAATGACATATAACAACTCAAAAAAATTAAATCATAACAACTTTTGGCTAAGTTTTTTTTTATATATGATTATTAAATAATTAATTATTTAATTTTTTTTATTATTTTTCTATTATTCGAAAGAAGATAAAATGTGACGAAAGGATTAACAAACTTATAGTTTTTACCTCCTAATATTTTTGTTAATTAATATAATTTTTTTTATATTAACTAATATAATTATTAACTTTAAATAATTCTACTAAATCTTTAGAGTTGTACTCTTAAAACTACAAAGTATATTTACTCAAAGTATCCATTAATATAGTCATTACATATGTATATACCCTCCATTTAAATTCATAATAGAGTTAGATATATAATCTGTTAATCTCTCTTATCACATATTTATCTTTGACTACTATTAGTTCGTAATTAAATAATTAATTCATAACGATTAAAAATTTCACGCTAATTATTTGATCAATGAATTAACAAACAATGAAATCTATAGAAATAGATTTCATTATATCAAAGTTAACTATAATATCTGTCATTCTTTAAAATAAATAAATAAATAATAACACCTATAATTAAATGGGGGAACTGTTTTGGGAAACGTTTTCTCCGATTGAATGTCTTGCGGATGAAGTGGGAATTTCTTCACCAAACCCCTCTTTTCCTCCCATTTTAATAGCGCCATATTTTCCCTCTCAGAAAAGTCTCCCCCTCTAATTTTCTCAATTCTCCTCTTCATTTCCTCTCACTCTGGCTGCCTCTCATACTCTGGGTGTTTCAGAGCACGATTTGTGTCCGAAATCACCATTGGTAAGTCGTCTCTTTTCCTCTCCCTGCAATTTCGATTCATTGATTGAGATTCTAAAATCCTTGTTTCTGAATTTTTGATAGAAATCATTGAAAGGGTTTAGCATTAAAAATCCCACAATCATGGCAGGACATCAACAAGCAGATCTATAAAGCAGAGGTATTAAAAAAAATTGAATCTTTATTTTCTCTTATTTGGAAATTAGTTTGGATTATGGATTTTTGTTTTGGGTTGTTGTTGGCTGGGAATTTGAGTGAAAAACTAGCGATTTAATCGCTCGGTTAATGTCAGCCATGGAGAGCTGAAACATGACTCAACAGTCGCTGAATCGCGACATTTTGTCCTTCCGAAGTTGACCAAATTGGACGACTTGGCCGAGACTTCTAGTCTCGACCAATGAAGGAATCACTGCATCACAATGGAGACGGTAATGGAGCAACGCCGTCTTCGTTCACAAGCTCCAACCAAACGCGTAGAACATGATTTCAAAGGCTTGATGAGGGCTAAAGCCAGCTGAGTTGGGTTTTGCAAACCAAATAAATGGGTTGGATCTATTTCGGTTTGGACTTTGATCTGGGTCTGCAAAATACAGACCAGACCAGTAAACCAGATCCCAAAACCTAATTGGGCCTATTTTGAGCTTGTTCAGGGTCAATCTTTGGGTCATATTGGATTTTTTGGATATTTTTTTTACTCAAGTAATTTTAATTTAATTTTAAATAATATTAGGAATTGTAATAAAATTAATTTATAAAATTTTACAATCCTATTTTTAGGTACTCAAATATTAATTTAAATCTGTAGACTTAGATTCAGATTTTTAGACTTTTCAGCTTCGACCAGTGCTAACCATTTCGAGGTAAGGATTATTTATGCACTACATTAACATACTTTTTATAAAATAATTATTTTGAGACGAGTCTCATACTAAAACGACGCGTCCATTTTTATGACAGTCGGATTTTTATATTATATTTTATTTTCACTGTTCACGTTTCATTATTTGTTAATCAACTTGGTCGTGCGAATCAAGTTTGATCGATCCGATTTGGGGTTAATTTTGTTTTCATATATTCTACCGTGCGGAATGTGTTTGTTTGTTATTGAATTGAGTAATAGGAGATTTTTCAAATGTCATTGGGTTCAAATCCCTAAAGTGCAAATAAGTAATAGGACAGTTGTATTTGCCATGTTCTTGAGTTGCGAATCCCTAAATCTTATCAGGGTATTATTTAGCTTTTGCGATCGCCTAGCATCACCTTTATTCTATTATATGCTTATGGCATGTTATGCTCGAAGTCCGTGAGTGGCTCAATTTTCACTGTGATTTTTAATTTGTACAACAAATACTTATTTTAATTATGTACTACATATTAGTGGCTGATTTAACACACATGCCTTTTTGTACATTTTTTTTTCTGAAAAAAATTTATAAAACGTGGGTTTCAAATTCTTGCATGCTTAAACATCTTTTTAATTAAATTCTTCTTTAAAAACATAATCCCTATTGAGTTTAGTCAACTCACCCCAATGACACATTTTAGGATTTAATCAACCGGATTCTCACATATCGAGTCAAAATTTGACCAGCCGAGTTTATTTAATTCTCGTAGTTTTAACAATTCTCTTTGAGAGACATTTTGTGAGGTATTTATTTTATTGGATGACTGTAATCCTATTTTTAGTTTATGCACAATTATTTCTTTTTAGATTATATTACTTGTTATCTGATATCACTTGTTGGACCTATTATGCCTTTATTCATTAGGCCCTAGCTATTAATTAATATTTTAATTCTTCCACTATTAATTAATAAAAAATTAAGAGAAAACGGGTTCGACGATTCTGTTCTTTGGGTCGAGTTGTTTTCCGTTCTATCTCGGGTCCCTTTTGGGTCCTGATATTAACATTCTCTACTATTTATTTTAATTTATTCTTAATATACAAAGTGTTCGAATTGTAACTTATACAAAACTTTACCCAATAAATTAAAGAGTACACTAAACAAATAGAAGTTTGTTAAATCTAATGAATGAAGATTATATATATATATATATATATATATATATATATATGACTTTTGTTATAATAAAATTGATTGTTCTATATTTAACGAAAATTATCATGAGAATATAATTTTATTTGGTTCAATCCTATATAATCATATTATATAAAATATATTTATCTTATATAATATATATTCTTAATGAAATAAATTATATTTATGACTATGAATTATTTGAAGATTTCATACTTTAAATATAAGTTACAGACTTATTTTAGCTATTACTCTTTATATTTTATCCACATATATACAATATATATGTTAATATAAAATTTGCATAAATAACTAAATAATTTTCTTTAAATTTTATAAAGTATAATATAAAATGTAAACATAATATTAAGCAATAAAATTGATTGTTCTATATTTAACAAAAAATTATTAATGATAATATAATTTTATTTGGTTCAATGCTATATAATCATATTATATAAAATATATTTATCTTATGTCACTACCTAAATAGTCAAAACATGACTATATATTCTTAATGAGATGAATTATATTTATGACTATGAATTATTTGAAGATTTTATACTTTAAATATAAGTCATTGATTTATTTTAGATATTACTCTTTATATTTTACCCACATATATATAATATATATGTTAATATAAAGTTTGCATAAATAACTAAAGAATTTTCTTTAAATTTTATAAAGTATAATATAAAATATAAACATAATATTAACCAATATAAATTTATTCATATATTGTTTTATTACATAGAGGAGTTGAAGACATAATTCTCAACAAATGGTTAGATGACTTTCTCAAGAAGTAAAATATATACACAACCACAACATTGGCTATTCTAGTCTCTTTTGGATTGATTGAATCACAATAATCTGGTTTAATTCCTTTCTACAATCCATTCTAACAGCTCCAGTAACTGTGTCAAATTTCCTATCATAGTAGGCTACTTGGGTTTTTTGGTGAAGGTATTTTGTTAATTAGATTATACCGTGGAGCCTTGTGAGGAGATCAGGGCTGTTTGAAGGATGCAATATTTAGGTAGCCGAAGGCGGTGCAATAAAGTAGAGTGGGCGTAGTTTTTCATGTGATTCAATTGGGATCACGAATTAAAGCATATCCATTTAAACGGTTGACAATATAAGGATGGGATTTGTTTGAGTTGGATGAAATGTGAAGAAGGCCACTACACTTTGGAAAATGGTTTTTCTTCCAACGTTAGTATTTATGTAATGAAAATCCTCGTGTACCGTGTGTTGTAAATGTAAGAAAGGTGCACTTCAACTTCATTTTTCCATGCAAGGTTGGATTTCAATAATAATTTCAGTTGTATTGACTGTATCTATGACGGAATTTGAACGTAATTTTAGATGAAGAGAGCTCATGAGAGTTATCCAAGTCATCGTGGTCTTATGTTGCAGGACTAATGAAACTATCTAAAACTGTAATTTGAGATATCTACAAGTCCAACGTTTTTAAAAAAAAGACAACCACAAAACCATTTATTTAGCATGATGGGTCCTAAATCTTCTTGAATCTTAAAATTCAAAAGGAAAAAATTAATCAAAGGCTAGTTCCAAGGCCGACTCACAAGTCTAAGATTAATAGGTCTTAGACTATCTTTTTTAGTTGAAGACGACCTTGGTCTCGAAGGCCTTCTAAGACTTTGGGGCTGCTTTTTATGAATCAAGTAGAGATGACAAACAGACAGGCTAACTTGCCTACCCGTCGCTTGACTTGCTACAATAATGAGTTGACTTTGATGCTGTCTCATAATACAACTCGAGCTGAGACCAATATTTAAACTTACAAGCTCGTCTAAGCTGAATTAAATTTTTTATGATTTTCTTAAACTTTGATACGTACACTTATTTCTTTTTTTTTTTTTTGCTCTAATCACTCTATTTATAGTTTATCTCTTAAGAACTCTTTTTTGTTTTTTGTTTTTTTTCTGTTTTTTCTTTTTTGGGAAAATGACAATTCAACCATCGTGGTTTACGGTCAATGACAAGTCAA